>CAIGQV010019270.1:4682624-4708932 GCA_903798115.1 Danio jaintianensis
ACCAGCCAACCATCCTAGGCTGGTTTAAGCTAGATTTTTCAGCAGGGAACACTAACAAATCTGACCAAAATCTATCTGTGTAGGAGCACTGCCAGAACAAATGAATGAAGTCTTCCTCAGAAGAGTGACACCAGTAGCGATCTCTATGGCAGAGCTGATAGAAACGAAGCTTCTGGAAACTCGAATCAAACGATTAAAAACAAAATGATTCACTGTTTCTACTAGGCACTCGAAACACAACAGCCATGGTGGCATCTGGTGGTAAAGATAGTGTAATGCAACGAGAACACAGCTCAACACACTTACATCCCAAAAGTGTGTTTATTAAAAATTGGAGGTTCATTCCGCTGTGGTGAGCCCTGAGCAAAGAAGCGAATAAGCCGAAAGAAAAGTGAGTCTTCACTAAAATTGTTTCACTTTTATTAAAGTGTAGTTCTTGTTTGGTTGGCAAACTAGACGAATTATTGACATTTATATCTTTTTTTATATTACATGTGTAAAAAGTGTAACGAAGTTCATTAAACATGGACTCGCCAGCTAGACACCAGAAAATTCTTTGATGGTTTTTACGTAGTTACCCCTAGCATTTGGTGAATAATCTACATCATGAAAAGGCACTAGTATAAGACACTAAATGACAGGACATCAGTAAGGAAATGAACACAATTTCCAACATTTTTAAAATCAGAAAACGCACTGCAGATGGAAATTAAACATTTAGCAATTTAGGATTAAATGTTACAAGATCTGAAAAAAGTATCAAAACAAGTTCAAAAAATATCGCCACTAAGATTTTATTTTTCTCCCCAGAAATTGACAGTTGGTTAAAAAACAAATGCTTTCAATCTCTCCAATAGAGAATTTCCTCAATGCCAAAATCAGGTCTCATACATACTGATTCTGTCAGAAAAAGACATTTTATTTTATTCTTTTTAGCTTACTGACAAGTTTTAAAGAGTTTTCTTAAAACATTCTTCAAAATATCTTCCTTTGTGTTCAACAGAAGTAAGAAACTCAATCAGGGTTGGAACAAGTGAAGGGTGAGTAAATGATGATAAAAATATTGGGGGAAGATCTATTACTATAAAAATATAGACAATATAGATGTGCTTAATTGTTTTTATGTTGTATTGCAAAACACCTTTGCTGCTTTTAAGGTGGAATATGGGTACAATATCTTGTAACACAAATGAATTAATGAATGAAAACTACTTTTGTAAACCATTTAAAATGCCTATAATAACTATAAGGGGTGACACGGTGGCTCAGTAGTTAGCACTGTCACCTCACAGCAAGAAGGTCGTTGGTTTGAGTCCCGGCTGGGCAAGTTGGCATTTCTGTGTGGAGTTTGCATGTTCTCCCCGTGTTCGTGTGGGTTTCCTCCAGATGCTCCGGTTTCCCCCACAGTCCAAAGACATGCGCTATAGGTGAATTGAATAACCTAAATTAGTGTATGTGTGTGAATGCGTGTGTATGGATGTTTCCCAGTACTGCTGTGTAAAACATATGCTGGATAAGTTGGCGGTTCATTCCGCTGTGGCAACCCCTAATGAATAAAGGGACTAAGCCGAAGGAAAATGAAATAATAGGAATGAACAATAAAAAATGCTGTCGTACATGATTTCGTCAGTTGTTTTGTAATTTATTAAATTCAATAGTACTGCTAGTGTAAAATGTAAATAAATGACAGTAAAAGTACTGTAAAAATGGTCATACTGTAAAATTAAAATGTGGTAAAGAGCATTTTACCATAAAAGAATTTGCGGTAAGCCTAATGTACCACATTAACAGGTACATTACTGTAAAGGGGCAGTTGCGGTAATTTGCTGGCAATAGCGCTGCCAGTAAGTTACCACAAAAATACAATAACATGTTTAACAGTATAGACACACCTTTATGCTTCTGTGATGCTTTTGTAGTAGACAGCTTCTAAAATTGTGCATGTAGACACACCAGAACAGAGCTATAAATACAAACAGCTGCCCAGAGGCCAGGCTACTTGTTTGCTGTTAAATCACAAATCACCATTCAGACCAGCTTCGGCTTTCTATCATTGTGTTGAGTAACTGCAAAGATTATTTCATTTTATTCCTGCTTTCTTGAAACTGAGATTAACATGGTTTCTTGTCAATGTTCTGTCACATACAGTTATTTATACTAATGCCTAAGTGGCCATAATTGTATTAAATATGAAGTAATGCTACACAATTGCTCTTACTGCATTTGCATAGTGCGATATTGACATAATTAGAAACAATAAAGCCTCTAATTAACTGGTATTATCTTATTATTTGTGTGACAGAGCGGTCGCCAATGAGATCAAATGATAATCCTTTATGCCACAGCTCAGATGCAAAATATGAATGATTATTAATATAATGTGTGTAATCAATGTTGTCTGCACTGTTAGACATTTTACTGTCACTTACTGGCAGCACTGTTGCCAGCAATTTACTGCAACCGCCCCTTTACAGTAACTTACCTGTAAATGTGTTTTACAGTAGCAGGGTCCTACCGCAATTTCATTTAACAGTAAAATAGGCTTACCGCAACTTCTTTTTATGGTAAAATGCCCTTTACCACATTTTAATTTTACAGTTTGACAATTTTTACAGTACTTTTACTGTCATTTAATTATATTTTACACTGGCAGTACAAAACCTTTATTTTTAGTATTTACCTTTGAATTTAATAAAATCCAAACAAGTGAAGAGATCATGTACAACAGTATTTTTATTATTCATTCTTATAATATCTATTTTAAATGGTTTACAAAAGTAACTTTTCATTCATCAATCTATTTTAAATACATTTTGCTATACAAGATGCTAATTAATAATTTTTTCATGAACTGTCTCATTTTTATCTTCAACAGTAGCAGTACTTGATTACTTTGATTACAGTAGAATACCACAAATTCCTAATATGCAGTAAGTTACTGTAAAAGTTTTAAAATGACCCACAATGCAGTGCATATTACAGTAGTGAACTGTAAAGAATGTATGTGGTATTTTACTGACCGTTTTTGCAGTAAATAACTGTAAAATTGTGGCAAAGTCTAACAATGTAGTCTGTGAGAGTGATTTTTATTAAGATTGTTAAAAAAGCATAAATTAAAGCCAGCATCTAGTTCGATTTAATCATTATTATTAATAGGCAATAATTCACACTGCAATGCTAATTTTTCAGCTGCTAAATATGACAAAGTTCAAATTACAGATATAATAAAAGAATAATGGGTGGCACAGTGTCTCAGTGGTTAGCACTGTCGCCTCACAGCAAGAAGGTTGCTGCTTTGAGTCCCGGCTGGGTCAGTTGGCATTTCTCTGTGCAGTTTGCATGTTCTCCCCGTGTTGGCGTGGGTTTCCCCCACAGTCCAAAGACATGCGCTATAGGTGAATTGAATAAACTAAATTGGCCGTAGTGTATGAGTGTGAATGAGTGTGTATGGATGATTCCCAGTACTGGGTTGCAGCTGGAAGGGCATCCGCTATGTAAAACATATGCTGGATAAATTGACGGTTCATTCTGCTGTGGCGACCCCTGATGAATAAAGGGACTAAGCCAAAGGAAAATGAATAAATGAATAAATCACTGGTTTGAATCCCGGCTGTGCCAGTTGGCATTTCTGTGTGGAGTTTGCATGTTCTCCCCGTGTTCGTGTGGGTTTCCTCCGGATGCTCAGAGTACCCTCACAGTTCAAGACATGCGGTATAGGTCAATTGGATGAACTAAATTGGCCGTAGTGTATGAGTGTGTGTGAATGTGAGAGTGTATGGGTGTTTCCCGTACTGGGTTGCGGCTGGAAGGGCATCCACTGCATAAAACATATGCCGGAATAGTTGGCGGTTCATTCCACTGTGGCGACCCCTGATAAATAAGGGACTAAGCCGAAGGAAAATGAATGAATGAATAATGCAGTAATAGCTAATATTACAATCAGTCCAACACTTTTCATAGGCTACATTCATTTTTAAACAGTAAAAAGCAAGATAAAATGATTCAAATGCAAATTTTTTGATGCACTTTTATATGTTTTTTTTAATCTTATGATTTTTTTGTAATGCACAGAGGTCTCTCTCTATAAAAATAATTACGATTATTTGTCCTTATTATGAGCTACCACCAATCTTCTGTATTGTCTGCAAAGCAAAGCAATGTTGACTTCGTAATGCAGGCAGCCTCAGCTGTGAATTAGTGCCCCAAAGGTTAATTTTCAATTTGCACAGTGAAAGGTTACCATGACAATTTGACCTGCAAATTGCATCTTCTTGCTAATGAAGTATCATTTGATTTTGGCTTCTTTTGTTACTAAGATTGCTGTGACTACCATAATTTAGCTCATACATGAATGCGCAGTCAGCAGGTCTGCCAGAGCTCCTTCCTGTTCATATCACCCATGCAGCAACGGAGATACTATAGGATCATACTGCATTACTATAAACCTCTTTAATCTTCACAACAATGCAAAAATAGAGTAGACAGACACCTATTATTAGTTCATTCATTCATTCATTCATTTTCTTTTCGGCTTAGTCCCTTTATTAATCAGGGGTCACCACAGTGGAATGAACCACCAACTTATCCAGCATATGTTTTACGCAGCGGATGCCCTTCCAGCTGCAACCCATCACTGGGAAACACCCATACACTCTCATTCACACACATACACTACGGACAATTTAGCTTACCCAATTCACCTATACTGCATGTCTTTGGACTGTTGGGGAAACCGGAGCACCCGGAGGAAACCCACGCAAACACGGGCAGAACATGCAAACTCCACACAGAAATGCCAACTGACCCAGCCGAGGCTCGAACCAGCGACCTTTTTGCTGTGAGGCGACAGCGCTACCCACTGTGCCACCGCATTAGTAGTTCATATAGTCATAAAATACCTGTTAAAGTTATGGAATTTTGACATGGCATTTTCCAGGCCTGTAAAAGATTTGGAAATACAAACAAACCCATACAATTTTGGGAAAAGTCATGGAATTTTATTTAACAAATATCTATATTTGAATATTTTTCACCCTAGGCTTATTCTGAAAATGTACCCCTATATACATTTCTGGAGAGCGCCAAATACGTCCCAGGAGCTACGTTTTTTTGCCGTTTTTGTTTTCGCGAATCCACCAGAGGCCGCTGTGTACGCTTTTAGAGATCTTAAATTTCTCTCGCGAGTGCCATTTGCGCCTGCTCTTCTCACGTAAATCCACCAGAGGCCGCTGTTTACTGACTGACTGACCGACTGACCGATGCCCCCACCAACCCCCTTCCCTAAACCCAACCGATAGTGTTTTCAAAAGAACAGATTGACCCACCCACCGCCTTTCCTAAACCCAACCGTCAGTGTTTTCAAAAGCAATCCAGAAAAAGAAAAGCCCTTGCGGCAGCCTGATTTTTACCACATTTTCAGATTTAACCACATTCTCACCCTGTTATTTATTCATTCATTGATTAATTTTCTTTTCGGCTTAGTCCCTTTATTAATCTGGGGTCGCCACAGCGGAATGAACCACCAAGTTATCCAGCACATGTTTTACGCAGCGGATGCCCTTCCAGCTGCAACCCATCACTGGGAAACATCCATACACACTCGTTCACACTCATACACTACGGACACTTTAGCCTACCCAATTCACCTATAGCACATGTTTTTGGACTTGTGGGGGAAACCGGAGCACCCGGAGGAAACCCAGGCGAACACGGGGAGAACATGCAAACTCCACACAGAAATGCCAACTGACCCAGCCGGGGCTCGAACCAGCGACCTTCTTGCTGTGAGGCAACAGCGCTACCCACTGTGCCACTCTTGAAATGTATTTATGGTCATTATTACTCTACTATTAATTAAGCTAGCAAATAAAGTCACTATTTGAAAAGAGAAACAAACATAATGGTATGAAAACCTTATAAACTGCCAGTACATTTTCTGTTATTTCACAGACTTATTTCTCTATATATTATTTCTTTATACATTATATTGTCCATAAAAGTCACTTTGGTAAACTGTAGAGTTGAATTTTCAACAGCAAAAGTTCACAGAGCAGGGATTAACATCCCATAATGCAATTCACAATTAACGAAAAAAATATGGAAACTGTTAATTAACAGTTATTTTTGACAGTGATGCAGAAAATGTGCATGTGGGAAAAAAGGTATGTATTGAAAGTGGCTATATAAATGATTATTAACTGTAAACAAAATCTATAGGTCATCTATCTTTTACACAGAGAGCAGTCAGGACAGTAATGATTCATGTAAGTGACAATGAATCCTCTTTTCGAATACATTGACAAAGAGGCATGATTAGTGGGCCTGGCTAAGCAGTTGCTGCAGCATTTATTGGCAACAAGAGAATCTGCAGTGGCAATCTAAGTCATTGGTGCCACCAATCACACAACTGTCATTACACTGCAGACTGCATAATTTCATCTATTCATCCACCCATCCATCCATGCTCAAACAATGTCTTTTCCCTCCATTTTCCTTTTAAGCAGTGGCATGTAGTGGATTACTTATTTATTTACATTTACTAAACAAATTGAAAGGTATTTATGCTTTTTTTTTTCAATACTCACCTGTCACTTTTTTCAAACCTGTTTGAGTTTCTGTTGTTGAACACAAAAGAAGATATTTTAATGAAAGCTGGAAACCTGTAACCATTGACTTCCTTTAGTTTTTCCTACTATGTGTGTCAATGGTTTTCAGCTTTCTTCAAAATATATTTTCTGTTCAACAGAAGAAAGAAACCCATGAAGTTTTGCAACCACTTCAGGGTATATGGAGCCCCTAAAGGGACGTTTTGGTGGAAAAACCACAGTGGTTCCCAAAGTGGGGGTTGGGATCCCCTGGGGGGTCGCAGGACAATGACAGGGTGTCGCTTGGTGATTTCCAAAAGTCAAATAAATTTTATTAAACTATTAGAATTACAATATTTTAGCCATAATCCACAGAAAATAAAAATAGTAGTTTTTAATAGTAAAAAACAACAACATGCAAATGAAAAGCCATCAGCCTTTAAATTTTTTTTTTTTTATAGGATTGGTGTGTTTACGTTGGATTAACAACACAGCAATAGCGTCAGCTGCAGCAGATTTATTTTATAGCACCAGGTTAAACTTTCTGACACCTGTATGGCACTCAAGTACATTAAAAATAAATACAGGCCACAACTGAACTTTGAGAATGATCTCTGATTGGCGGTCTCCAAAACTAAACCAAGAATAGACTTGTGCTGAAATCATTGTGTCCACCAATCTCTTTAGCTGAGGTTAATATTAAATTAAACAAATTAATAAATGAATATAAAAATGATATGGTTGTTAGACTGTTGCACTTTTTTGTGTTGTCAATATGTTCATGTTTATATACGCCTATTGTTGTATAAGCAACGTTTGCATATGTATAACCACTTAAGAGGAATTTGGGGGTCGTGAGTCACTGGCATTGTTATTTTAGGGGTTGCGGGTTTAAAATTTTGGGAAGTTTGGGTTAGAGGAATTATTTTTTTATGCATTCTGCATTCTACACTTTATATGTGTATAAGTCCAAATTATTAGCCCTCCTGTGAATTTTTTATGAAAGACTTTTTATGCATGAATGCGAACGGCACCATACTTGGGAGGTGGACCGGGGTTCGAGTCCGGCAAAGGACGGTTCCATAAACCAGGTAACTCCCCCCTCCTAAAAAGCAGTGTGAGGTCTCTTCTAGTTTGCTTTTGAAAACACTATCGTTTAGGTTTAGGGAAGGGGGCAGGTGGGTCAGGTGATATATTATGCACGACGACAAGATGACCGGCTTCGCTTATGGACGCTATAGAAGGACGTTAATATTCACAGAAATGTATACATTGGCCTCTGGTGGATTTACGAGAAATGGCACATATGAGAAAACTTGCCCCAGTAACGTATTTGAGATTGTCAAATACAGCACCCTCACAGCACCCTCTAGTGGATTTGTGAAAACAAAAACTGCAAGACAATGTAGACATATTTGTCGATTCTCAAAATGTAGTCCTGTGCACATATTTCCAATGAGCCTGGGTTGCATTTAATGCATACTTCATTCTTGAGTGTGGTAGATATGCCTATTTAATTTGTGCGTTCAATTCATTGGTTAAATGCAACTATTTCTAAAAGTCCATTATGCATCAACCGTTTAATGGAATGAATTGCATTCCTACTCTGTGTTCATGCTTGACTATACAAATGACCTATATTTTTAAAAATGTAAATGTTTGTGGAACACAAAAGATTTTGTAAGGGGACCCAACCATCTTTGCAAGGAAATGCAAAACTTTTATGTAGGAACGCAAACATATTTGCAAGGGAATGCAAAAGATTTGCGAGAGAACACAAAAATTTTAAACAGTTATTTTTTCCTCCCACTCAGTTTCTTTTCTTCCCACCCATCCCCTCTAGAGTAAATAGTAAGTAAATGTTCTTTTTTGTGTGAACCATCCCTTCAACATATTTTTGTATCTTTTTTGTTACTATCAACTTTTTATCAGAATATTTAGTATGATAAATAATAACCATCTGGAAAACAGTATTGATTATTATGCACATAATTTAATGAATCTATCCAGTTCCACCACTCTGAGCTCTAAACCATTCATTCTGATTTGTGTGCCAACTGTGAGCATGTTAGGTAGGCATTATTGCACTAACAGAGTAATCAGCAAATCATAGTGGTAAAAAGGTGGGTGTTATCACATTATCTCCTACCTCTGCATATATTGCAAAGTAAAGAAAATTCACCAGGATTTACTATTATAGTAATGAACCCACTTTTCATCACTCGTTTGACATAACCTGTGCTCTCTTATTTCAGTGTTATTGTTAATGTTATTGATATTTCAGCAAACAATTAGCTTTGAACATTCAGTTTAACTGCAATTGTAATGATGGGGGTGTGACGACAGGGGTAGGATCCAATATGCAGCTTTTTTTCAAGTAATCAGGTAGGCAAGATTCAATACAGGAGCAGACAATAACACATAGATAATCCAAAGAGTTAATGGTGTAACAGGCGAAGGGGTCGAGGCAGGCAGAAAACAATCATAAACAGTATAAAGAATCAAAGGGCCAAAAATATGGCAAGGAAAGACAGTAAAGTACACTACAGGGAAACAAGACTCAGCAATGGATATCTCTGTGTGTGATGTATATATAGTTCATGTAATCACTGGTGATGAACTGCAGCTGTGTGTGTAAACAGGAGGTGAAGTGAAACTGGTGTGTGACTGCAGGGCGTGATGGGATATGTAGTTCGGGTGAATGACAGGGAGTGTTCTCCAACGATCCGTGTGGGCTACATCTTGGCAATCACAACAGCATTACATTTTTTTTTATTAACTCAACTATGAGTACGCATTTAACTTTCATTAAAGGGATAATTGGCATCTTTTACGCAACCTTCACTTGTCACAAACCTGTTTGAGTTTTTGTTTTCTTCTGTTGAACACAAAATAAGTTCTTTTGAAAAAAGTTATAAACCTGTAACCGTTGACTTTTCCTATGGAACAGGCTTCAAATATTTTTTAAAGTATCTTCTTATGTGTTCAACAGAAAAAGGAAAGGGGGAGTAAATGATTACATTTTCATTTTTGGGTGAACTATCCCTTTAAGTTCTTGCTTCGTCCAGACGACAGATGTCAGCTCTAGAAAAAGCAGGGTTTTATAGCCTATTTAATTGCTCTAATTCAACCACAAATATAAAACTATAGGCCTGTCTGTTACACAAGGTTTGCTTGCAGCACTTACAGTAGATGATGCGTGTCGTGCGGCGAAGCAGAGAGAGAAATCTCAGTTGCATCAGTGGATAGATGTACTGAGACAGATGTAATGTGTTGCGCTGTTTGCATAATTCTTTTATGGACATTGATGAGTCATCTTTTTCTCTGTAAATAATGACAGAGACATTCTTTTGCGGTTGATCACTGTCGATCCCCTACTTCTCTATCTATTTATTTAAGAGGTGGTGAAAGCCAAGTTAAATGAAGCAAACCACACAGAAAGACAGTCGCATGGTTGAAAGGTTTAATCCATCCACTTTAGTTGTAACTGATCATGCTGAAAAACTGTAGCAGCCAATCACTAATACAAAATGTCAACTGTAGTGCATGTTTTCTGTACCAAATGTGTTTTATTGTGCCCTTTTTGAGCAATTCCAGAGTTCTGGATGTGACATTTGCAGTAAAGATTTGAACAATTCGAAGATAATGTATATGTTAACAGGGCGGAGCGGTGGTGCAGTGGGTAGCGCTGTCGCCTCACAGCAAGAAGGTCGCTGGTTCGAGCCTCGGCTGGGGCAGTTGACATTTCTGTGTGGAGTTTGCATGTTCTCCCCGTGTTTGCGTGGGTTTCCTCCGGGTGATCCGGTTTCCCCCACAAGTCCAAAGACATGCGCTATAGGTGAATTGGGTAAGCTAAATTGTCCACAGTTTATGTGTGTGAATGAGAGTGGTGTATGGGTGTTTCCCAGTGATGGGTTGCGGCTAGAAGGGCATCCACTGCGTTAAACATATGTTGGATAAGTTAATTAATAAAGGGACTAAGCTGAAAAGAAAATGAATGAATGAATGAATGTATTAACAGTATATTGAAACATCTGTTTATATTTTCCAAAATAACTAACCAGAGAGTTAAAGGGATAGTTCACCCAAAAATGAAAATGTACTCACTATATACTCATTCTGAAGTGTTTCCAAACCTTCATGAGTTTCTTTCTTCTGTTAAACACAAAAGAAGATATTCTGAAGAAAGCTTTAAAACTGTAACCATTGACTTCGTAGGAAAAACAAATACTGTGGAAGTCAATGGTTACAGGTTTCCAGCTTTCTTCAAAATATCTTTTGACAAAAGAAAGAAACTCATAAAGGTTTAAAACAACTAAAACACTTACTAAATGATGACAGAATGTAAATTTTTGGGTGAATTGTCCCTTTAAGAGAACAGAAAAATATCAATGTGTAAATGTGTTTTATATTTTAAATGAGTAAATTAAACATGCTTTATGGATGTGACCAAAAAATGTAAAGTTTTTTTTACAGTATACAACATACTTTTGAAGACATTCTGTGAATTAAACTAAACTGCACAACCCAAAAAATACACTGTCAAAAATGCTGGGTTCCACACAATCCCTTCATGTCATCCCAATGCAAATTGTGTTGTTTCAGCTCATTTTAAATAAGCAGTTAGAACAAACAGCAAAAATATTTTTTTGAAGGTAATACTAATCAAAAGGATAAGAGTTGGCTCTTTATAGAACCAAATTTTGTTTTAACATTGCAAATTTTTGCATTTATGAACAAAAAGCTTCATTATGGATGTACCAGATGTTAAAATAGATTAGATTAGATTAGATTCAACTTTATTGTCATTACACATGTACAAGTACAAGGCAATGAAATGCAGTTTAGGTCTAACCAGGAGTGCAATAGCAGCAAGTGCAGGATATAGGTATAAGTTATAAAGTGCAATTATAGAAAAACTATAGTGATATTTACAAATGGATGTACTACACTCTCAGAAATAAAGGTACGAGAGCTGTCACTGGGGTGGTACCTTTTCAAAAGGTACACATTTGTACATAAAGGGTCTCTATAGATACCTCAAGGGTACATATTAGTACCTAAAAAATACAAAAGTGTACCTCTTAAAATTTGTAGGTACAAATATAAGCTTTTGAGGTACCAATATGGACCCCTTAAGTACAAATGTGTGTCTTTTGAAAAGGTAACACCCCAGTGATAGCTCTCGTACCTTTATTTCCGAGAGTGTATGAACATTATATACAGGTTGTATTAACTATGAAAAGAGATTTACAATATGGATATATGTACAGGTTGCTATTAATAAATATAAAAAAATTGGCACGTCTGTGAAAAAATAGTAAAAAGTATTTTAACAGCATTCAAAAAATGATTCTTGAGGTTTTTTTTCCAGATATTTAGCATGCCAAATATCTCATGGGTGTCGGCGACTCATCGGCGATTCTCTCAGACCGCATCTTTGATAGTTCACACTGTGTGATTGTTACTCACGTGGACGAGCACCAATTTGCCTGTGATTTCGGGCATTTGTTGGCGATTTCTCAAAACCTGTCTGAGAGTCAAAATCGGAGCTAAAATCATGCAGTCTGAACTCTGCATTACTGGCAGCACTGTTGCCAGCAAGTTACCGCAACTGCCCCTTTACAGTAGCTTACCTGTAAATGTGTTTTACAGTACGTTCAGTCGTACTGCAATTTCATTTTACAGTAAAATAGGCTTACCTCAAAATCTTTTTAATGGTAAAATTCCGTTTACCACATTTTACAGTATGACAATTTTTACAGTACTTTTACTGTAATTTATTTACATTTTACACTAGCGGTAATAAAACTTTTAATAAAATTTTTTGTTAAAGTTTAATATCTTCTATTGATTTTATTTAATTCCAAAACAACTGACGAGATCATGTACAACAGTATTTTTATTATTCATTCTTATCCATATCCATTTTAAATGGTTTACAAAAGTAACTTTTCATTCATTAAATCATTTGTGTTACAAGATGTTAATTAATCATTTTTTCATTAACTGTTAACTCATTTTTGTCTTCAACTACAGTAGCAGTACTTGATTACTTTGATTACAGTAGTATACCGCATATTCCTAATATGCAGTAAGTTACTGCAAAAGTTTCAAAATTATCCACAATGCAGTGCATATTACAGTAGTGAACTGTAAAGAGTGCATGTGGTATTTTACTGGGCGTTTTTGCAGTAAATAACTGTAAAATACCTTAAAATACAAACTTTAGCTTTTGCTATTTTGGTGAAAACTTTTTTCTTTTTCACATCACGGTTAGCATTGGCATGGAATTGATCTACTGTGTGTTCCGACAGCCTCTAAACACAACGTTAAAGATGATATTTGAGTGTATCGCTCCTTGCATCCCTGTAAATCAGAGTCTTTTTTTTTTTTTTTACATCTGTGCTGTCTCACATCCTGCTGTCAGTCAGCGCTGCAGTAAGAGCGGTGGGGGATGCAGTGGAAAAATAGGCGACACCTAGAACTCCATTCATGTCATACAGTAAAGAAAAAGGGGCAGTTTTTCATGTCCTCTCCGATGCAACAACCATCAATTTAGCTCTGTGGTGGCCGGTTACAGGCCTGCTGGCCCAGCTGTGTTTGACACGATTTATCTGCTCTACTGAAGCATATCATTTTTTTATTATTAACCTCACACCCAAAGAGGAAACAGCTTCTTACAATAAAGAGGTGAAATGACAATGCACCCGGGTTTAGAGCCAAGCGATCAAGCTCTTAATAATTAATCTTGTCTCTTTTTTTGTCTCCTCGTGACTTGTGAAGTCACCATCCAAGAATAAAAACATCTAGATGGCACAACATCTTCATTCCACACACTTTGGTGCCATTATGACTGCTTGTCCAATAAATTAAGCTCGTTTACTGATCTGTATTATGTATGTATATTGATGCTTGTATAATTTAATTCCCCACAAATTCAATTTGAGATTGCGCACTCAGTTACCAAGGATGGTTGCCAGGGGAAGGAAATATAATTGAATTATAATGGATTTGAATGCTACGTTACAGTGGGCTGTTTTAATAATGTTCAGCTGGCAAAGAACTGCGTCCACACACTACACATGCAGAATTATATTAGGCTATACACTAATTGCTGATTGATTAATGCTACTGTTGCTTTTCTTAACTGTCTTTACCTGCATATCAATATTTATTATTTTGTTTGACAGATGCATATGTGTTTGAGTGACATAGACGTTGATGTGTTGGCCTTAGGTCTTAGTTGCTAGTAGGCCCACACAGAATCTGTTGTTGCAGAAATCCGCAGATTTTAAGCCCATCATTGAGTCTATTTATTTACTTGTGTAAATGTGTGTAAATATACACTACCGGTCAAAAGTTTGGGGTCAGCTTTGTTTTTTCATGTTTTTTTATTAAAGAAAATTATTCTGTTCATCAAGGCGGCGTTTATTAAATGTAAAAAAAGTGTTAAATATTTATTACAATTTTAAATAACTGCTTTCTTATTGTATGTAGTTTCAAATGAAATTAATACTCCAGTCATTATTGCTTTTATTACTATTCATTCATTCATTTTCTTTTTGGCTTCGTCCCTTTATTAATCTGGGGTCGCCACAGCGGAATGAACCGCCAACTTATCCAGCATATGTTTTACGCAGCGGATGCCCTTCCAGCTGCAACCCATCACTGGGAAACATCCATACACACTCATTCACACTCATACACTACGGACAATTTAGCTTATTCAGTTCACTTGTACCGCATGTGGGGGAAACCGGAGCACCTGGAGGAAACCCATGCGAACACGGGGAGAACATGCAAACTCCACACAGAAATGCCAACTGACCCAGCTGAGGCTCGAACCAGTGACCTTCTTGCTGTGAGGCGATCGTGCTACCCACTGTGTCACCGTGACACCCCTTTTTATTACTATTACTATTAATAATAATAATATTCATTCATTTTCTTTTCGGCTTAGTCCCTTTATTAATCTGGGGTCACCACAGCGGAATGAACCGCCAACTTGCGACCCATCACTGGGAAACATCCATACACACTCATTCACACACATACACCACGGACAATTTTAGCTTACCCAATTCACCTATACCGCATGTCTTTGGACTTGAGGGGGAAACCGGAGCACCCGGAGGAAACCCACACGAACACGAGGAGAACATGCAAACTCCACACAGAAATGCCAACTGACCCAGCCGAGGCTCGAACCAGCGACCTTCTTGCTGTGAGGCGATTGTGCTACACACTGCACCACCGTGTCGCCCTATAATAATAATAATAATAATCATTTCTTTTTTTTTCGGCTTAGTCCCTTTATTAATCTGGGGTCGCCACAGCGGAATGAACCGCCAACTTATCCAGCATATGTTTTACGCAGCGGATGCCCTTCCAGCTGCAACCCATCACTGGGAAACATCCATACACACTCACCCACACTACGGTCAATTTAGCCTACCCAATTCACCTATACCGCATGTCTTTGGACTTGTGGGGGAAACCGGAGCACCCGGAGGAAACCCATGCAAACACGGGGAGAACATGCAAACTCCACACAGAAACGCCAACTGAACCAGCGACCTTCTTGCTGTGAGGCGAACGTGCTACCCACTGCGCCACCGTGCAGCCCAATAATAATAATAATAATAATAATAATAATAATAATAATAATAATAAGTGATTAGAGTGATTTCTGAAGGATCATGGGACTCTGAAGACTGGAGTAATGAAGCTGAAAATTCATCTTTAAAATCACTTGAATAAATTATTAAATTAAATTATAAACTACTTTTGAACAGTTATTTTATAGTGCAATAAAATTTTACAATTTGTACTGTATTTTTGATGAAATAAATGCAGCCTTGGTGAGCAGGAGAAGCTTATTTTAAAACATTTAACAATCCTACTGACCCCAAACTTTTGACCGGTAGTGTACATTTATTCAGTTTTTAAAATAAATTTTAGTAATATTATTGACTAATATGAAAATGGTCATATGATTTATTTACAATAAAGTTTGTAAAGTAATATTTTCTGTCTGTTAGTAGATGTATTATATGATGACAAATATGTGGATCTAATTGGATTTGCATAGTACATATTGAATAAAAGTTAAAAAAGTATTATTTTTTATTTCATATATTAAGTTTTTAGTTATGATACTTCCAAAATCATTCCACATAAATCAGCAGATTAAAAAAATTATTAGTAACTAATAAAGTTATGGTAACTAATAACCTTATCTTTTTCTGATTTTAATTGTAATGCAATAATGTGCATCTTTTGTAAAGCTGCTTTGAAACAATAATTATTGTGAAAAGCGCTACACAAATAAACTTGAATTGAATAGAGGTATAGTGTACTTTTTAATGGATTGTTAATTTGAAGGAATGTTGTAAGTTTATATGTATTTTGATGTTTGTATAAATTATGCATTGATTAGTCATGTTATGCTTTTAGGGTGACTGTTTTACCATCAGTACAAATTGATCAGTAAACAAACTATGTGTATGATTATAAAAATGAAGTCAACTTAACAGTTCTGTGTTACAATGGGTTTACTCAATTTTTTTGTTGCTTTTTAATGGATTAAATGATTACAACGGATTTAGACAATGACAATGAACTATTCTGTTTTCCTTTTTGAATTTTTTAACTATGTGTGATTTAACTCTTATTTTAATGCTTAAAAACGTAACACTTAAAGGGATAGTTCACCCAAAAATTTAACTTTATTGTTAATTTACTCACCCACATGTCATTCAAGATGTACTTTTAGCTGAATATGACAAGAAGATTTTTAGCTGAATCTGTGTTTCATGGTGATTCTTATGCAACATAGGCTCATTCTGAAAACGTATCCCTATTTACATTTCTGGAGATCGCGAATTATGTAGCCAGAAGTACGTATGGATGCATTTTGTCTTTAAAACGAACGTTAAGGGGTGGTATGACGCCGTTCCTTTCGCGCTTACCAGCTGACCGCGCTGGTCAATCGGTGCTTTTTAAAACACTATTGGTTGGGTTTCAGGAAGGGGGTGGGTGGGGGGATTGGTCGGTTGGTCAGTCAGTCAGTCAGTCGATAGCTGCCTCTGGTGGATTTACACGACAACAGCAGGCGTGAATGGCACTCGCGAGAGAAATTTGAGATCTCAAAAAACGTACACAGCGGCCTCTGGCGGATCAGTGAAACCAAAAACTGCAAAAAAACTTACCTCCTGGGATGTATTTGGCGCTCTCCAGAAATGTATATAGGGGTACGTTTTCAGAATGAGCCTCGGTTGTCTTATAATGGCGGTCAACGGGAACAGGTTTTTTTAGATAAAAAATAAACGCATACAAACAAGTCCAAATCAATAGCCATGGCTTCTAGCAACACATTGATGTCTTGTGAAGCGAAACAATTGGCCTGAGTAAGAAATTGGACATTATTTACAATATTATTAGCTTTATATTGGGCAAGTCTGATGCTTATTATTAGGCAAGTGTGATGCTCTCTACATGATGGATCACCAAAAAACTGAGCAGTTTTCCGTAATTTGCGATTCATGTTTTTATTTCTCTTCATTTATTTATGCTTTTGAATTGCATTATGGGACCTTGATCTTTCATTCAACAACTTTTAACCTTGAAAAATTCGAAAAAGTTACTTTTATGAACATTTTTAGTAGTTTAAAGTGATATATTGTCTGGGTTTGTGTTGTATATTACGCCACAAAAACCTAAACACAAAAAACGACAGTATGTTGTCTGTTATTTTACAGACTTATTTCTCTATATATTATTTTTTATACATTATATTATTTCAAACTACTAAAATGTTGATACAAGTCTTTAATCCACAACCTGGTCAAACAGTTCGCAGGTTCAATAAGGCGCTAGCTTCCTGTTGCTCTGATGTCTGTGCAGGTGGCAGTGTTTTTAGCACGATTCAGCTAAAATCTTCTACAATCTTCTGCTGAAGAAAGAAAGGCACCTACATCTTAAATGACATGTGGGTGAGTAAACTAACAGGAAATTTTAATTTTCAGGTGAACTATCTCTTTAAGCAGATACAACTCTGTATTTCCCTGTGCCTAGAGAAAGGTTCTATGCAAAAAAAAATAGCATTCAAAACGACCGCTCACCCTCATGAGGACTAAAAATGGACAGCATCATCCTGTTTTCTTGTATTTCTTGTATCTCCATGCTTGTATTGCTACAGAGGCCAACTCTTGAACCAAGATCGCATCTTCTGCAGTGCGGAGATCATGTCTATAGCTCTTGTCACAAGAAGTCCTTCAAACGTTTGAGAACAATATACTCATGCTGTGTTTCCAGCTCCAGAAAAATAACTGAGGTGAAGTAAACATAACATCTTGAAGACTGAGCTAGGGATAACCTGAACAGAAGGATCTGAAGTGGACACTTTTGCCTCCAAAATAGTGAGCGAAAGAAAACATCTTTCTCTTAATCTTTTTTTTCTTTCCTAAAAATGATGAATGTACTGAATTAAACTGCCTTGCTGAATAGGAAGTAATGTGGTAAATAAGTGACTTTTCTGAACTGTATGGCGTGACAATGTTTTATAGTTTGAACTATGCAGGATGATTGGCTAGCTGCTGCCAAGCCAAAAGGTGGGAAAATGGTAAAGTGTGGCCACTAGATGGCACCCTAGGCGCTACAGACAGTGACACAAAAATGTTGACTTCTCTTGGGGTTTAGGTAAATAAACTGATTCCCCTGAACTGTTTTTGAACAGCAGGGAAAATCTAACAAATCTCTGTCCTGGTGTTTTGTATAGAAAGAGGAGGGAAAGCTTATAAAAAATACAAACACATTTTATAACACAGCCTTGGCATAATCAGTGGAGCGTTGTGCTTGTGACAGCATGTTTCACATACGCTTGTGAGGTTTGAACGCAGACTCATGTTGAGTTTGTACCAGATTACCTGAACATGAGGAGGACAAAGGCTAAGTTATGCAAAAGAGAGTTTGATATTCATTCCCCATCATGCTGTCGTAAGGTGAGCAAACTGGGGAGAGAAGAAAATGCCCCTTGTCACCCATGACAAGCATCACCAGTCCTGACTGAGACAGCTTTAACCTCGGTCAGTGTGAGCCACAAATGACATCCTACCGCAACCGCTCTGCTTCCCTCTGATGTGCTTGGTCGCTCTGACTGGCAAGTCTGATGTCGTCTACATGGTGGCTCGCCAAAAAACTGATTTTAAAGAACAAATGAAATCAAAACTATCCATATGATTTTGTCAGCTCATATTGCTAGTTTCGCTAGTTACAATTCATCCGTGCATGTCATTAAGAAAAAAACTAATGTTTGCTTTTGTAATCTAAAATTGAAATCTGGAAATGCACTTCCTGTTTGTTTTCAGTTAAATTCTCAGATTACATCTGTCTGAGGTATTGGGCGTGGCTAACATACTTAACCACGCCCCTCCAACTGTCAGTTTTGACAAAAAACAGAAATGGTGAGGAGGAGGAGTCTGTTAGGTTGTAATTACTCTCCCGAAACCATTTTCCTGATCTTTCTGAATGAAATGCCTACTTTACTACATCCAATCCCCTCGCAGTAGAAAAAAACAAGCCACACCCACTGTTTTCTCATATAATATTCCGTTTCTCTAGGAACTACGTCACAAACTGTAAAAATATCCGTAAATTAGCAGTTTTCCGTATTTTGTGATTCATGTTTTTATTTCTCTTCATTTATTTATGCTTTTGAATTGCATTATGAGACCTTGATCTTTCATCCAACAACTTTTAACCTTAAAAAAATTCGAAAAAGTGGCTTTTATGAACATTTTTTAATAGTTTAAAGTGATATATTGTCTCAGTTGGTGTTGTTTATTACACTACAAAAACCTTGTAATAAACCGACAGTACATTTTCTGTTATTTTACAGACTTTTTTCTCTATATATTATTTTTTATACATTATATTATTTCAAACTACTAAAATGTCAATAAATGTCACTTTGTTAAACCGTAGAGTTGAATTTTCAACATCAAAAGTCGACAGCAGAAATCAACATCCCATAAAGCCAACCCAGGCTCATTCTGAAAACGTACCACTATATATATTTCTGGAGATCGCCAAATACGTCCCAGGATGTACTTTTTTTGTTTCCGCAAATCCACTAGAGGCTGCTGTGTACGCTTTTTGAGATCTCAAATTTCTCTCGGGAGTGCTATTCGTGCCTGCTGATCTCACATAAATCCACCAGAGGCTGCTGTTGACTGACTGTCGACTGACTGAATGACTGACTGACTGACTGACCGATCGACTGACCCACCCTCCTCCCTCCCTAAACCCAACCAATAGTGTTTTCAAAAGCACCGATTGATCCGCCCACCCACTTCCCGAAACCCAACCGACAGTTTTAAAAAGCAATCCAGAGAAAGAAAAACCCTCGCGGCAGCCTGATTTTTAGCACGTTTTCAGATTTTACCACATTCTCACCCTGTTATTTACTTGTTTATTTTATTTTTGGGTTTTTGTTTTTGTCTTACCTGCTTTCTGGAACCGTTCTTCACCACACTCGAACCCCGTCGTCGTGGTCAACTACATGGCGAGCCACTGGACAAACTGGTAACAGCGGGAAAGCCGTCTACATGGAGGTAATCGGTCAGCTGGTAAGCGCAAAAAGGAACGGCGTCATACCGGCCCGTAGCATTCATTTTAAAGACGAAATGCAGCCATATGTACTTCTGGCTACATAATTCACGATCTCCAGAAATGTATATAGGGCTGCATTTTCAGAATGAGCCTGTGTTGCATAATGCAATTCACAACCGTAAATAAACGTAAAACACCTGTGAATCACAAATAATCACTAATTAATAATTCAGGAGGGCTAATAATTCTCACTTCAACTGTAGGTCCGGGTCATTAATGACCTGATTATGTAATAGTGATTGGTGAATTGTTAATACATTTAAGGGTTCAATTCAGCAATACACTAAAATCAGCCATCTATACATCCTTTTCAATTTAAGATTAAAAGTTTTATTAATGAGGTCCTATAGCATGTCTTCCTTGCCCCCTTTATGTTGAGCCATCTCTCCAGTCAGCAATGGCATAATGTGCAGTTTGTGTTCCCAATGCCACACTCTGTCCATCCTGTTCCCAACGTGCACCAGTTGAAACAGTGTAATAACTGGAATTAAGCTCTTGCTGATGATTCTGATGTGCTGCACGAAATGTCAGCCAAACCCAATGCCTCCACACCATAATCTTCCACAACAGATTCTTCATCTGACGCCACCTTCATTTCACATTCGTCACTGCTTAGCACAACATGAACAAAAACACAATACATCACTGCCACATGTGAAGATTCGCGAAATGTCACAGCAATAATTCCGTATTATGCAATGTCTGCATTATCATAAAATATATAGGTCACATGTTACATTAAGTACACTGCAAAAAGCAATAAGTTACTTTACTTTAAAAAAGTGAGTAAACCCATTGACTTAACTTTTTATAATTATGCACATAGTTTGTTTAGTTAGTAATTATAAGGCAACGAGTTTACTCTCTTTTTTTAAAGTAAAGTCAACTGATCACTTTTTACCAATCCAGGCTCATTACGGATACGTACCCAGGTCTACATTTCTGGGGACAGCGAAATACGTAACCGGAGGTACGTCTTCTGGCAGTTTTTGTTTTTGCAAATCCACCAGAGGCCGCTGTGTACACTTTTTGATGATCTTAAATTTCTCTTACATGTCCTCTTCTTGCGCAAATCCACCAGAGGGCACAATATACGCTTCAGCCGACCAGGCCAGCTTGCTGTCGACTGATTAACTGACCGACCCATCCACCCCCTTCCCTAAACCCAGCCGATAGTGTTTTCAATAGCAATCTAAAAAAAGAAAAGCCATTGCGGCTGTGTGATTTCACCACGTTTTCAGCCTGTTGTTTATTTAATTTATTTATTTTTGTTGCTTTTGTTTTACCTGGTTTCTGAAACCGTTCTTTGCTGGACTCGAATCCTGTCGTCGTGGTCAACTCTGCTCCACGTTCTAAGTCTGCCAACGTATGCGGTGAGCCACCGGGCAAACTGGTAACACAGGAAGCCGTCCACACGAAGGTAATCGGTCAACTGGTAGCGCTAAAAGGAACAGAAGCTGTCAGCGGTGACATACTGCCTCGTAGCATGCGTTTTAAAGACGAAATGCAGCCAGACGTACCTCTGGCTACATAATTTGTGCTCTCCAGAAATGTAGACTGGGGTGCGTATCCACAATGAGCCTGTGTTGCTTTTTACAGTGTAGCCTTAAATACCAAGTAAACAAAACATAAGTACAACATACTTGTGATCATATTGTATTGCACAACACTTATTGTTGAGGTGGGGTACAGGTAAGGGTATGGCGATATGGTTGGGCTTAAGGGTGGATTAAGGGGTATAGGATTGGTCAACAGTGTAATTATAAATGTAATCAATTACAGATGTAATTACATGCAGATCATTTTTTAATTAGTAATTAAGTACATAGTAATTAACTCTTTCCCCACCAGCATTAAAAAAAAGAGGTTACCAGTCACAGCCATCATTTTTGACGATTTTTACCTACATTTGATGGCCGTCAGAATGTTTTTTTGTTAAGAATATACCCACCAAGCAACTTTGTGTTTAACAGACATCTAATAGACGTCTAGCATGGATCTCTTGGCTAATTGTAGTAGTTATTTATTCCTGTGTATTTAATGACTAGTCTATTTTGGGCTATTCTTATACGTCTATTAGATCTTCATGGACAGCCCAAATTTTGTTTTGTTTTAGCCAAGATGTCTTTACTTAGATGTCTATTAGACATCTTTTAAACACACAAAAAAATGCTTGCTGGGTATGAGTATATAATATATCAAAATAAAGAACATGGCATGTAACCGTCGCATAAGTTTAAATATTTTATTTTAAGATCTGTAAGAGTGCAAATTTATATTGCAAGAGAAATTGTTTATTTATTTTTTTACATTTTCTTCTGACCTGGAATGAACATGTCATTTCCACCACATCTCAACAGCTGTTATTTAAAAATAGAATAACTTATGTCACTCAAGAATTGTCTAAGATCCAACATAGCCTCATTCCGAAAACGTAGCCCTATTTAAATTTCTGGAGATCGCGAATTATGTAGCCAGAAGTACGTTTTCCTGCATTTCGTCTTTAAAATGAACACTACAGGGCGGTATGACGCCGTTCCTTTTCACGCTTACCAGCTGACCGCTTACCTCCATATGGACGGCTTTCCCGCTGTTACCAGTTTGTCCAGTGGCTCGCTATGTACGTTGGTGAACTTGACATGCAGAGAGGAGTTGACCACAACGACGGGGTTTGAGTCCGGCGAAGAACAGTTCCAGAAAGCAGGTAAGACAAAAACAGAAGCCAAAATTTTTTATAAACAAGTAAATAACAGGGTGAGAATGTGGTAAAATCTGAAAATGTGGTAAAAATCAGCTGAGGGCTAAACGTTATCTGGATTGCTTTTTAAAACTGTCGTTTGGGTTTAGTGAAGTGGGTGGGCGGGTCATTCGGTGCTTTTGGAAACACTATTGGTTGGGTTTAGGGAAGGGGGAGGGTGGGTCAGTCGATCGGTCAGTCAGTCAGTCAGTCGACAGCGGCCTCTGGTGGATTTACGTGAGAAGAGCAGGCGCGAATGGCACTCGCGAGAGAAATTTAAAATCTCAAAAAGCGTACACAGCGGCCTCTGGTGGATTCGCGAAAACAAAAACTGAACAAACTAAAAAAAACTTACCTCCTGGAACGTATTTGGTGCTCTCCAGAAATGTATATAGGGGTACGCTTTCAGAATGAGCCTGGGTTACAATGACCATTTTTGTAACTAGTTTTACTACAGTTTTTCACATTGTACAATAATTATATATTTGTCAATAAGATAAAATAAATGCCCTAAGGACCAAATACTGAACTCTACACCTGTCACACTTTGGAATGTAACATTTTAAAAGCTTATTGTGAATTAAATAACTTTTTATAAAATTTTTAATTAGCATAATCTCATAAATTGTGGATACATTTTTATGTGTGAACAAAGCTTTTTTAATATTTAAAAAATGTGTGTGTGGTTATGGAAATGATGCGGAAATAACAATGAATTAATGTGAATGTAGAAAAACAGTAGAGATTTTTATTGGAAAAATTCATCACACCACCCAAAAACACTCAATTCACTATATATATTTATATATATATATGGGCGACGCGGTGGCGCAGTGGGTAGCACGTTCGCCTTACAGCAAGAAGGTCGCTGGTTCGAGCCTCGGCTGGGTCAGTTGGCATTTCTGTGTGGAGTTTGCATGTTCTCCCCGTGTTCGCGTGGGTTTCCTCCGGGTGCTCCGGTCTCCCCCACAAGTCCAAAGACATGCGGTACAGGTGAATTGGGCAAGCTAAAATTGTCCGTAGTGTATGTGTGTGAATGAGTGTGTATGGATGTTTCCCAGTGATGGGTTGCAGCTGGAAGGGCATCCGCTGCGTAAAACATATGCTGGATAAGTTGGCGGTTCATCCTGCTGTGGCGACCCCAGATTAATAAAGGGACTAAGCCGAAAAGAAAATGAATGAATGAATGAATGAATATATATATATATATAAATTACAATTGAATTGTCCCTTACATTAAGTAAATATTTATGATATGTAAACATTTATGATATTTTTACATTCTAATTTTGATGCACATCAAGATAATGATGTTTTAAGGTTAAATGCCCCATCTGTGTTTTAGAAGTAAATTATCGTGCTTCTTAAGTGACAGATTAATACTATTTAATTCCACTAAGAGTTCAAAAATAAAAATGATATAAAACTAGTAAGAAACTACCATAAGATACCTTTTATGTTTCATCTGCTGCTGCTGTTTTATCTGTGTTTCACACAGGTCTCAGCTCCCAAAAGCTATTTCTTCTTCATTTCAGCACTTAGGTTCATTACTGGATGTCCAAAAGTAACAAACCTGCTAAAAAGAGAAAATAATTGTGATAACACAAGATCTTCTCTGACATGGTGGAAGATAAAGAGCTGTAAATAAACTTGTTAAACCTCAGCCAGTGGAACACATAGAGGTCATAAACTGACGTAGACAGATCTCTTGAGTCATTCACAGCTGGTCCGCTTCATCGTCATTCATCTCTTTTCAGATCCACCACAAATGCAAACTTTTTAAACCGAATTTCCACAATCGAAGGGGAAAAAATGAGGGAATATGATGATAAAGACAACAACCATATTATTTGTTTAACTCGTTTGCTTTTATGGCAGGAATAGCAATCTCAAAAAATACTAAACAAATAGCGGAATGTTCAATATTTGTGTAAATCTCTGACAAAACGTTTACAAGGAAAAATCAAAACAAAAGCGGCACCAAAATAAGCTGTAAACTGAAGGCACATCAGACCATGCCACGAAATAATAACCTTTCTCTCTGACTCATTTCCTGTGAAGCTGTAGCAAATAAAAAATATCATTGTAATATCTAATGCCCTAAACTATTTTATAAAAGAGATTGAAGACACAATATGAATTAAAATAATAAAATATCACCAGAACAGTGTTATATATTTTGCTGATTTATGTACTTACTTTATCCCAAATGTTTCAAAGAATGTTCAAATCCAGAGAAATAAGCAATTTTAACTAGAGATACGGATTGTGTTATTTGTCACCATGTTAATGACATCTAGTAGTTTAGAAATCAAAGTAGTCAAGTAGTTTAAACAAGCAGCAAAAGTCATTTTTTGAGTGAAGACGTAGTCCAGGGTACATATTTCTCAGTTCTTAAAAAATGTAGCCCTGGGCAAATATTTAGAAATCAGCCTGGGTCAGAAACTATATCTGTGACAAAACAAACAAACAAACAAACAAACAAAATGCTTATTTTCAAGTTCCTTCAGGGTATACTTTGTCACAAAGATTGGAGTTTAAACAAATATCTTTAAAAAAATCTTCAAATCATTTTTAAACAGTTAACATAACATACAGCTGAAAGTTTTAAAAAGCCTTTAACTTTTTCTTTAGCTTGAAAAACTTTTTTGTGACTTGAAATCATTGATTGTTAGTAACAAACTAACGTGAAATAAGTCCTTTCACTTATCAGTATCAAGTTGAATTTAACCATCAAGAAAATACGATGCTCCTGTGAGAAGAGGAAAATGTCTATACCCCTCATGACACCCCTCACAAATCTATCTTTTAAATTCATATTTTTAATAGGAAGCTATACAATATTATATTTGCATATACATTAGATTAGTCAGTATTAAAGCCAAATCTGGAGCTTATCTAACAAAATAACTTACGATAATGGTCCAAAAACTAGTACACCCAAACTTGTGTTATAGAAAAATATTAAATACAAATTTTAAAGAAGAGGAAAAATCAAGAGAAGCAAAAAAAAAAACTAAAAAATGTAGTTGAAATTTTATAGGTTGTAATTTGTTTTGGCAATATTTAATTGTATTATCCTTAAATTTCTAAATATGTTTGGTGACTAAATTATTATTTTAGTAAATATATCTGTTTAATGAATCTGTTTTGTTTAAATGCACCAAAATACATTGCCTATATTCACTGAGAAATGGATAAAAATATTCATTTTCGAAATGGGGTGTATTCAATTATGCTGAGCACTGTAAATATCTAATCTTATCCTATCTATCTATCTATCTATCTATCTATCTATCTATCTATCTATCTA
>CAIGQV010019270.1:4718667-4755498 GCA_903798115.1 Danio jaintianensis
GTATATAAATTATCTTGTGAATTTTTAAAATTATAAATAAATTTTTTTGTCATGACTACATACACAAATATATTATGAATACATTTGGAAATATATTATGGTATGAAAGTTGGAATTAAATATACAGTATTTCCAAATATATTTAACTTTTTGGTTTGTTTGCTTATTTAATGAGCCTCAGAATTACAATAGAATAATAATATATATATATTTAGCATACAGATCTTTTCACATTGTCGAGTTTTACACTGAATTACACTGCATTTTAGTTCTCTTAAATTTCAAATTATAATTCATGCTAAATCAATGACTAAATACGATGTTAAATGATCGTACAACAAAAAATTTTAATGCACAAAAATGTGAATTATTTGAATAATATTAATAATAATAACCTCTAGTTTACCTAATGTCCACACAATACAATCACACAAACACACGCATGCTTAATCAAAAGGAAAAACAGTTGACATATTTACTCGTATCCATTCACGAAGCACAGAATCGGATAGATACGTTAGATGGTACACATCAAACGAATGCACTTTTAATCAAGACCAGCATTTCAACGGCAACAAAAAAGTCGAAGACGGCCAGAGAGAAAGAGAGGAAGATCCAAAATAAGAGAGAGATGTGCTGTAGGAGAAGCAAACAGTGTGATTATACTCTAAAGCGACAATTACTACCCATCAGACAACTAAAGGCAGTTGACACTCTACAATAAGGCAAATAATTTCCAGTTGAAAACCCCGAAAATGTTAATATGAGGCTTGAAAATAGGAGTGAAGATCTCTGGAAAAGGAAGTGGCTAATAAGGTTTAATGATCCGTGTCAGGAAGCCACAGTGCGCAGGGAAACACAGCTGCTTTCATTTTGTAAACTACTTGAAATACACCTCCATCTAGAGCATGGATATCTGTGGCCCCAGGACAAGCAGGGATGGTTTCAGACTGCGATCGACCTGGATAAACAAGGAAAAAACATTAATATAATCGCCCTGTAATGACGAGTCTGTGTGCTAAAGGAACTAAATTTATGTTCTCGGTTACACGGTCTGGTTATTGTTGAACCCGAAGGAGATGATCAAGGATCAAGTGGGACTACCCCGCCACAAGAATCAATGACAATTGTATTTCCAGCTAATATCTCCTCATGTTTTCCCAGTGCCATAATGGATACTTATCACCGCTTGTATTGTGTTTGAAGGTAGAATGGAACTGATTTGTTGTTTGCTGTAATCCACAATATGACTGTCCTGATGAGTAGGGGGAGATGCAATAAGAACAATGCGATTTACTTGTAAATCGATAATGTGTCAGCCGACGTGTTGTTATAGGAAATAAATATAAGCGTTTGCTAATTTTGTTGTTATAGAACAAACATTAAACTTTACATTTGAGGTTAGATGACTCCAACTGAGGTAATCTACCAGGGTCAAGAAGTGTAAAAGAGGGTAAAATAGTACAATTCTATTTAAAATTCTATTTGGACTGTTTAGGTCAATAAATTAAATAACCAATCACTGACATATCAGGAGCCCGGTTAAAGAGATTCAGTTGAAAGGTTAACTTATTGTATATGGCTTATATGCAGTTTGAATATTCCTATATTTAATGAGTATTTAATTCATATTTTTAATTAGGTTTTTAATAATTAGGCTTTAGGGGCAACACGGTGGCTCAGTGGTTAGCACTGTCGCCTCAGAGCAAGAAGGTCGCTGGTTCGAATCCTGGCTGGGTCAGTTGGCGTTTCTGTGTGGAGTTTGCATGTTCTCACCCGTGTTGGCGTGGGTTTCCTCCGGGTGCTCCGGTTTCCCCCACAGTCCAAAGACATGCGCTATAGGTGAATTGGGTAAGCTAAATTGTCCATACTGTATGTGTGGGAATGTGAGAGCGTATGGGTGTTTCCCAGTACTGGGTTGCAGCTGCAAGGTCATCCGCTGTGCAAAACATATGCTGGATAAGTTGGCAGTTCATGTGGCGACCCCTGATGAATAAAGGGACTAAGCTGAAGGAAAATGAATGAATGAATAATTAGGTTTTAATGAAAAGCAAAGATGTCTGAATGGTTCATCCAAGTAATGGCAATCATAAATATTAGAATTAATTACAATTTCATTTAAAAATAATTACACTATACGCAAATCTGGGTACAATATGGAAAAATTCTATAATTTAGGGTAAAAGTTCAACTGAAAATTTAGCTCGACTGTGTGTAAAACAAACATACAGATGAAGTAAGTTATTGTGAAAATATTTCTGAAGTGCTGTTTAATGGAGAGATTTTTTTTTCCAACACATTTTTAAACATATTACTTTTTACTCACTTCTAATAACCAATTTTATTTGTCTTTATTTGCCATGATGACAGTAGGCATACATAATATTTTACTAGTTCAGGATTCATACACATTTTTACTACTAAAATTCCATGACTTTTCCATAATTTTTCCAAGATTTTCAAGTAAATTTTCATGACCTAATGTTTCATGCAATGTCTACATATACATGGTAAAATAAAAACAATGCATGTTCAAATTTATTACAGCATATCGTAAAACACGCAACAATCTATTTAGTTTCAGCTTATATTTATATCTATGTAAAATTGATTTAGATGATGCTTACACCACACTAATAATGTGAGAGTATGTGATTGGCCAAGGACAGAAACGAAGAAAAGACAACTAACCTATATTTAAGTATACAGATATCTGTTTTCCATGACTTTTCCAAAACTTTGTGGGCTTTTCTGTTTTTCCACAACTTTTCCAGGCCTGGAAAATGCCATGTCAAAATTCCATGACTTTTCCAGGTTTTCCATGACCGTATGAACCCTGCTAGTTATTTTTCAAGGTACTAGTATTCAGTTTAAAGTGCAATAAAAGGCTTAAATAGGTTAATTGGGTTAACTAGGCAAGTTAGATTAATTATGCAAGATGTTGGACAACAGTGGTTTGTTTTTTGTCAAAAAAAAATCTTTAAGGAAGCTGATAATATTGACCCTAAAATAGCTTTAAAAAAACTGCTTTTTATCTGCCTGAAAATGTTATGACTGACTAAAATCACACAAATGTTTATACTCATAAAAATATAAAACACATATATAAATATACAAATATATATTACAAAAAATATAAAAATAAAAATAGCATACCCAGTACAACCAAAAGTACTTTTGTGCCATCTATGGTCAAATAAATACAACAGGGTGGGGAACATAATCATATACAGACATGCACATTATATCAGACACTTTCGGCTTAGTCTCTAATTTTCAAGGGTCACCACAGTGGAATGAACCATCAATTACTCTGGCATATGTTTTGTGCCGGCAGATGCTCTTCCAGCTGCAACCCAGCACTACTAACACGTGAACCCCCAGTACTGGAAAACACCCACACACTCTCATTCACACACACACACTGCTACTCTTGACAATTTCCTGTGTAATCTACAGTATCGCAGTAGTTCGCCAGTAACTTACTGTAAATGAATTACAGCAAAAATACTGTATTTACATTTACAGCACCATTTATCCTGCTGTATATGTATTTACAGAATTGTAAATCTTTACTGTAAAATATGCAGTTGTTTGCACAATGCAACTTTAAAATACAGTAACATACTGCATAACTGTCCTACAGAAACATACAGTTTAAATTACAGTTAAATACTGTGTAATTTACAAAAATCGTTAACAGTGTACACTACAGCCTATCTTTGGACTGTGGGGGAAACTGGACCACCCAGCGGAAACCCATGGAAACTCCGTGCCAGGACTCGAACCTGCAACTTTCTTGCTGTGAGGCAACAGTGCTAACCATTCCCCACCCTACAATATAGAGGCAATACACTGTACTCCATGTATGAAAGAATGTTCTTTGAATGCATTTGAAACAAGACACAAACAATAAGTGCTTTTCACCCAGACACACATGAATGCAGGTGGCTTGGTGGCTCAGTGGTTAGCACTGTCGCCTCACAGCAAGAAGGTTGCTGGTCCGAGTCCCGGCTGGGCCAGTTGGCATTTCTGTGTGGAGTTTGCATGTTCTCTCCGGGTACTCCGGTTTCCCCCACAGTCCAAACACATGCGCTATAGGTGAATTGGATGAACTAAATTGGCCATAATGTATGAGTGCATGTGTGAATATGAGAGTGTGTGGGTGCTTCCCAGTACTGGGTTGCAGCTGGAAGGGCATTCGCTGCGTAAAAAATATGCCAGAATAGTTGGCAGTTCATCGCTGTGATGACCCCTGATAAATAAGGGACTAAGCCAAAGGGAAATGAATGAATGACAGTCATTTTGAGCTGATAAGAGTTACAGACCTGACTGAACAGCAGATGGCCACAGAGGACTCAAATAGGAAGCATTGTCTTTCTGTGTGAAAGAGTCTTCTTTGCTGTAGTTCATCTCAGTTCTAATGGCATCTAATTGCAAAATTTCTTCCAGCGAACTTCCTATAAGGACACACACACAGTGAGTGCCCTACAAAGCCAAGGAGCATTGATGCTATTGTTTATTTGCCTTTCACCCTTAATAGCGATTGTCATTTTCAAAAAATGTAAGAGTAAAAAATTCATAAATTGTGACAAAAAATTGAAAAAGACAAACTGTTAGTTAATTATACGTCTGAATACAAACACACCAAATACACAAGTAGTTAGTATAATCAAGTTAATGTTCCTAAATAAAGTTTGACCAGCATTTTTCAGGGCTATTTAACAGTGCACAGTGGGCTAGGACTGTTTTTACTGACAAATTTATGTGCACAATTTGCTGATTGTGAAGTTAGCTCAGTCAAGTATATGGTTTTACCCATACTCAAAATTAGTCTACTTCTTTTAACCCATCCAAGTGCACACACACACATTTTTGAGTGAGGAGTGAGAGCACACGCACACAAACATACAGACTCATGGGGTTGTTAGTTCTTTATGAGTTTCTTTTTTTTTCAGTTCTGAAGAGTGTTGGAAAAAGGTAACCACTGACATCTATAGTAGGAAAAAATACTATGGTAGTCAATGGCTTTTCAAAAATGTATTTTGTGTTCAACAGAAGAAAGAAATTTAGATTTGGAACAATTATTAGGTGATGACACTTTTAGTGAACTATACTTTCAAAATGAGCTGTGGTATGTGGGAGTTTCCCCCACAAGTCCAAAGACATGCGCTATGGGTGAATTGGGTAAGCTAAATTGTCCGTAGTGTATGAGTGTGAATGAGTGTGTATGGATGTTTCCCAGTGATGGGTTGCAGCTGGAAGGGCATCCGCTGCGTAAAACATATGCTGGATAAGTTGGGGGTTCATTCCGCTGTGGCGACCCCAGATTAATAAAGGGACTAAGCCGAAAAGAAAATGAATGAATGAATGAAAATAAAATAAAATATGGAAAGTCCTATCATCAACTGGGAAAAGAAATGAAGAAATAAAATACATTTATTAATGTTTTGTGTGAGGTATGTGTATGTGTGTGCACGTGCCCAGCAGGCACAGGACGTCAGATTGACGTTGTACCCCAACGTCGTGGGATGTTGCATTTTGTTTGGAAATGAAAATCAGGTTGACGTCAGAACCCAACATCAGACCGACGTCAATGTCCAATGATGAACAGACGTTGCATTTTGGTTACTTCCCAAAGCAACCTAAAAACAACTAAATATCAACGTCTAATGATATTACAGCTTGACGTTGTGTGGACGTTACCAATATGACGTCTATCAGACGTTGGATTTTGGTTGCCATACCTGACGAATAAATACCAGTATTTGACGTCAATATGACGTTGGTTTAAGATGTTGGCTCAACGTTGGATTTTGGTCACTTTCCAACACAACCTAAAATCAACCAAATATCAACGTCATCTCACGTCATTATTGGACGTCAAAATAACATTGTCCTTAGATGCTGGTGACCCAAATCTAACCTAATATTAACGTCTTATGACGTTGTGTGTCTGCTGGGTGTACACGTGTAAGAGAGAGAGAGAACAGAATTTTAACAGAAGAAAGAAATTTAGATTTGGAACAATTGTTAGTTGATGACATTTTTAGTGAACTATACTTTCAAACTGAGCTCATTCATTCATTAATTTTCTTTTTGGCTTAGTCCCTTTATTAATCAGGGGTCGCCACAGCGGAATGAACTGCCAACTTATCCAGCATATGTTTTATGCAGCTGATGCCCTTTCAGCTGCAACCCATCACTGGGAAACACCCACACACTCCTATACACACTACGGACAATTTAGCTTACCCAATTCACCTTTAGTGCATGTCTTTGGACTTGTGGGGGAAACCGGAGCACCCGGAGGAAACCCACGCGAACATGGGGAGAACATGCAAACTCCACACAGAAATGCCAACTGACCCAGCCGAGGCTCGAACCAGCAACCTTCTTGCTGTGAGGCAACAGCGCTACCCACTGCGCCACCCCTCAAACTGAGCTCATAAAATTAAATAAAATTAAATAAAATAAAATAAAATTAAATTAAGTTAAATTAAATTAAATTTAATTAAAATTTTATTAAATTAAAAAAAAATAACCCAAACATTTGGAAAGTCCTATCCTCAACTGGAAAAATAAATAAAGATAAAATTAATTTTAATTTACGTTTTGTGTTAAATTGTGTGTGCGTGTGTGTGTGTGTGTGCGTGTGTGTGTGTGTGTGTGTGTGTACACGTGTAAAGCCGCGGTCAGACTGCACTTTTCTCCCCATAGACTTCCATTCATATGCACGCGAATGTGACAGACCGGAAACGCAAGCTCGTGCGGCAAGTTTCGAGGTTTGCTGCGTTGCAAAGTTCAAGCTTGGTGAACTCTGACCTGCAAAATTGCATCACGTGACTGCGTGAGACCAATTGAAGATTAAAACATGACCTCTCTGGACAGAAATTTAAAATGTGGACCAATCGCTCGCTTTTTAAAATGTCTAATCATCTCGTTTAATCCCATCCCTTTCACAGCGCCGTACAACAGAATTTTGCACGCTCAAACTCTAGTGTGACTGTGGCATAAGAGAGAGAGAGAGAGAGAGCAAGAGAGAGAGAGTATTAATGCTAATTGTGAGCAGCTGTAATGTCATAGGCATTCCATTAAGAGGGCAATAGCTCTGCACACATTAACCAGGGTAAATAAAAAGAGGTATGCATCTGAAACGCCCGAGCTTTTTGCTTTATTTATAAAGGGCTAAATAGCTTGACTCGATTAGCACCCACAATGCTGATATTCTGTCTGCTCTCTGTAGAGGCAAGAGAGATATACACAATATGGCCCTGGGCTATTGGATCCTTCTTTGCTCTCTTTCATACAAGCATTTGCAGCTGTATTAATTAGCATATAACACCATGATCAGACGGAGAGTTTGTTTGACAGCTGTTAATGAGAGCTTAACAAAGATTAGACCAATTTATTTCACATTTAAACATTAAAGAAGAGATAGGTTGAGTAAGGCCTGCCCTGCAAATGCTTAAAACAGACACATTAAATTGTCTTAAACAGTGATTTAACCCTGTTTGAGATCTCTAAAAATGATAATTGTCAACAGGTCTCTTTGTACTTGTATCATGTCTCTTATTTTGATTTTGTTCATGACATCACACGATTTGATCATCTATAGGCTTTGCAGTTTTTTAATGTTTCCCTATTTTAGGCCCTGGTATACTTCAAATGAAGTTATTTTTCATTCCTCATTTGAGGGCAAAAAGAAGTTTAAAAAGGCTGAGTGATGGTCTACTGTTTTTTAGTACTGTATGTAGTAGGTGGGGTTGTAAATATGTCACGCTGCACAACACAAAGATGAGAGAGAAGAAATGTGTTGTAGCTATTTTTACATTTTACACATGTACATTTGTTTCGTTTAAATATTACTTGTTTTGGTTTTAAAGGTCCCATTAAGTGAAATGTGCATTTTTTTTTATTTGATGTTTGACGTGGACATAGAGTAGCTCCTCTCCTTTAAAAAAACAGCCAATAGCGTTTGAGGAACATGAGGAAACCCACGCCAACATGGGGAGAACATGCAAACTCCACACAGAAACGCCAACTGACCCAGCCGAGGCTCGAACCAGCGACCTTCTTGCTGTGAGGCGAACGTGCTACCCACTGCGCCACCGTGCAACCCCATTTTGATACGATATAATATCGATATAATACAGAATTTTCATTTTTATTATTATTATTGTTTTTTACATAAACAGAGACACTGCACAATGGTTAAACAATGGTGCTCGTGTTAAGGATGTTTCTGCTAAGGTTCCCGCTATCCTGAGCGCTGGCGAGAGCATCGGAGCTGTCGTCCTCCACGTGGGGACGAACGACACCGGGCTGCGGCAGACCGAGATCCTGAAGAGGGACTTCAGGAGCCTGATCGAGACGGTTCGACGCACCTCGCCCGCCACGCAGATCATCGTTTCTGGACCGCTTCCTACCTACCGCAGAGGAAATGATAAGTTCAGTAGACTTTTTGCTCTGAATGAATGGCTATTAACATGGTGTAAAGAACAGAAATTGCTCTTTGCCAATAACTGGAATCTTTTCTGGGAGCGGCCTAGGTTTTTCCGTGCTGATGGGCTACACCCGAGCAATGCTGGAGCTGAACTCCTGTCGGACAACATCTCCAGGATGCTTCGTTCTGTCTGACTAGTAAGTGAAAATTCACATTTGAGCAATATAGACTCTTGCTCGTCCCGCTCAAATCACAGTAATGCATATCTGGCTAACCCCATAGAGACTGTGTCTGTTCCTCGTATTATTAGATCAGGAAATAAACCTACTGTGTGCTCTAGAAAAAATCTATTAAGAATCAAACCAGAACAACTGCAAAAAAGTGGAAATACTAATTTTTTAAAGCTTGGTCTCCTAAACATCAGGTCACTAGCACCTAAAGCACTTATCATAAATGAAATAATAACAGACAACAATCTTAATGCACTCTGTCTCACTGAAACCTGACTGAAACAAAATGACTATATTAGTTTAAATGAAGCAACTCCTTCAGGATTCTTATATAAGCATGAGGCTCGTCAGACTGGTCGTGGTGGTGGAGTTGCATCAATCTTTAGTGATATTCTTAATGTTAATCAGAGAAACAGACTTATGTTTAACTCTTTTGAAGTATTGGCACTTAATGTTATGCTTCCGGATATTATGAAAAAACCTATATTATCTCTCGCTTTAATCACCATATATAGACCCCCAGGACCCTATGTCAATTTTCTAAAAGAGTTTTTGGATTTTATTTCTGACTTACTAGTTAAAACTGATAAAATACTAATTGTAGGAGACTTTAACATTCACATAGATGACGCTAACGATACATTAGGGCTCGCGTTTACAGATTTACTACAATCACTTGGGATAAAGCAAAATGTTGTTGGTCCAACCCATCGCTTAAAGCATACATTAGATCTAATTTTGTGTCATGGAATTGAGGTCATTGATGTAGACATTATACCACAAAGCGATGATATAACAGACCACTACCTCTTACTATATAAGCTGTGTTTACCTGAAATTAGCAGACCTGCACAGATATATCGCCCTGGTAGAACTATCGTCCCGTCCACTAAAGATGAATTCACAAATAACTTACCTGATCTTTCTCTATTTCTAAATGCACCCGCAAACGCAAATGACCTTGATGTAGTAATCAGCAGTATGGATGCTATCTTTACTAACACACTAAATACTGTGGCACCCATCAAATTAAAAAAGGTTAGAGAGAATAAAACTACACCATGGTATAACAGTCATACTCGCGCTCTCAAAACAGCAACCCGTGCCCTGGAACGTAAGTGGAAAAAAACTAAATTAGAGGTCTTTAGAATTGCGTACAAAGATAGTATGTCCAGCTATAGGAGGGCTCTAAAATCCGCCAGGGCTGAGCACCTCCGCAAACTGATAGAAAATAATCATAACAATCCTAGATTTTTATTTAACACCATTGCTAAATTAACAAATAATCAGTCATCTTTGGAACAAAATGTCCCACCGCAAATTAGTAGTGATGACTTCATAAATTTCTTCAGCGATAAAATAGAAGGTTTCAGACAGAAAATAGAAGATGTTAAACTTTCGGCACCGCCTTATACTTCAGATCCATTAAACATTCCGCTGAACCAAAATAATCTACAGTGCTTCAAAATCATAGAACAGGAAGAGCTAGATAAACTTATAAATGCTTCTAAACCAGCTACATGTATGTTAGACCCAATTCCAACTAAATTACTGAAAGAATTGCTACCTGTAATAGGAGAACCTCTTCTTAACCTCATCAACTCTTCTCTATCTTTAGGCCATGTTCCAAATCCTTTCAAGCTAGCTGTTATTAAGCCTATTATTAAGAAACCACAACTGGACCCCAGCAACTTAGCTAATTATAGGCCTATTTCAAATCTTCCATTTATGTCTAAAATACTAGAAAAAGTTGTTTCTGCCCAATTATGCTCCTTTCTGCAGATGAACAATGTTTTTGAAGTGTTTCAGTCAGGTTTCAGCCCTCATCACAGTACAGAAACCGCATTAGTGAAAATAACCAACGATTTACTCTTAGCTGCTGACCAAGGGTGCATCTCGTTATTAGTTTTACTTGATCTCAGTGCTGCATTTGACACCATCGACCACAATATCCTCATAGATCGCTTAAATTCTACAGGTGTCCGAGGACAGGCTCTACAATGGTTTAAGTCATACTTAACTGACCGTTACCAGTTTGTAAATATAAATGGACAGCTTTCTCAGGTTAGGCCAGTACAGTATGGGGTGCCTCAAGGATCAGTTTTAGGCCCTTTGCTGTTTACAATATACATGCTACCCCTGGGAGACATTATAAGAAGACACGGGATCAGCTTTCACTGCTATGCAGATGATACTCAATTATATATTTCAACAAAACCTGATGAGACGTCTGAACTGTCTAAGCTAACTGAATGTATTAAAGATGTTAAAGACTGGATGACCAACAATTTCCTTCTCTTAAATTCAGACAAAACAGAATTATTACTTATTGGGCCTAAATCCTGTACGCAGCAGATCTCACAACTCGACCTGCAATTAGAGGGACACAAAGTTAGCTTTAGCTCTACTGTAAAAGATCTGGGTGTTATACTAGACAGCAATTTAACCTTTGAAAATCATATCTCCCATGTCACAAAAACAGCCTTCTTTCATCTGAAAAATATCGCTAAGTTACGAAGTATGCTATCCATCTCAGATGCAGAAAAACTAGTTCATGCTTTCATGACTTCTAGGCTGGATTACTGTAATGCTCTGTTCGCTGGTTGCCCAGCATCCTCTATTAATAAACTTCAGCTAGTAGAAAATGCAGCTGCCAGAGTTCTTACCAGGTCTAGAAAATATGATCATATCACCCCAATTTTATCTTCCTTACACTGGCTGCCTGTTAAGTTCCGTATTGATTATAAAATATTGCTTCTTACCTATAAAGCTTTAAATAATTTAGCACCTGTTTATCTAACCAACCTTCTGTCTCGCTACAATCCAACCCGCTCTTTAAGATCTCAAAACTCAGGGCTGCTGGTAGTACCTAGAATAGCAAAGTCGAGTAAAGGTGGTCGAGCCTTTTCATTTATGGCTCCTAAACTCTGGAATAGCCTTCCTGATAATGTTCGAGGCTCAGACACACTCTCTCTGTTCAAAACTAGATTAAAGACCTATCTTTTTAGTAAAGCATACACTCAATGCATTGCATAACGGTATGATGCATGAATCTGCTCCACGCAGGTTTTTGCATCTCGTTTATATACACTATGAACAGCAGCTACGCTAATTATTCTCTTTATTCTCTATTTCCACCTGGGGATACTCATCCCGAGGCCCCCAGAGACTATGCAGTGCCACTAATGCAATCCAAGACCTGTGAAGAGATGACCCCAAGGTTTCCATAATCCCAGACCGGGCCGTATCCTGAGGAGCTGCTGTGGTGGTCATGGAGGAGTGGAGAGAAAAGGACTGATTCCTGTGAGACCCCAGTGAAAGACGAGTCTTCTCTGACGTCCAGCGTTCACCAGCCTCCGGCGCCTAGACTGCAGCTCTGCACAAGACGTTTGGCCATAGGAGAAATGGTCGTGCCCAACTGAGCCTGGTTTCTCTCTAGGTTTTTTTCCTTCACTTTCACAAATTGGTGAAGTTCGTTCCTCGCCGCTGTCGCCACTGGCTTGCATGGTTCGGGACCTGTAGAGCTGCGCATCGATGGATTTGCTCTTCAGTGTTTGGACTCTCAGCAGTGAAAATTAAACCACACTGAACTGAACTGAACTTAAACTCTAAAAACTGAACGGACACCATTCCAATTCACTATAATCTTCTATGTGAAGCTGCTTTGACACAATCTACATTGTAAAAGCTCTATAGAAATAAAGATGAATTGAATTGAATTAAACATGCAATGTCATGATGTCATGTAACGTACATTGCATTAAAGAGTTAGTTCACCCAAAAATTAAAAGTCTGTTATTAATTACTCGCCGCCATGTTGTTTCAAACCCTTTCTTTTCATCTTCAGAACACATATTAAGATATGTGACACAAAACATGTGACTTCAGCGGTTCAACTGTAATCAATAACTGTGTCTGTACAAAGCTCCAATAACACTTTTGTACGGATTTTTTTTTTATGTTGCAAAGATGAATAAAGGTCGCAGGTGAATGGAACATGCAATAATAAGAAAAAGGAGGAATAGGCTTTCAAGCTTTGTCTTCCTAGGAAGCCCACACCATGACAAACACTGCAGGAGAGCAGACCCTGTGTGGTCTCCTAAACCCCCTGCTATGAGAAGCCATCCTCAAAATGCAGGGAGGGTTCATAGATCCTGTAAATAAGCCACTGGTGCAGCAGAGTGAGATTCTGAACACTGATGCACAGCCACTGTGGCCTTTGAGTCCAAACACCAGCCTCCAGACACCAGTCCTGCCCTACTTATACCCCGATTCAACAAACTGAGGTTATCTGTTGCCATTCTGAAAGACAACATCTCCTCCCTTATCGAGAAGGGGGCAATCTTACTCTTGTCTATTTTCTAGTTTCAAAGAAGGACTGATCAAACCATCCTATTTAGGATCGCAAAACAAATATTTGATGAAATACTGTACATTTTCAGAAAGATAACAAATGTTCTCTTAAATGTTCATTAAAAAAGAGCAATTGGTTCACATTGCTTGATCACTGAGAAAAGGTAACATATGCAGGGGTTTATCCACTCATATAAAGGGTGAGCATGTGCTCCTGTTTGTCAAGCCAGACTTGGTGCAACTTTATTCTTCTGAAGAGGTCCAGCTACTCCTCCTACTGGGAATGGACTTATCCATTGTGACTGGTGGAATTGTGGCATTGTGTCAGGATTAAAATGGGTCTGTATCAAAGCAGTAGATTGAGAAGATGGCGAAGCAGAAGGTGAGACAGTGGAAGTATGACTGGTGGACATACTTGAACATAGACCAGCTTGACAGAAGATGTTTGATCAAAGTTTTTGTGTTACAAACAGATCCTAGAAGAGTCACAGGTCAGGGGACAGACTTGCAAACAAATTCAGCTGCACGGGCAAATAAAGGCAGATCAAATTTGCCTGATCACTACATGGTAGCTGACTAAGGGCTGAGACTCTTGACCAATATGGGAATGATTAAACTTGCGGTCTCAGAGCCCGTCACTGGCACAGGGTCAGAAACCGAAAAGGGCTCTGGAATGTGTTAGTTGGAAGCTGGCTGCTCATGAATAGCTTCCATGGCAGGTAAAGCAGGCAACTCAAGGACGTCCTTCATGGCAGGTAAAGCAGGCTTCTTTGAACAAGCATTATCTGTTTGACCACTTTTTGGGTGATTAGGGCGGACTTGATCAACACAGGCTTATCAGGACTGGACTTGACCAACTTGACAGAAGAATAATAAAATTGAATTAAAAATATCTTGGGTAGGATGGTGGCTCAGTGGTTTGCACTGTTGCCTCACAGCAAGAAGGTTGCTGGTTTGAGTCTCGACTCGGTTTCCTCTGGGTGCTCCGGTTTCCAAATTCAGCAACTTGGGCCACACTCTTCCTTCTATATCAGGGGTGGGAAATGTTGATCCTGGAGGGCCACTGTCCTGCAAAGTTTGAATCTAATCTCTGCAGGGACACTGACCCTTCAGGATCATTGTTCCCCACTCCTGTTCTATGTCTTCGTTTCTCTATGAAAGTCAGAAGATTATTGCAGACTTGACTTAAAGAGGGAGGGTGGTCCATCAATGTATTATCGCTACTGTCATTAGTTCAAATGAACTGTGCAAAGGACTGTGTGTAATTATGTGCTGTGGGAAGGAGAAAGCATACAAATAAGTATCCCAAATACCAAAAGGTTCAATAGTTCAAAAGTATAAGGTCTAGTCCTATAAGTATAAGGAATCCAGGAGACAAATAAAACCAGCAACTGATGAACAAACCTAGGCAATTATGAATAGTTTGTAGACAGCCATATAAGAGTGGTATAAATACTTCAAGTCTTTTTTTATGTCCTAAAATTTAATTAGGATTCAAAATTCTGCAATTTTGAGGCCAACTGCACCGTGACGTAGCAGTGCGGTTATCGTCGCCCATCGATATTGACTGACAGGTGCATATTATCATGTCTCTGTATTAATGCATATTATTATGTCCACAAAATAGGATTTGCAAAGAAACTGGGATTAAAACATCTGCTCCAACTATCTGTGATCCAGCCACACCTCAAGAAGTAGTAAGTGGAACACTTTGTAATTTTTATTGCATTTTGAACTACACCATTTTCATCACAGCTGCATAGTGTCAGTACACAACTATAAACGAGGATGCTTCAATCACACAACAGGAGTCCCAGTTTGTGGATGTTAAATCATGTTTATTTTTTACAGCAGCTGTAATGGGTCTCCATACAGCAGCATATAATATAATCACTTGTATGGTGGGCATCCTTTTGCCGAGAGCAGAGCGCAAAAACATGTGCAACATGTTAACCGTGCTTTGTAACAGCATTTGTGTGAGGCAGCTCTCCTTCGCTAGGACACAAAGTCCAAAATATTGCGTTTTATTTATGTCTACACAACAACCCTAACCCTACCCCTCACAGTGATGTCACTTGCAGAGGAAGTGCAGCAAGGAGGAGCTGGAGCTCCAGGTCTGCCCATTTGAATACCATTTGCATCTGACACTGGTGCTGTATCCAAAATCGCACCCTCATTCACTATTCCCCAAATTAGTCCACTAATATAGTCCACTTGAAGAAGTGAATGAAATGAGTCAATGAGTTCGAGCACTCGGTGCACAGGAAAGGATACCGTTTCTTCTACTTCTTTGTCAGACCCTTTAATAGTTATTTAACATTTAGCGACAACTGTCTTTTAGTAATGAAACAAACACTTTTAGTCATGTAGACTATACAAATGTTATTGAGATTAAATAATATTTCATTTTGAAACTTATGCTACTAGGACTGCCATTTTGTGGTCCGATGTGGAAACTCTCAGTGCATTATGGGGATTTTCTAGCTGTTGAGTGTACATGGGTTGTAGACTCGTTATTGTTGTGCATTGTGGGATTGATTCAGTGCACTTCATAATGTCCACTATGGTTTTGGATACCACAAAAAATGGCTGCTCCCTCAAATAGTGCACTTTCGGCGATTTCGAATACAGCCTGGGTCTCCTTCTGAAGCGGACATGCCCAAGCAGTGGGCGGTTAACCAGCTCAGTTGAATTTAAAGGCACAGACCCAAAACAGCACAAATTCCCTCTGACCCAAATATTTACATTTTCAACAGGGTATAACAACTGATCTGATGGGTATTTTGAGCTGAAACTTCACAGACTTATTCTGGAGACACCAAAGACTTATTTTACATCTTGTAAAAAGGGGCATAATAGGAGCCCTTTAAGTAACGCTTAACTAATGCACAGATAATCATGAGTTAATGTATAACTCATGAAGAACTAAACCATACTAGTGATTACTACATCAGCAATGAATGAATATTCTATGATTCATTCATTCATTTTCCTTCAGCTTATTCCCTTATTTATCAGGGGTCACCACAGTGGAATGAACCGCCAACTATTCCAGCATATGTTTTATGCAGCGGATGCCCTTCCAGCCGCAACCCAGTACTGGCAAACACTCTCACACACATACACTGTCACATTCACACACACTCATACACTACCAATTTACCTATAGCACATGTCTTTGGACTGTGGGGGAAACCAGAGCACCAGGAGAAAAACCCAGGCCAACACGGGGAGAACATGCAAACTCCACACAGAAATGCCAACTGGCCCAGCCGGGAGTCGAACCAGTATGGAGAGAGAATTGTTTCGTAATTCCAAATAAATATAATACAATCGACAAATAAATGTGAATCGATTGACAAATACCAACTATATTCACAAATAAATACAATGAGATCCACAAATAAATCTTAGAGTTCCACAAACAGTAAAAGTAGACTTGCAAATAAAAAACATACTCATACATATATTTTTTATTCTACAAACACAATTTTGTCTGACAGTTATATGTGAATTGCGTCCTGTGCATTTGTAGATTAGTGTGCATTTGTGGGTAGGTCTATGTGCATTTGTGGATCGCTGTGGGTATTTGTGGGTAGCTCTCTGTGCATTTGTGGATCGCTCTGTGCATTTGTGGATTTTGAAACATTTCTAACGTCAAGACGAACACTAATCCACAAATAGATGGACTTCACCCACCTTCTACTTAAACCAATCAGATACCGGCAACATGGTGCTGACCAATCGTTGCTTGTTCTCGCTTCAACCAATCACGCTTTGCCTTACAATCAGGGCGGGACCAGCCGTAATTAACCAGTCTTTTCAAAATGGACGGCCAGGAGAAGTTCAAGACAGGTCAGTGGTGCTCATCACAGCCTTGTTGTAATAATATGGAGCTGTCCTGGTCGTCCTTTTGGAAGAGACTGGTTAATGGACTGCACGATCGCTTCTGCGTTTGCGCTCAGCCCGCATGGTTACTTCTAGTGCAGCACAGCGATCACTGTATGCGGATGGTGCAGGAGAGGACGATAGATTACACTTGCTGTTTATAAGTGTTTCCTCGGATTACCGTCAATGACTTTAATAGATTTTATCATGAACTTTAATACATTTTTTATAGCTTAAATTTGTTTAAAACTAAACATTCTAATGTCATTTATTAGGCAAATAACAAACTGAAACAAATGTGTTTATATGTAAAACCTAATACATTTTTAAAGCAGTTTAATTTCTTTCTGATTTATACTTCTACATGTATTACATCTGATTACTTCTTGCTGTGAGGTGACAGTGCTAACCACTATATGATCCATAATTAAGTAATATATAAAATGCTAATAGTGAAATGATGTAATGTATTAATTATTTAAACAGGTCAAACCATGCATTTCAACTGCCAGTTATATGCTGTAATTAATAATTAGCTAATGATCTGCAAAGGCATCATTATATTATTACTTTAATTGTTGAGCTACAGGATTAACTAATTCAAATGCCACAGCAACAATGGCATATTAATTAACAATTTGTTAATGGTCAGCTGAGAGGACCACACACACACACAATATGATCAAAGCATATAAGTGCAACTGTTTAAGCAATCACTTTTCCTGAATTACTTTTAAAGTATTTGCTTTTTTTGTTTTTCTAAAAAGATTTCAGCTAATTTCCTAAACATCTTACTCTCAAACGAACGCTTAAAAAATGCTTCAGAAGTCAAATAAACTGGAAAAAAGAAGAGGAAAAAAGTGTATGACCACAACGTAACAAACAAACACAGCTTAGAATGTATTTACATTTTTTTTGTTATGTTTAAATAAGATAGACCGCAGTAATGCAGCCATTAAATCTAGATGTGACATTTTGTTGATATCTAAACCACATATTGCTCTTTCATAGCCTGCATGTGCAAAAACTTAAGCAACAAAAACAACAACAAAATTCATATTTTACTCTATTTTTAAAGGCTGGCTCAAAAACTGATGAGCAATGGTCTACTTGCATGGGCTTCATGGCTTTCAGTTTGAAGCAATGCGATTCAGATGTATTCCGTATATTTACTTACCAGAAATTCATTCATTTTCCTTTAGCTTAGTCCCTTATTTATCAGAGGTCGCCACAGCGGATGCTCTTCCAGCCACAACCCAGTTCTGGGAAACACCCATACACTCTCGCATTCACACACAAACTCATACACTACGGCCAATTTAGTTTATTCAATTCACCTGTACCGCATCTCTTTGGACTGTCGGAGAAACCGGAGCACCCGGAGGAAACCCACACGAACACGGGGAGAACATGCAAACTCCACACAGAAATGCAGACTGGCCCAGCCAGGACTCAATCCAGCGACTTTCTTGCTGCGAGGAGACAGTGCTAACCACTGAGCCACCGTGCTGCCCCCTTACCAGAAATTCCACTTCAAAATGAGTACTCAAGAAGATTTTAGAATAGGACCATTAAAAGAGACAATTTTTCTGAACATAATGCATACATCTTCTCCTCATTTCAATAGATCCTTAAGCTCATAAAGATTTAATCCAGCTCAAATAGAGGAGAGAAAATTGTGGTATGTAAACTTAAGCCAATGAGATTTTCTCTTCATATGAAAGTGGCTGGAAGGGCATCCGCTGCATAAAACATATGCTGGATAAGTTGGCGGTTCATTCCGCTGTGGCGACTAAGCTGAAAGAAAATGAATGAATGAATGAAATATGATTAACTTGATTGAATAAGTAGGCTTCTCCTGATCTTATGATTAGCTCTCCTGATTAAATGTATGGGTAATCTGCAGGATTAGAAAACTGCAGATTTGCATAATGGCTCAAATGAAACATCAGAGCAGTTTATTAAGACAGCATTATTAATTGAATCTCTCAGCATTAAAACCACACAGCCGGTTACACAGTCAAAGCAAACCCCTCATCATCACACAGGCTGAGCATGGCACAAATAATTAATGGCGCTCCTTGTGAGAGGAGGTGTCCAGTATCGTTTCACCTGCTCAACATGCAACGACTGAATTATACTACAGGAATAAAGCGTCTCTATCTTACATTTCTTCAAATACGCACACACATAAAGCCTGAAACTGAGGCGCGTCAAAAGTGTCTGAACACCAAGACACCAGACAAGCTGATTGGGAATGGATTTCTGCTGATTTTCAGTTGCAGGTTAAAATCACGTCTACAGCAGCGATCTGTGCTACTGTCAATATTCCCATGAGCGTTTGGCTGAGGGTGTGGGCTAAAATTGATTCTAAGTGTTACATTATTTAGGCAGGTCTTTACAGTTTAAGAGAGTTTCTTTGGTTACATTAGAAATGCTTTCATAGCAAAACAAGGGAATATTATACCCCATCGGCCCCTGTGGACTGACCAATATCTCTCAGCCGATAGACAGAGGTATACTGCTATACTGCGTGAAAACACAAACAGTCATATTGGGAGAGAGACAGAGTGGACACATGATATCGGTATATGCATGCACACACTTGGTCATATTTCAGAAACATTTTAAAATAGTTGTCAATACAATAACCTACAAGATTGTTTGCATATTATTCAAGACAAACGATCAGCAAGACACTTTAAGATCTTTTTTTTTTTTTAACAGGATGTCTTTATATAGTCGATAGATTTATGAAACATGCACATTTTATTTTTGCAGCTAGGTAAATGTCCACATTAACTTAAGTTTATATACAATACAAGTCCATGGTTGAAAAGTTTTATTTGTCACTTATATGTGCATTAAAAATATATTTTGCTGCATCCCTAATTTAAAGGGGCAGTATGTAAGTTTGACACCCAGTGGTTGAACTAGGTATTGCATTCCTGGATCAAAACAAACGCAAGCACAGGTTGCCAGATTGAAGACCAACATGAGCAAGCCTGACTATCGAGCCTAAAGGCTGATTTAAGGCTGATTTAAATCGTGTTCTATATAAAAGCAACGGCAATAGGAGGAATATTTTCCATATTGAAAGGAGTTTTTATTCTAACCAACACCTCGAATTGATATATTAGAAACGGCTTCTATTTCTTGCAGCTGAACAACAAAAAACTGACAACGATCACCTCAGGTACACCTCATGTGCTTTATTCAGTGCTAAATACTAATAATGTGGGTTTGAATGTCATTTTACCTGACATTTATTGCCATACTACTGAAAGCAGCAGCAGATAGTTCACCTCAGATCTTGAAATTAAAATAAACCGTTTGAAATTGAACTTTAGACTCAAAACCAACACATCAGTGATTCAGCATCTACATTTAATAATGTTAAGGAGGTTTAATATGTAATAATTAGATTATAAACCTTACCATTTTGTTAGAGTGGAGTGCAGTAACGTTATTCTGTGCTTCTGAATGGCTGTATTTAAATTTCTGTTGTGTTTCGTCTGGTACAAACAGCCAAATTGCTTATCACCGCAAATCTCGTCACAAAGCGTGTTGTTAGGAAACAGGGTTACAATGTAACCTGCTCACCTAATGTTTACATTCATAATATTTATATTATTTGCTAATTAATAACCACCTCATGTGAAACTCTGAATCTGCGTCTCATGTCGGAGTCTGCTACTGTCCACCGGAGGTCACATTTTTGTCACGGACGCATGCTTTAAGAGCCTTTCTGAATGAATGAATGAAATACGCTGTTTGCCACCAAGGCAATCCGGGGTGCTGAAATATAATTGGCTAAACTGGCATTGGGCGGGTTAAATGATCCAAAACAAAGACAGCATTCCGGCACATAACTCACATTTTCAAAGCAGAATATCTTTAGACTTCAGCATTGTTTTTCAGATAAACAAGTATGTTCACTTGGCATGTTTCTTAAAGATCTGCAAACATATTATGGTATTTTTATGCTTTAGAAGAGTCAAAAACCTACATACAGCACCTTTAAAGGGACAGTTCACCCAAAAACTTCATTCACGAATGTCTTTAAAAGTTAAACAACAATGCATCAATACTCTAAATGGTCTGTCAGCAAAACATTTAGGAAATCAGCAGGACATGTATGTAGACTTTGTTCTGGGATTCATTTATTATTTTGGTGACGCTTTTCTACATAAAAATCAGGCAGTATGAGATGACAGATGACTGAGTGAAAGCTTTCTATTCTATAAAAGCAAGGCTTTGTTATATTTGTGAGTATCCACGAATTAAAAAAATAGTTACTGTTTTGAACAACATCTTTCTCTTATCTTTATGACCAAAATGACAGAATATCTCAAGGTTTTCACTACCAATAGAAAAAACAGAGAATATAAGCATACCTGCGTGTTTGTTGACATCATGTGTTGATACATTTATGCAGTGAGTATTACATACTTTTAATAATTTCAAGTCAAATTATCAAAAAAGTTATCACAAAAGTTAGTCCTCACTATAACAGATGGGTGTGCAGGAGGTAAATTAGTAGCTACGTTTCCATCCACCAACTTTTATACGCATTTTGGAATATCACATAAAACACCCTGGATGAAAACGCCAAGATGTGCATAAATTTAGAAAAATACACATAAAAATTTAGCGCACAACTGAGTAGGATAAACGTTTTATACGATAAGAAAAAATTTGCATAAACTATGATGGAAACGCAATTACCGAGTAAATTCCATCAAAAAAGTCATGTGATTGTGAAAAGTCACTATGACGACTTCCCCTACTGAGAAACCCAGGAATTGTGAAAAGGGTACATTGTCAATGTTGCCAACTATTTTCAATGAAAAGGCGCTAAGCTCGGCTCGAAAAGTCGCTAAATGTCGCTAGATTACGCCAAAGTGAATTTGCATATTACTGACATCATCACGTCCAGTAGTTTCTGTAGAAAGCTGTAAAGCTTTCTTTAATAAAGGGGTATTTATATTTATATATTTATATTATAGTGAATTTGCAGTAATCTCTCAGACATAATAAACTCAGACAAGTTCAGAAACTGTCACTAAAATCTCTGTGATTGTAAACAAGAAAAGAATAAACGGCCAAATTAAATTGTTAAATTTAAAACAAAGAAGCAGATTGGTTTGACTGTACAAGGGAAATACCTCACACTTGGCAACACTGGCATGTATTAACAAGCGTCACCTGTGTGCGACACAGGTCTCGAGTCCCAAAAAGGAGGTCTGTAAGGTTAAAAGGAGGAGTTTTGTTTTGATTTTTGTTTTTGTTTGTGCGGTAGTCATCGAGGGGCTGCCACTTATGTTTTATCTTTTTTGAGATATTAAAGTATGTTGAGCAACTCTGTTTTAGGGTGAGGAAAAACTGACTCTTCAAATATTTGTGGACACATGACGATTTTGGTCAATGGTTGTTTAAAAACAAGAGGTGGCTCAAATTCTCCATAGGCTTAAATTAGCACACTTTTCCCTGTCTGCTTTGAATGAACAACTGTGAAGTTTTTATTTAGTTAAATATGGTACAAAGGGAACTGGTCCAGTGACAACCTATCATACTTGTAAAGGCACGATGTTTTCCCATTTTTTTCTGTTTAAAAGATGCTTTTTAAAGAGTATTAAAGAAGCTTTACACTTATTTCGATCTCAGTGTGTAATATGTTGTAAATGGTTTATAATAGCATCGATACACTCATCGCTGTGCTACTGTATTTTGCAAGGACATGGCCAGAGAAACCCAAAACCAGTGTCTTGCATCCCGAGACCAAGGTTGTCACTAAATGATGTGTTGAAATTTTAATTCTCTGATCACATTAAGTGCTTTGAGAAGACAAAATCTGAACAGAGGATCTTGGCAGTGTCATCTTTTTTTCTCAATAGAGATAGACAGTGGACCTGTAAGCCCTGTGCTGTTCTGGTGTCTTGTGTCACTCTGCACATTTAGATGATGTAGACTGATGAATCATTTCCTCAGATTATTTTATGCACCACTTGTTCTTCGAGACACTCTCAGCATCCTCAGTAAGAGGATATCATGAAATAAAGATTATTTATTCAGATTATTATGAAATATATTATAAAATACTCTTTTAAATTACTCTTTGTTTTGTGTAAAACCTTTTTCTGGTGCATAACTTACACAGATATTCCAAAGTTAGGACACAAAATCCATTTCTTTCTTTCGTTCTTGCTATTTATTTATCTAATTGCTATTTAATCAATATAGAAGAAGTTTCCAACTCAACTCAGTCTTTTTCTCTCTGTTTTCTATGGCACCAGCATCCAATGAGCTTGCTGATCAACATTTGACCAGTGTTTGCTGTAGTAACTTACCGTGCACTTTACCTCCCCCTTCTTATTTCATCCAAGCTTTTTTAGCTTGTGTATATGTCCCCTGGTGTTATGGGAAATTTTCTCAGTTCTGGCTGATTTGTTCATGTGGCCTAACAATCCTGAATTTTAATTAAAGCAATGGTTTTCTACAACCCCAAAGTATGAGTATGGAAAGCACAAATAAAAAAGCAGTGATTTCCAAATTTACTTTAACTTGTATTTCATTGCAGATAATATGAAATATTTCATGTTTTGTCTGGTCAACTTCATTTCATTTGAAAATATACATCCGTTCCTATCATTCAGGCCTGCAACACATTCCAAAAAGAGCAGGAGAAATTTGGGGCTAGTAATCAGGTAAATTGGTTAAATAATGATGTGATTTAAAACAGGTGATGTCAACAGGGGATTGTAATTATGATTTGGTACAAAAGCAGCATCCAAGAAAGGTCTAGTCCTTTAGGAGCAAAGATGGGCCGAGGATCGCCAGTTTGCCAACAAATACATGAGAAAATTATTGAAATGTTTAAAAACAATGTTCCTCAAAGAAAGATAGTAAGACATTTGGATATTTCACTTTCAACAGTGCATAACGTAATTAAAAGATTCAAGGAATCTGGAGGAATTTCGGTGCGTAAAGGACAAGGGCTTTATCCCTTGTCTACACTGCATCAAGAATCGTCATTCATCTGTAAGGGATATCACCACATGGGCTCAGGAGTACTTTGGCAAACCTTTATAAAGTACCACAATACGTAGTTACATCCACAAATGCCAGTTAAAACTGTACTGTGCCAAAAGGAAGCCCTATGTTGACAGTGTCCAGAAGCGCTGTCAACTTCTCTGGCCTCGGAGGCATCTGGGATGGACCATCACACAGTGGAAATGGGTACTGTGTACAGATGAATCAGTATTTCAGGTATTTCTTTGGAATTAGTGATGTACAAATTTACTTTGACTTGTTTTCATTGCAAACAATATGAACATAAAATATTTCATGTTTTGACTTTTGTGATGGCACCATTATTGCTGAAAAGCACATAGAGATTTTGGACACAATATGCTGCCTTCTTTTCCAGGGATGACCATGCATATTTCAACAAGACAATGCAAAACCACATTCTGCACACATTGCAAAGTTCTGGCTGCGGAGGAAGAGGATACAGGTACTTGACTGGCCTGCCTGCAGTCCCGACCTGTCTCCAATAGAGAATGTGTAGCGTATTTTGAAGTGCAAAATGTGACAACGAAGACCTCGCACTGTTGCCCACCTTAAGACTTGTTTGCAGGAAGATTGGGACAAAATTACACATAAAAGACTTCATCACTTGGGGTCTTCAGTCCCTAAATGTCTTTTGTGAAAAAAGTGTTGTGAAGAGGAATGGCAACATTACAAAGTGGTAAATGCTTAACTGTTCCAAATTTTTTGAAAAGTGTTGCAAGAACCAAAATTGGCATACGTGGTTATTTTGGGAAGAAAAACAAAAATAACAAAAACAATAAAAATCATGAGGAAGACATTAAATAATGTTTGTTAATAAATAAATAAATATGTTTGTTAAATAAATATTGTCATACTTAAATTATATATCAGTCTGTGTGGAATGAATGCATACATTATACAAGTTTCACTTCTTAAATGGAATTAATGTGAAATAAATTAACTTTTTAAAGATATTTTGTATGACCAGCACATGTACATACATACTGTACATACATACATACATACATTTTTTTTCACCTCTTGCATCCACAGTTACTCCTGTTGGATGTGGTTCGTCCTCCTTGTTGGTATGCTGACATTACTCTGGATACCGTGGCTCTTGATAATCACAAAGACTTGCTGTCTTGGTTACAGATGTGCCAGCGAGACGCGAGTCAGCTTGGGTGCATCTTTTAAATAAATGGAAAGGCATCTTATTTTCCTACAAAGCCATGGCCCATATATTGGTTTTAGTTTGCCCAAGACTCAGCCTCAATCTGCTCTTTTTTTAGATTTACCTGATCACTGTAGGCAGTGTTCTATGGAGATCTGCCTGGTAATGGAAAAGTATCATTATGTTATTAAATAACAAGAGATCAAATTGTCCAGCAATTATGTCAATTCTCAGATGCCTAAATCATGGAAGGTTCCTTTAAGTATGACAAGTGCCATGCTATAAGACGATGGAAAATCAATTATAAGAATCATCAAGCAAAACCATCAAGCAAATGAAGCACAAAAGGCAGCCTTCAAATATCCAATATTAGGCTCCTGAAGATTTTTGAGGGCTGCTTCTGCAGCCAAAGGTGAGTCTCACTGAAAAGTAAAAGGAATTCACTAATGGACCCATTTAAAGACATCTGCCACGTCACCACAGTCAACTACTTACTGATCATTTGCTGTTGTTGGAAGCAACAAAGCAGCTAAATTAACATTCTTACTTTAGATTATATCGAATCTAATTTTTAGAGATATTAATGGCAGCAGGAGGAACAAAGCATCTACCTTGTGCTGGACTAGCTGTGCTAAGGTTGTAATCAAGGGATGGAGGAACAAATGCTTCTTCATGGAAGGAGGCAAAGCCAGTGAGTTGAGCTGCATAGCAGATGCTGTTTAAGGATCAGTAAATCCATGGAGGAGATGAGCTGTAGATGTAGAGTCAGAAGAAGTCAATGTATGCAAACTGCCTCAAGCGCAGCAATAATTTTCTCTAAAGACCAGTGTGCTCATGGGAGATCTTTTGATTACAAACAGGAGCTTCAACGCACAGAAGGAGGAGGTTGAAAGAGATTAATTATAAATCTCAAAATCTACAAGTCGTCTCTGGGACATAGTGGCTGAGAACTGGTTTGAGAAGCAGAACTTCAACTACGTCACTCATGGACAGCAAAAGAAAATTTTCAGATGGACTTATATATTGTGCACCAGTTTAACCCTTTGACGCAAATGATTGCACCAGTGAGATCAGCCTAAGCTGGTCCCTAGAGCATATAATCGCACTGTTGTGATTAAAACGTTTAGTGCATCACATGATTAATGCTAAATTCAAATTTTCTTTCCCACAAACACGTGTGCTGAGCCAGAGAATGGTGCATGGCACTTACTTCCATTCAAACTGTGAGAAGTTGATGCATTAACATGTTGTATATCCAGCAGCCCTGATCTCTCCTCTAACACGTTGGCACCCATCATAGATCCAATAATATGATCAAGCTGTTTAAATGACGAAGTCCAATTTTTATCTTTCATTATTTTTAATTTAATATTATTAAATCTTCATAAAGGTAAACAGGATCCAAAAACAAGGGATCTTGTAGCCAACTGCAATGTGATGTCACAGTATGCTGTCCCCCCACACTTCTATTGACTGAGAGGCAGGTATTACCATGTCCTCAGCTCTGTCCTCAGCTTTTTGAATGAGAGGTAATACAAGGCAGGATTTGCTAAGAAACTTAGATTTAATGATGGATCTATTCCAACTATCTGTGATCCAGCTTCACCTCAAGAAGAACTAAGTGTCACACTTACAGTAGATATAATAAATCTCTATTAAACATATATTTTCTTCTTTGGTGGAAATTCTGACACATTTTCCACATTAGTACAGAAACAAAATGTTTATTTACAGCGCATATCGAACTTTGTAACTCTATGTGTGGGGCTCAAATATTCATTCATTCATTAATTTTCCTTCGGCTTAGTTCCTTATATATATGGGGTCGCCACAATGGAATAAACTGCCAACTCTTCCAGCATATGTTTTACACAGCGGATGCCCTTCCAGCTGCAACCAAGTACTGGGAAACACCCATACACTCTCACATTCACACATGCACTCTATGGCCATTTTTATTTATCCAATTCACCTATAGCGTGTGAGGGAAACCGGAGCACCCGGAGGAAACCCACGCCAACACGGGGAGAACATGCAAACCATCGGAGTATCAAAGTATTGGAGTCACTAGCCATTTTTCCATCCCAAGACGTGAATTAAATTTATGCTCAAAACTGGAATATTGCATAAAATATTTGCGAGTAAAGCGCTGTTTCCATCCAGTGAGTCCAAGAGAACAAAGTCATCACTTCCTGATAAACTGGTGCCAAATATCAAACGAAAAATGGAAGTTTCTGCGTTAGGAGAAGGCCTTTTTTTGTATATAATAACTTACTTGCATCTTAGAACACGTAGACGAAACGCAGTGTTATGCAAAACAGTCTACGCTTTGTCATATCCCTTTAGAATCATTCTCTGCTCGCACTTCTTGGAAGGTTTGCACGTTCTGCTGATGTTTTCTATCAAGGACGGTCGTCACTTCTTTTTCGTATATAACATTTAAAAATGTTCAGACCTCATTGTCCACCCAAACATACCTGTCACTTTCCACCATTTTGATCTGTTGAAGCAAAATCACATGACCTTTTTGATGCGCATGATGGAATTTATTTGGGAAATGTGTTTCCATCATAGTTTATGTGCATTTATTCTTATCGGATAAAAAGTTTATCCTACTCAGTTGTGCGCAAAAAAAAAATAATTATGCGCATTTTTTAAATTTATGCACATCTTGGCATTTCCATCCAGGTGTTTTTTATGCGATATTCCAAAATGTACATAAAAATAGATGGATGTAAACGTAGCTACTGTCTGTCATCATTGGGTTTCCAACATGTCCAAACACCACCCTATTTCAAATACAGAGCTGAGAGAATGAGCTCATTTGCATTTAAAGGTGCATACACAGAAACTCTCACCCACAAAAGTTGGCATTTGGTATAATAAGGGCCCTATCATACACCCGGTGCAATAAGGCACAAGACGTGTTTGGCGCAATTTGTTGCTATTTTCAGACCAGCGCAACCCTAATTTTCACGTTTTGCACCACCTTGTTTAAATAGCAAATCCATCCGCGCCACTTTGTGGACTCATGGGTGTATCGGTCTATAAAGGAGGTGTGTTAAGGCGCATTGTTGGTGCGTTGCTAATTTGAGAAACTGAAATAGACTGTGCCATTGACCAAGTAAAAGCTGGTGTAAAGTCTAGCGCAGAGCGCATTAGTTATGAGCCTATGCAGGTTCAAATGCTTAATACACATGTACAGCAATACACAAAATAAAAGATTAAAATGTTACAAAAATTATTATTTTCTACATAAATATAATTAAAAAAAAACTCAACCTCCATGCCTTCTTCATGTCGGGGGGCTTTTTTCAGTTTATTCATGACAATTTGCATTTGTATAATGTTATTATTATTAGCAGTATTATTTATTATATGCATATTTATATTTGCTTTAATTCAAACAAGTTTAGATTTGTCCACTTGTCGGGTTTTGGAGATGTATACATTACCATATGGGGCATAAGGACAGGACGTGTGTTTGGATATAACTCAGTTTTTTGACCACACTTCGTTATTATTGTTCATTTATTCATTTATTCGTTTGCTGGAAATTAGAACTGAATTTAGAAATAGTTTTGAAACAAATATTTGCGCTTAACAAACAAAATTAAATATGCAGGCTAATGGATGTCTTTAGTGGAGTGCGTACAACACCGTTTCCTTATCCATGAAAGTAAAGAGAAAGTAAAGAGGTTGAATGGAGGAGGCTCGTTCTTTATGCTCGCGCTGCAGATGGTCTGTTTAACTGTTTTCTCACTAGTGAAGCGTTCAGTTTTTCCACTTACAAAGTCCGCCATGTAAATAGCAAGTGCACCACAAGACGCAACTCACTCTTAAAGAGAATGGGAGATGAGCCTCTGATTGGTTTAATGCACGTTATGCTCAAAACACACCCAGAACTCATTAAGAGAATAAGCCTAATCTAACAACCCTGTTAGACCATGCGCCGGGGCGCAAGCCGTGTTTTTCCGTCCTTAAAATAGCAAGGTGGATTCGGACATGCCCTTAATGCTTTTGCGCCATGCCCTTTAGACTTTGCACCTAGATCGTTAAAATAAAGCCCTAAATGTTCTGATGAGTATTTTGAGCTCTGGGGTCACCAAAACTCGTATTACATCTTGTAGAAAGAGACATAATAGGTGTCCTTTAATGTTTAGTTAATTCATTTTAAACTCATTACAGAGAATTGCATTATTTTTATGGCACCCGAGATCATGTATTATAGAATGATACATTAATCAAACATGCCAAGTGTTATAAATGTGCTTGCATTGTATTGAAAAAACAACAACAATCTGATTATAAATATAAAGGAATCCACCACCTCATTACATGAATTCAGTATTCATAGATTAAATAAAGATGTAAATTATTAATTTAGTTTCTGTGTTTTTGCAAATGTAAGTAAATATTTGTACTAGAATCACGCTCTACATAAAATACAAATGAATACTCATGAGATCATGCTGAGAACATATGCATTTTTGCAGACAATAGAAAATCTGACAGCATAATCCTGCCTTGAGCATTAACACAGGAAATCCCAATTGATCTGTCCACCAAAACCACTAGCTGACATAGGACAGCTGTGTATGTGTGTGTGTGTGTGTGTGGCTGGGGAATACAAACATAAATCTTTTTTCAACAATCTATTTTCCATCATAGCTATTCACAGGGGACGTCTCAAAGTGCTCTTTAGCTTTTCTGTCAATGGCTGTCCCCATCCATCAGTTTCATAGAGAATTATTCCCTAGATCGATGGGATCACCAGCGCTCAGCACTATTATGGTTGGTAGGAAGTATGTGTGTGTGCGTATGTGTGTGTTTTAAGCTGTCACACACTCATCACAGCTGATTTACATCTAATTATACATGACACTGCAGTATGTTCGTAGTCAAGCATATGATTTGCATTACATAATGCATAGTAAAGCTTGATAATTAGAGGTGTAATTCCACTCTTAGATGACTTTAATTATGATAATAAAAATAATAGCATTAAATGAAATGTCCATCATGATGTGATGATTTTAATGCAGAATTTTAATGTAAATATATCTAGTACATAAGAAGGTATCTCTTAATTTTTAAGCCATCTTCAGCACACAGCAGTGGAGTATCATTGATTAAAATAAGAAATAAAGAAATCAACGACTTATGTTCCAGTCTGAATGCATAACCTTAACTAGGTCATTTCAGAATATTTAGTGTCCATTACACTGCCGTGACAAGGGCATTCAGGTCAGATAATGCAGCTATGAAGAGAAGCTGAATGCGTAATTGTTCTCAATGAAAGATTTATGAATGAAATTGGGAAGGAGCGTTGAGTGGGCCAGAGATCAAATTCATAAATCAATTGACAATACATTTACATTACACCTGTGTTAAATGGACAGGCGTTCTTTAGGAGCGAGCATTTAATTTGCAGCAGAGCGAAGTAAATTAAGTAGGCATAATTATGCCTATCTTCTCACTCAAGCATTGTTTCACATGAATTTTTTAGCAAGGCAACCATTAGCTACAAACTAATGCCAGAGACACCTAAGCAAACTGAATTATTCAATCTGTCAGTGAATATCCCATTACCTTCTACTTATGAATACTTGATTTTATTTTGTATAATTGAGCAGGCTTGTTTGTCAGACAGGGTTCGATCTATTTATCGGTACTTTTTACTTTTTTTCGTGGTTGTATGAAATCACTTCCACAAAATTGGGCTATCAGGTTTTGAACAGTATATCTATTGTTTTATAGATTTATTTTGTCAAATGTTCAACTCAATAGTGTTTGTGTTATTTATATATACTGTACATCCATATGTAATACATGTCATTTGTAAATATTTTCTCATGTAATATTTATATTAAAATTGGAAGAACATGTATATGCTGCCCAATGTTAAAGGAAACCACTCCACATGTTATAAAAATTATAATGTAATTTCCTGTAAGGAAATAAGGCACTTTACCTTTCATTGACTGGTCTTTAAACATATTAGAGAAAATATTCAGCTCACATTTGGAGAAATTAAACTAGTAGATAGTAGATGAAACAGAGGTGCTTTTAATATATGTATATTTAATAAAATTGTATAAATATTAATAAATATTAAATATTAAATTTTATAAATATAAAATGAGGTACCGTGTGATATTCTGCAATAACAGCACTCATCCAGCCTCTTCACCCTTGTGTATTACTCCGCCCAAATAGAGTTACAAGCAGAGGAACAAAATCACTACAATTTGACAAATATCGCAGCTGTCGGATAACATATTGTACTTTTGAAGATTTTTTAGGTGAGAATGTAGTTATTTAGATTGCAACTATGCAGTTTATTTATGAGAATAATGCCTAATGCAAAGCAAAGAAATTGATGGTTGACAGCCACAAGTTGGCGACAGAGACAATATAATAAGTCCTTAGGGGAGAAAAACTCAGCGTTTTCTTTTTGAATTTCAAACTACAGCTGATCAAATCATTATAAAACAGGTAAGTGACATTCTAAGTCGATCTCTCTCGTTTGTATTTTGTAGTGCTGTATTTATACCATAGTAATCTGGTAGTGTTTGCTTTGCTTTGGCTTTTTCGGGGTTAATTATTGTGATATCCCGATTGCATCAGAGAAATACTGGGAAATCTCTGTAGACTGATTGCATTCATGCTGTTCAGTATTATACTCTTAAAATGTCAGCAATATCACCTGTTTTGCCATAACTTTAGACATTACGCTAGAGAATCATTTAAATACCAGCTCTAAAGTGACGTTGTGTTTTTGAGCAACGGTTTCTGCTGTTCTGATGTCAGCTGCAGATGTGAATGAATGGGAGAAGAAAGTAGTTCCTCATTCAAAAGGATTTTTGAGACTCTCCTTGTTTGATTTTCATTTTTATATACACGATTATGCCGTCGTATATAAATGCAATAGGCAATAAATGCACGTCGTATGCGTGTTGTATAAATGCAATTCTACACTCGTAGAAGTGCGATATGGCTGTATATCATCACTGCGGCCTCAAGCCATCGCACGCCTCCCACCAGTGCCGATATATAGCCATATCGCACTGCTACTCTATATATATATATATCTGTGTTATGTATATACATTGTGTTTCTATATTGTAATTAAAATAAATGTTACATTATGCAAAAACAGTTTAACGTTGGATGTATTGTAAGATTTGTGTAGCATTTTATTTCTCTTTGCACAAAAGATGGACAAATACTTAAAAAAAAAATGTTATGCTTTAGTTTTAAAACAACCGTTATATAGCACACCAAAAATCATACTTTCTCTTTCACAAACACACATAGAGCTCTAGTCACTGACATTTCAAAAGTGACTTCCAAAGTGTTTATTTCTCCTAATACCTCTGAAAGAAGAGTTTGCACTCAGGAGATATTTGATCGGAATGAGGGAAACTGATGGAGCAACTGATTAATTGGAATTTAATCCATCAGTCACCAGAGCATCAGCCACATCATTTACATTCCAAACAATCAGCTGATGGACCAATAGGACATGGGGTATTAATACGCAACAGTCAATATGATACCACAGAGCTGTCACGTACCTTATTGACAAGCACAATGGCTCTTTTAATCCTGGCTTGATCAAATTGCATAAATTGTAGGATTTCCGCAAGATTCAGTACGGCTTTTGAATTTTTCATCTGAGAAAGGAGGGTGGGTGTTGGGGTTGTTGTAGACTACAGAGATGTATTTTTTTTTTACTTGTGTGACTGATATTGCACTGTTTGCTTGTGTCTAAGAATGCAACGCTGAAGACTGAAACATAGAGATATCATTTTACCACCCAACTTAGCATGAGACCAGATCAACTATATATTTAAAGGGGAAGAAATGGACCCTAAAAAAATACTTGGTTGTCATAACCCAATGTTAAATCAAATACGGACAAACCCAACATTGGGTAAAAAATTTTTTGTCAAAATTAAATTCCATTTTTTAACCCAATGATTGGGTTTGTCCATATTTGACCCAATGTTGGGTTACAACAACTCTGCTTTTTTTAGAGTGACACTGTAAAAACTGCTGGGTTCCACACAATTCCTTCATGTTGTCCCAAAACAAATCGATTGATTTAACTTTAACTTAAAAAGTTTAAGTGGATTGAACATACAACATTAAATCAGAAAAAGTTGGGACAGTATGGAAAATGCAAATAAAAAAGTAGTGATTTCTAAATTTACTTTGACTTGTATTTCATTGCAGACAATAGAACAGCACATTATTTAATGTGTTCCTCATGATTTTCATTCATTCATTAATTTTCTTTTCGGCTTAGTCCCTTTATTAATCTGGGGTCGCCACAGCGGAATGAACCGCCAACTTATCCAGCATATGTGTTACGCAGCGGATGCCCTTCCAGCCGCAACCCATCCAATGGAAAACATCCATACACACTCATTCACACTCATACACTACGGACAATTTAGCTTACCCAATTCACCTATACCGCATGTCTTTGGACTGTGGGGGAAACCGGAGCACCAGGAGGAAACCCACGCCAACACGGGGAGAACATGCAAACTCTACACAGAAATGCCAACTGACCCAGCCGAGGCTCGAACCAGCGACCTTCTTGCTGTGAGGCGATTGTGCTACCCACTGCGCCACCGTGAGGCTCCCCTCATGATTTTAATTTTTTTTTTTTTTTCAAAATAAACAAGTATTCCAATTTTGGTTCTTGCAACATATTTCAAAAAAAGTTGTAACAGTAAAGCAATTACCACTTTGTAATGTTGCCGTTCCTTTTCACAACACTTAAAAGATGTTTAGGGACTGAAGACACCTAGTGATGAAGTGTTTCAGGTCTAATTTTGTCCCATTCTTCCTGCAAACAAGTCTTAAGGTGGGCAACAGTGCGGGGTCTTCGTTGTCACATTTTGCGCTTCAAAATCTACCACACATTCTCTATTGGAGACAGGTCGGGACTGCAGGCAGGCCAGTCAAGTACCTGTATCCTCTTCCTCCGCAGCCAGGACTTTGTAATGTGTGCAGAATGTGGTTTTGCATTGTCTTGTTGAAATATGCATGGGCGTCCCCGGAAAAGAAGGCAGCATATTGTGCTCCAAAATCTCTATGTACTTTTCAGCATTAATGGTGCCATCACAAAAGTCAAAACATGAAATATTTTGTGTTCATATTGTCTGCAATGAAATACAAGTCAAAGTAATTTTGTAAATCACTAATTTCGTTTTTTATTTGCGTTTTCCATACTGTCCCAACCTTTTCTGATTTGTGGTTGTAAAAAAATTAAGTTGTCCCCCCCAAAAAATTAAGTATTGTGTTGTTTCAACTCATTTTAAATAAGTAGTTTGAACAAGCAGCAAAAGTAATTTTTTCAGTGGATAAATGTCTAATTTAAACTTTCTGAAAATGATTCACAACAGTTTTCACAATTTGCAAATTTGCAAATTTACAATTTACAAAGTCCTTAAAAAGGATCTAAAAATTTTGTTGTTTGCTTTTGGCAAGAAATTAAACTTTTAAAGGGATAATTCACTCTAAAATGACAGCTTATTCTCCCTCAAGTGTTTTTTTTTTGTACCTTTGAGTTTCTGTTTTTCCGATATTTTGAAAAATGTTATAAACCTGTAACCATTGACTTCCATACTAGGAAATACAAATACTATGGAAGTCAATGATTACAGGTTTCCAACATGTGTCTAAATAACTTCTTTTCTGTTCAACAGAACTCAAAAAAGTTTGTGACAAGTGAAAGTTAAGTAAATGATGACAGAATTTTCAGTTTTGGGTGAAATATCCCTTTAAATAATAAAAAAAAGAGATTATTTTTATTTAAATGTATCTATCGTGACCGAGTGTAAAATTTTACCAACATACAGTAATATTGAAAGAGGCGTAAAGTTTGTTTGTTAGGGAGTAAATGTATATTCTGAAATTGGGATTAAACGGATTAATGGGATCTGTTCAGCATATCAGTAGTGTGCTCTTTTACCTCTCAACCCCTCCACTCTTTTCTCCAATGGCGTTCCATCACTGTAATGAAGTTTGTCTTGACGTATGAGGGTTGATCTAGGCGACAGTATGTAATATCGCCCTTCACGGATCACATATCTGGGACATTTAATAGGCTGCTTATCATGTAGCCCTAGGTTAATCATTTATCAGTACTCATCAGATCACTCTGATGGATTATTCTCAATAAAGGCGCCTTGCTGAGCTCATTCACTACCGCTTATTACCCCAAATTACACCACATCGAAACATTCTTCTTACAGTGTGTCATCCACGTCTGCAGCATCACATGTTAAAATGCCGTCAAAAGCGAGTCCGGTCAAATGCCTAAGTTAAAAAGACTGTTGAGCTTTTGAAAGTGAGATTAAGGCTGTTCACTATGGCTGTTGACAGCTACATATACCCTATGGAAGACTTTAGTACAACCATTTGTCACCCTCTAAAGCAATATGCCTGTGAGTGTCAGCTTTTCCAAACAGCCACCTAAAAACCCCAGAGAGGTTCACTGCTATCCAGCCAAACGCTACAGTGTGCTGATATGTCTGCAGGAGTGTTTTCTTCCAGCTAACCAGCAAATTTATTTCTGGGATCTTTTTCTGCACACATCCTGACCTATTTACAGAGGTTAAAATTGCAATCTCTGGTTTGCATTTCTTCTAGCTTATTATACAAAAACATAATAATAATAAAAGTAAAATAAAAGCACAAAGTAGATTTTCCATAGACAGTTTTTAAATATGTGACAAAATTGCTGTAATGCGGTGGCCCCAATATGCCTCTCAATGTGTCCATGTGAACTAGATCAGCTACTGCCGACTAAAGAGAGTGGCATTGATTCTCCAAAGCTGTGCTCAGATTACCTGCTTCATGCCAACACAGAGTTGCATCAATACTAAACACTCAATTCTGCAGTGCTGCCATCGAAACCAACATACAAAGAGGCAGATACAAGATAGTCACCTTTTTTATGCATTAAATAAATAAATAAAATAATAATAATAAAAACCATCCAGCCAGTTTTCATAAATATTGCATTTTAGTGAAAAACGTAAAACAAAAAAACATATATATAAAAAAAGTTCAATTATTTTGTTGCATATTTTAAACAACATTTAAACAAAATATTTAAACAAACATTTTAAACATATTTTGTTGCATATGTTTTGGTGTATTACTTCAAAGATATTCCAATAGCCCAATTATATTTATAGTAAAACTTGCATCTCACTTCATTCACTCACTTTCACTTTCTGTTAAGCACACTTATATGTATTTATCTGTTATACATCTTTCATTTATTTAACTATTATTCATTCCAAAGCCCAAAGACATGCATATTATATAAACTAAAGAATCTTCATTTTACAATTTAAGACACACTTGTCTATTAACTGGTTTTCTCACTGAATGCAGCCTAAATATGTGGTAAAGAAAGGTGTAAAAAGTAGAAATTAAATAAATAAATGAATTCTTTGTTTATTTTGTTATTTCTGTTTTTGGTTATGACATTTTAAGCAAGAGTTTAGGTGTTAAAATGTTTGCAATGCAGTTGGTGATACACATCACAATTAATTCCACTATGTGCCTTATAAAATAAACCCATGACATGTAAGATCCATGGATCAGGCCTAGATTGAGTTGCACTGGCTTGAAATTCAAAGCCAGCTGGAAACAAG
>CAIGQV010019270.1:4758529-4787396 GCA_903798115.1 Danio jaintianensis
TAATAATAATAATAATAATAATAATAATAATAATAATAATAATAATAGTTAGGTTAAATGAGTGAAAAAAAACTTTCAAATTGTCATTGGGTTTTTCGTTGTTTGGCCTGTAGGTGGAGCACACAACTGCCAAACGGCTTTGGTCTGAGCTGAGCAAAAAGAGAGCATCAGAAAATGAATATTACACAGCTGTCAGGAGTCATATTGTGGCACTTCTTAAATATCTGTTCATTTTTTAGGGTCAGCTGTGTGTAACCGTGTGTAGAATGTGCATTTTGCTGAAAATAATTTAAGATCAGGCAGAGATTAAGTATGCTTTGCTAATTGTTGTGCTACAGCATTTGTCATGTTGAAGCTATAATGCTAACAAAATCAATGCTACATATATGTGGATGCTTCTGTTTATTTTCTATAAGAGTAATCACAATTATGTGCGGTTGACGTAAAATACCAAATCAACCATTTTGTTTGACAGTGTAGCTCAATAATTATTTACCAAGGACAGAAAGGAAAAACAGAATCACAGTAAATAAGTAAAATAAAATATTATGACATATTCATATGAATATTTGCATATATAGACTGTAACTGCATGTACTGTAACACATTTCAGTCATAGATAAACTATATAAAAATATATATATTTTTACATGGCATAAAATACATGTTCTATAATGTCCATGAGAAACATTTGTCTCATCATTTTGATTAGTCTTTTAGATTTTGGTCTCCTGTTTGCTCCATTTTATTTGCCCAAAGAATTACATGCTTTCCTTTAAATGATCTATATTCTATAATATTCTATATTCTTATGTGCTCTTATAAAATCAGAAGCAGCGTATTTGAATGCTTTATGTTGTGAACAGCTACATTCTGCATGGCAAATGCTATATCCCTTTTATGCTAAATGCCCTTTGAGCAAACTATTAAAAATGAGTGTAATGTTCAGCACGAAAAAAGGGACATCTAAATGATTTTTACTCAATTAGTCTGTATATTTGAATGAAAAACGAAGGTGTACATTTAATTAATGCAAATACGGAATAATATCACAATTAATTCCTTTAAGTATTACATTTAGAAAATAATAAACCTAGTTACATATTTGGCCCTTGCCAATTGTATATATTTTTACTTTGCTATGTCCACAAAAACCTAATTAACAAATAGACTCATAGAACTTTTTGATATTCAATATCATACAAATATCACAGATTGCTATTTTGTTCAGAAACACAAATTTAAACCATGCAAAAGTACATTTTTATTATTCATCTGAAATGTTAAAGTAATTCAGATACTTTTAAAATGATATCAATTTCTGCCAAATGCTATTAAAACATCCCAAAAAAAGTAACTTGTGACACTTTTGATTGCATAAAATTGTAAAAATTCACAATAACATTATTATAGTCAGCTTATAAGATGCACACATTGCATTCGATCATTAATTTATTCACTCCAAAAAATATTTGAGCTGTGTGTTCAATGTACTTAACTAAAATGAGCTGAAATTAGCTTTTTTGGGGGGACAACTTAACTGTTTTATGTTCAATCCACAAATTTGTTAAGTTAACTTAATCAATTTGTGTTGGGACAACATGAATGAATATTGTGTGCACTGTAAAAAATGCTGGGTTCCACTCAATTAATTTGAGTTGGGACAAAATGACGGAATTAAGTTAACTGATTAAGTTGTCCCCAAAAAAACCCTCAAGAATTGTGTTGTTTCAGCTTATTTTAAATAAGTAGTTTGAACAAACAGGAAACACAATTCTTTTTGAGTGTTTCACAGTGTTTATAATTTTATTTTTGGGATGTTGATTTGCCAGAGCATTCTTCAACATCATAAATATAGAAAATTTCAATGATATATTGAAATAATTTATCATTATGTTAATATTGCAAAGCAGATTTTGACGCTTTCATAAGATACTCACATTAGATCATACATATATTCAACACAGACTCATTCTGAAAACGTAGCCCTATATGCATTTCTGGAGATCGCAAATTATGTAGCCAGAGGAATGTATGGCTGCATTTTGTCTTTAAAACAACCACTATACAGGGCAGGATGATGCCGTTCCTTTTCGCGCTACCGGCTGAGCGCTAACCTCCGTATAGACCTCTTTTCCGCTGTTATCAGTTTGTCCAGTGGCTCATGGCATACGTCGGCGGACTTGTGACGTGAAGCGGAGTTGACCGTGACAATTGGGTTCGAGTCTGGCAAAGAATGGTTCCAGAAAGCAGGTTAGACAAAAAGTTAAATAAAGTAAATAACAGGGTGAGAATGTGGTAAAATCTGAAAACACTGTAAAAATCAGGCTGCCGCAAGGGGTTTTCTTTTTCTGAATTGCTTTTGAAAACACTGTCGGTTGGATTTAGGGAAGTGGGTGAGCGGGTCAATCGGTGCTTTTGAAAACACTGTCAGTTTGGTTTAGGAAAGGAGGAGGGTGGGTCAGTCGATCGGTCAGTCAGTCAGTCGAAAGCAGCCTCTGGTTGATTTACGCGAGAACAGCAGGCGCGAATGGCACTTGTGAAAGAAATTTGAGATCTCAAAAAGCGTACGCAGCGGCCTCTGGTGTATTTGTGAAATAAAAACTGCAAAGAAACGTACCTCCTGAGACATATTTGGCGCTCTCCAGAAATGTATATAGGGGTACGTATTCAGAATGAGCCTGGGTTACATATATTTGTGGTGCATTGGCAAAATTACCAAATCTTTTGTGTGTGTGTGTGTGTGTGTTAGTGTGTTTTGGCTTTATATTTGTGGCTTAATCATGGATAGAAAATAAAGGAACAGAGATGCCTGAAAGACCACAAAAAGGGGACAAAGGTGTTCTTTTGATTTAACAATTTAATCTTAAAGGATGTTATCTAATATCCAGGTGTCTAGAACGTAGGATCAGTGTCCTGTCAGACAGATTTGCTCTACTTGCTTTACCTCCTTTGAGGCAGATCTCTCTAGATCACTGACTACAGTCACAGATGCTGTTTCAGAGCCACCAGTGCAGGACAGCGAATTCCTAATAACAGACTCTACATATTTGTCAAATTAATTTGAGCGCATTTTTCTGTTATTTAGTACAACAAATGAGAATTCAGTGGAAACTTTGTTCACACTATTGATATTTTTAAAGAAAGTGTTCTGTAACACATTGATATGAAGTGGTCTTGAATGTGTATGTGTGGTGTCTGTGCGTATGCACATGTGAGCGTTTCTGAGTGTGTGCGCGCGTGTGTGTGTGTATGTGAGTGTGCATGTTTGTGTGGATCTGTGTCTGTGGTCTGTGTATGTGCTAGTATGTGTGTGTGTGTGTCAGTATGTTTGTGCGCATAAATGTGTGTGTTTGTGTGTTGTGTCTGTGCATATGTGCAAGTGAGCGTGTCTGAGTGTGTGTGTGTGTGTGTGAGTGTGCATGTTTGTGCGTATCTGTGTGTGTGTGGTGTGTGTATGTGCTAGTGTGTCTGAGTGTGTGTGTGTGAGTATGTGTTTATGTCTGTGTGCGTGTGCGTGCATGTGTGTGTGTAAATGTGAGTATGATTGTGTGTGTTTGTGTGCATGTATGTGTATGTATGTGCTAGCGCGACTTGAGTGTTTGTGTGTGTGCGTATGTGTCCATGTATGTGAGTGTGAATGTATGTGCCTGCCCATGTGTGTGTTTGTGTGTGCATGTCATGTGCATGTGCTAGCGTGTCTGTGTGTGTGTGTGTGTGTGTGTGTGTGTGTGTGTGTGTGTGTGTATGTGCATGTGTGTCTCTGTATGTGTTCGTGAACATGTCTGTGTGTGTGTGTATGTGAGTGTAAATGTATGTGCGTGTCTATGTGTGAGTAGCGTGTCTGAGTGTTTGTGTGTGCGTGTATGTAAGTGTGAATGTGTGTGCATGTCCATGTGTGTGTTTTTATGTGCATGTCTGTATGTGCTAGAGTGTATGTATCTGCGTATATGCATGTGTGTCTCTATGTGTGTCTGTCTGTGCATGTGTGTGTGTTCCTGAGCTTTTAAAAGTATTTTTAGTTGGTGATGTATGATCAACAGACTGTGGTAAATAACAGTGTAAAACTGTACTCATGCTACATAAAGCCAGACATAAAGACAGTACATCCAGCACTGCAGCTTAAAACCCACATCCAGTAATTCAAATCATTTGAGTTAAAAAGGCACCCTTTCACAAAGTGCTTTTAAATCTTCAGCATATTAAATTATATGATTGAATTTCATAAAATTATCCCATTCCCAGGCTAAAACAAAAGTCTTTATATTTTTAGTCAACCCAGAAAAATTAAGATTGAAAATTTTTATTTGATAATTGTAAGTGATGAGCACAAGAATGTCCGGAATGCAATATTCATAAAAAACAAGGCAAAAACAGGGAAATAAGCTGCATAGTGACCTGCAGACAGACAGCATTCATCTTCATTCTCGAAGAAAGATTGGGAGATATTGTTGGTTACGGAATTCACAAATGGAGTAATAAAAATAGATGTGATTAACATTATTTAATAATAATAATAATAATAAAATTAAATACCACAATCAATCTCCAAAGTGGGTCCTTCTGCCAGTTTCTTGATTTCCTTCAGTATTTTTACTTAACTTTGCTCCTACTGTTAATACCCCTCCATTTAATTCACTCTTTTCCCGTCCACTAGTTTTTAAACTCATTCATTCATTCATTTTCCTTCGGCTTAGTCCCTTATTTATCCAACAAAGGCTCATTCTGAAAACATAGCCCTATGTACATTTCTGGAGATCGTGAATTATGTAGCCAGAAGTACGTATGGCTGCATTTCATCTTTAAAATGAACACTACAGGGTGGTATGATGCCGTTCCTTTTCGCGTTTACCAGCTGACCGCTTACCTCCGTATGGATGGCTTTTCCGCTGTTACTAGTTTGTCCAGTAGCTCGCTATGTACGTCGACGGACTTGAGATGCAGAGAGGAGCTGACCACGACGACGGGGTTTGAGTGCGGCGAAGAACGGTTCTAGAAAGTGGGTAAGACAAAAACAGAAGCCAAAAAATAAAATAAACAAGTAAATAACAGGGTGAGAATGTGGTAAAATCTGAAAACGTGGTAAAAATCAGGTGAGGGATTTTCTTTTTCTGGATTGTCGGTTGGGTTTAGGGAAGTGGGTTGGCGGGTCAATCGGTGCTTTTGAAAACACTATTGGTTGGGTTTAGGGAAGGAGGAGGGTGGGTCAGTCAGTCAGTCGACAGCGACCTCTGGTGGATTTACGTGAGAACAGCAGGCGTGAATGGCACGCGAGAGAAATTTGAGATTTATAGTGGTACGTTTTCAGAATGAGCCTGGGTATGAGCCTTGTATTTATAAGGGGTCACCACATCGGAATGAACCCCCAACTATTTCGGCATATGTTTTACGCAGCAGATGCCCTTCCAGCCGCAACCTACTACTGGGAAACACCCATACACTCTCACGTTCACACACAATTTTTGTTTACCCAATTCACAAGCGCATGTCTTTGGACTGTGGGGGAATCCGGAGCACCCGGAGGAAACTCATGCCAACATGGGGAGAACATGCAAACTCCACACAGAAATGCCAACTTGCCCAGCTGGGACTCAAACAGCGACCTTCTTGCTGTGAGGCGACAGTGCTACCCACTGAGCCACCGTGTTTAAACTCGTTTTGCAATATTTGTTGCATTGTGCTCAGGCCAACATAATATACAAATTTTATACCATTACATATATTTCTGAGTGCCTGATTGGATCAAGCAATTATGTGTCTATGTCTTGGTCATGAATTTCCTCTGTTTAATGTAGCTGCAGAGGCCTCTCTTTCATTCTGGTGTTTAATTCTGGTGCGATTTTCAGTATTCAGTAAAGTATATACCTAGTAAGTATATCTGGTTCAACTTTATTGTAAGGTCACATTATTACAGTTTAATTACACTCCAAAAAAACAATTAGGCCTAGCAAATAAGATTTAAGTATCCAAATTGCATATAACATTTTCCATTGATTTGGATTACATACTTTTATTACATAATTGAACTAATCAACTTTATGTGACTGCTATTTGTTAGTTAAACATAAATTAAGAACAAGATTTATGTAATAATATCAATAAATCCGATGTGTTTTAAATGCCTCTTATTAATTCATCTATTGTGTGGAGTATGGAGCTGCGTCAATTTTGCCCCTGAATATTAAATAAACCAATCTCATAGAATTGATCTAAATGGTCTTTTTCTACAGCTAGATATATTTATACCATATTGATATCTTTTAACTGATTAAATCTAATAGTATTCGATTTGAACAGATTTAGATCTATCTATCTATCTGTCTGTCTGTCTATCTATCTATCTATCTCATGCAATTAGTTTATGTCTCCTTCTGGAATATATTCTTTACAAGGCAAAATGGTTTATACGGCATAAGACAAATATGTTTAAATTCGATGGATCTTGTGCTTATTTAGTATTATTATTTAGCCTGGGTAAGCATTAGGTTGGTCTGCAATACTTACAATTTGTCATGACTGGTCAGTTGCACAATATCTTTTTGTAGACTGCTTTTTATACTGCTAACTACTTTCTTTTGTTTGTCAAAAATATATAAGCAACCCATTACATTTATTTCAGGGGTAACACTTTATTTCGATGGTCCCTATTGCACATTTTGTTGACTAAAAGTTGCTTTGCAACTACGTGCCAATTCCTTCTCATTTAAGCATTAGTAGACTGTCTGCTTAATATCTGCTGATACTGCTCCTTCAACAGACATTTAACTGACTATAAGAAACTTTGCAAGTACATGTGAACTTAAACTAACCCTAACCCCAACCTAACAGTCTACTTATAATCTAATGAGAATTAGTTGTCATGTAGATGCAATGTAACTTAAATTCAACAAAATGCGTTAAAGGGACCATCAAAATGAAGTGATACCATTTCAGGTAATTTGATATATAAAAATAAAATATTTTTATATAAATATTGCATCTTAGACACTTTCTGGTTGTTATTAATTTTTAAGGAGAAATAATGCTATAAAACAAGTTTGTGTCCAACGCTTTTTAGGGCCTATTGCAAATTTAGAGTTTCAGAAAACTTTCATAAATCACATATAATTTAAATCACAGAACTATTGTATTGATTTGTTGTCCCAGTAGACGAAATTAGTTTGATGGAAAAGCAATGGTCAGAATAGACAGCATTAAACAGACAGGATCTGTTGTCATTTTATTTGAGCTTGATAAGACAGAATGTCTTGAGATTTGGGAGCAGAAAGCTCATATTCCTGTGCTACATCCAGAACTCACATTTACAAACCCCAAAAAAGCGAACAGGAAATAAAGTTATAGATGGCTCAGTCCCACATAATTATAATCTCACAAACAAGACCATTCCTCTAAAAAGTGCATTCACGAACATAACAAATTGACATTTTCTTTTGTGTTACAAAATATGCATACCAGTCGTGTCTGTACTCAGTAGGTTTGCTGTTATTCAACACAAACTGTTTTGTAAAACTCTTTTTATTTCTTTACAAAGGATAAAAAAGAGGCTTGTGAGTGTAGCAGCTTTAGATATCGTAGCCGTCCCATTGTGTAGCGTAGCTGTTACACATTTACAGGCTAGATATCTAGAAAACAAAAACAAAAACACCTCAATGATTGCATTGATGATCTTTTTTTTTTTGTCTGATTAAATATATTTAGAATTCAAATTTAGAAATTAAATTAAATAGAAACTCAGGCAATTAAATATATTTGAATACCCGCTGTTAAGTTATCATAAATATTAAGACACGGAACATTAATATAAGACCATGGCTGGAGAATGAATGTAAAGATTAAAATAGATACAACGATTTTGTCTGGTCAAGTGTCTAGTATGAAAAAGCTGATTAAAATATCCAATTTCATGTCCCCCCATGTACCACAAAGCAACCATATGTCTATCCGCATAGAAATAGCTTTTCTTTTTTTTTTCCTGCATCAGCTGACACATTTAAATGCGTCAGAGCATCGTAATACTTAAAAAACAAACTGATAGAAACCAGTAAGTACCATGCAAACCTTTCAAGACAAATGTTTTACACAAATTTTCCTCGTATGAATGAATGTATAATAGGGACTGAAGAACACTAAAGACTAGAGCTCCAAATCTAGACAGCATATCAGACTTCATTTGTACAGTATAATACACAACTCAAACGGGATTAAGCATCACCTTCCACATCACAATCAATTTAGGAGTCTGTATCGTTTTCCGAAAGTGAATCGTCAATTAATCCCAATTTCTTTGTCCTCTTCCCTAAATCTGGAGAAGGGATGTCCGGTTCCCACTACCAGGTTGGTCTTCTCAAGTCCAGTCACTGGAGGGCTGCTCCCTGTGCGAGACCTCTCTATGCCTCCTGACATTCCTCCTACAGCAGGAATCCCACCACCACTCAGACTAATGGGAATTGAAGGAATGCCTCCATTCTGAATGACAGAGATCTCATTGTTTTTCATTGCCAGTCCACTGGTGATGGCTACAGCATACTGATTCCAGAAGCCTGGGTCTACATTAATTGCTCGTGCGGCGAGATCCTTCTGAAACATCTCGCTGAATTTTATGGCATCTCCCCCTAGAAGAGCCATTGGGTTTTCCACTGAGAGTCGTCTACCCCGCCGGGCTGGAGCATTGTTCCACATGTGGGTTCCCATGTGGACCTGAAGGGAGAATGGTGGTTTATTTTATATGAGTCAAACAAACAATGGAAAAAAAAGAACATTGGTAACACTTTACTTGAAGAGGGTATTCATACAACCCAGACTCATTCTGAAAACGTACCGCTATATACATTTCTGGAGAGCACGAAATACATCCCAGGAGGTACGTTTTTTTTGCAGTTTTTGTTTTCGCGAATCCACCAGAGGCCGCTGTGTATGCTTTTAGAGATCTCAAATTTCTCTCGCGAGTGCCATTCTGGCCTGCTGTTTTCGCATAAATCCACCAGAGGCCGCTGTCGACTGACTGACTGACTGACCGACCGATTGACTGACCCACCCTCCTTTCCTAAACCCAACCAATAGTATTTTCAAAAGCACCGACTGACCCAGCCACCCACTTCCCTAAACCCAGTTTTCAAAAACAACCCAGTAAAAGAAAAGTCCTCGCCTGATTTTTAACACGTTTTCAGATTTTACCACATTCTCACCCTCTTATTTACTTGTTTATATTATTTTTTGGCTTCTGTTTTTGTCTTACCAGCTTTCTGGTAACCGTTCTTCACAGGACTCGAACCCTGTCTTTGTGGTCAATTCCTCTCTGCGTCTCAAGCCAGCGCGAACTAACTGGACAAACTGGTAACAGCGGGAAAGCCGGCCATATTTAGGTAAGTGGTCAGCTGGTAAGCACGAAAAGGAACGCCGTCATACCGCCCCGTAGCGTTCGTTTTAAAGACGTATGTACTTCTGGCTACATAATCTCCAGAAATGTATATATGGCTACGTTTTCAAAATGAGCCTGTGTTGTATTCATAAGACCTTTATAAAAATTTATAATCATGAATGAAATTTTATGCATGCTTATGAAAACTGTCGTTAAGTGTAATTTGCTTAGTTATGTCATTTTAAATGCAAAGATGACATTAGCCAACTTGACATTATCGAAGACAACAACTGTCATAAATCTGTCATAAACATGATTGTCATGAGGCCATTATAATTATGTCATGAATTTTATAACAGCATCATTAATATTTTTCTTGGCCTAAACTACAGTGGAATGACTTAAATGTGTCATTAAATATTAATAACATGTTAATAATATTATTTGATAGATTATTAACACTTTTAATGAGAGATTTGAATGAAAAATTTATTTTGTTCCACTAAAAAAATATTCATGACATAATTATAATGCATGACAATAATGTTTATGATAGATTTATGACAAGTTATGTTGTCTTAAGTTGTCATGACAAAGAAAATGACAGGTTGTGATGTATTTGTTTATGAGAAGTCTCAAACTATGTCAACTTTGCATTTAAGATGACATAACTGAGCAAATGACACTTAATGACAGTTGTAATAAGCATGCATACAATCTCATTCATGATTACGAACACCCCAGTCAAGTAAAGTGTTACCTTTTTCTTTTAAAAGTATTTCTGGTTTTGAGTGTGCTTTTGTGATATTAATCTGTATTAATAATAAACCAACACCATACCTTTAGATTTCCCTTTGTGGTGAAGGCTCTGCCACAGATGGAGCAGCCAAATGGTTTCTCGCCTGTATGAGTGCGCTCATGGATCTGAAGAGCACTGGCTGATGAAAAATTCTTCCCACAGGAATGGCAGTTGTGTTGTTTGGGGGTCCGTCGAGGTGGGGGCGGTGCCAGCATTGGAGTGATGTTGGAGCTTATTGTTGTCTGAGCGGTTGCAGTAGGTACCTGCGGACCAAGTGGTAAGTGGGGCCCCTCACACAAGGCCAGTGGTTTACTGTGTCCATTCTCAAATTTCACTGTGCTTGATTCTAAGCTTATATTACTGGGAGTGCTTAAACCTAAAAAGGGAAAACATTTCATTTATTTGCTTTGATTGGATTTATTTTCGTGATCGCATCAAATCACAGATTCAGTCATTTTTGATCTTGTATTCAACATAAATTTATGAAAAAAAATACTACCTCTGTCTCTTCCCAGGAACAGCAGACTGAAGGGATTCTCATCTTTGACAAATGACCTGGTGGGCTGTGTGGCAGTGAGATCTAATGCGCCCGTGTTTTCTGATCCAGGAGAATGGGTGTCCAACTGTTCTGACTTCACCGTTGCATGCGCTAAGGTCGAGTTCAGAGCCTCATCTTTGCCGCTGTTATTTGCCTGAGGAGACTTAGAGCGATGACTCTCAGACTGACTGTAGGTAGGCGATAAAGCCAGCATAGAACCAGATGATTCAGACTGTGCTGGACTCCCAACACTGTGGTTCTCCAAATCTACTAGAGTGGATGATAAGTCATTCTTGAGCATGTCTCCATTTTCCCCATCAACTCCACTCCCGTTTTCTGTAGGCTTTAGGCTGAAAGAGTGGGTAATGTTAACAGCTGGGTCAGTAAGCTTCATCTCACTCTCAAAAGCACCAATGCTAGAGATAAGAGAAGTTGGGGGTGAAGTGCTAGGAGACATCTCTGAGTATAGATGGAGTTGTTTTTGCAGGTCCATATTCTCATCTTTTATACCTGTTTCATCTTCCAGTGCTTGGTCCATCTCATCAATTAGCTCATCGTCATAGTTGCTCATGGCATCTAAGCTCTTTTCATCAAAGGACAGATCTGTGTCTGTGTCCTGAAAACTATCAGGCAGAGGTGTGTTAGGAATCTGTCCACCCATATGCATGCGAATGTGTTGCTGCAGAACTACGGCATTAGTAAACTTTTTCTGGCATATGGGACAAGAGTGCTGTACCCGGAGAGGGGGCTTTGATCTGTGAACCCCAAAGTGTGTCTTCAGGTTACCCTTAGTTGTGAAAGCACGGCCACATATTTTACATTTAAAGGGTCTTTCTCCTGTGTGGATGCGATAATGCATCTTCAGGGCACTCTGACAACTAAGCACACGATGGCAGATAACACATTGGTTGGGATCTGTCATCTTCTTGTCAATATTTTCCACCAGTTGCTGTAGTTTTGAGGTCTCTGATGTTTGCATAGAGTCCAGGAGGCCACCAAAAGGAAATTTGGGCTTAAATTGATTAGACGACATTTGTAGAGAGGGATGAGAGACTGCAGATGAAGTATTCACTGGATCTGTGAACTGTGTTCTGGTGCTACATGTGGTTGTAACTATGGTTGTAGAAATCACTTGAGATATGGAAGTAGTTGATATGCTGGTTTCACCAGGCCTGGTGGTGGAGTTGGGTGGTAGATGAAGTGCTTCAGGTTTGAGAACTGGAGGTGTGTTACTTGCCAAATTAGGTTGTGGTGAACTGGAAATTTGTGCAATACTGGTCTCTGTAATTAGGTGATTAGGAGACAAAGATGTACACTCACTTGATGGCGGCGATGGCCTTTGAGGTGACCTATTTAAAGGGGAAAAACTAGTTGAATCTCCATAGCTTCCTATAATACTGGGTATAGTAGGAGGGAGTTGCAGTGCTACTGATGTTGGGATAGTGGGCAAAATAGGTTTGCTGTCCAGCCATGTTGTAACAGGTTTTTCTGGGGGCAACGACATGCCGTAAGGTATACCTGAGCTTGTTGGAACATTGTCCAGATACTCGGGCACTGGATATGGGTTCATTTGGATATGAGGATACTTTTCTTTGTGTCTTTGAAAATGAACCTTCAAGTTGCCCTTGGTGGAGAAGCGATTACCACAAATGTTGCATTTGAAAGGCCTTTCACCAGTATGGGAACGAAGGTGAATTTGCAGTGCACTGTCACTTCCAAACACCTTGGCACAAAATCTGCACTTGTGTTTGAAAAATGGATCTTCTGAACTGGGTTTGGTGTCAAACACAGATACATTTGGAGGCTTTCCTTTGCGGTGCTTCATAAGGGCGGAGAGAGGATCAAGAGCATTGGTTGTTGCTGCAATACTGGCTAGAGGATTAGGGAAGATAACACTGTTGGATGAGCTGTGAGGTACAAGTGGAAGGCTAGAGGGGGATGTAAGCAATCTTCCATGAGTCAGCGTTAGAGGACTAGGTGTGTTTCTTGGAAGTGAAATACCACAATTTATTTCTCCCCCAGTTCCTGTGCTACTACTAGTGCAGCTACTGCTGCTAATTGACACTGAGCATGGTGGGATTTGTGAGGAAACACCATTACTGGTTGTTGGGTATAAAGAATTTATTGCAATATTGCTTTTCATCCCAGAACTCGCTAGTTGGCCACCTGCCAGAGGAACACTGGTACAGGCTACCTCTAGAGCTGAAGATACTGCCACTGAAGCCTGTACATTTAAACTGTTGGGGCCCTTCATATGAAGCTGATTAATAGGAGGTGTAATGAAGCCACGCAGATGAAGCTGCCCAGGCATTGCAGGTAAGCTGGAGGATGTGGGTACTTGTAAGGCAGCATTTATGCTGTGATCTACTTTATGACTGACAGTGGTCTGTGTGGGAGCCTGATTGTTTATTAGTGCCACCTGGCTCCGAATCTGCTCGATCAATTTAAGTTGACACAGCTGTTGTTGCTGCAAGGCCATAAGTTGATCCAGAATCATTGGGATAGCCATAGTTGACACTTCACTAGCTAGTGCTCCCCGCGCACCCTGAGAGAACTGAGCCACAGCCACACGGGTCCCATGCAGTGTTTCCAGTGTGACATTAGTGCTGGGTATAGAGTATCCTGCCCCAGAAGATTGCTTGTGATCCTCAAGAGGAGGTAGGCTTATGTCTGGCTCTGCCAATGTAACTGGATCATCAGGATCTATGGGCTTCTCAGGAGAAAGTTCCACTTCCATGGGCTCATCTTCCTTCTCCAGTACAGCACCCGATTCCAGCATCATCTCTGCTCCTTCATCACCTTCAGTGGGCATGTGGCTTACCTCTACTGCATCCTCGCTGTTTGCTGGATCACTTACACAGCTGGGGACAGGTGATGGCTCCAGTAGGTAGTCCTGTGCTGGATCTGATGTCACTTCATTGTCACTGATAATTAACACGAGTGGATTCCTGGTACAGGTCTTCAGATGTTCACAGAAATCAGACCACTTAAAAAATTCCGCACAACACTTTTCACACACATGGGTCTCTTCACTCCCGCTGCGGCTCTCATTTCCGCTGTCTGAATCATCCACTCCTTCACCTGAGACTGAGAAGGAAGAGGAAGACTAAATTGAAGTGCAATAAATTATAAAATGAATACATTAAACATTTTTGTTTACACAACTCAAAGAAATGTAGTCATTTCTCAGGAATTGTAATTACAAATATCACCCGTTTGATACTTCTACTCTTCCCGTATAGCCTGTAAAATAATATAAAAATACTTGTCTGTATATTGTTAAAAATGATTAGGGTCTATCATTTGTTTTTATTACCATTTTAAAAAAAAGGGATTCAATGAAACAAAATTATTTCCAATGTTTTTATAAAAGTTGAGGCCAATTTATCTGTAAAAATCAGTTCTCAATCAGATTCCCTACTGCTAACATGACACCTCACATTTCAGTGTCTTCATTAGTACCGTCAGATACGCAATTAATGTCAAAATATTAGTACAACATGCATATTTACGACTAACTACAGTTGTTTCAGCAACCACATGCTCTGTACATTAGACATGTATCATGTACCAGTCCTAAATAAATCTCAGATACATGAGTTCTGATATGAGCAGTGAAGATCGGTTCAATGACATATACTTTGCTTGTACGTTGTGTACATGCTACTGTAATTCTATAGTATTAGTGTTTGGCTGCAAAGTTTGGGTTGATAAATAATGATAAAATACATAAAAAAATGATGAACTGCATTAGTTGTGTGTACGAAATGACTTTTTCCTTTTTATTTCCTTTTTTACAGCCCGATAGTAGATAGATATATTTAATGTATGTCCTACCACAATAAGGATACGTATTTTTAATAAAAAATAATTCTCATCCAACAGAATATCATTTTTTATTATAAGTAGCAACATGCAGATTGATATAGACTATGTAATGAATTTACACAGCATTTTTGTTTTACAATGTAACTTTTTACAAATGTTGAAATGGTATACTATATACCTGTATTATTCTACTACGTAAAGCATGTATGTCTTTCAGAATTATAGTCAAATATAGCAGAGAAATCAAAATATAATAATGAGTAAAACTCCCACAATCACAAATGCCTTAAATGAAACGCATAAATGCATCTTTTAAGCAAGAAAGAACAATAAATTTTTAAACTATTTGTGATATTTTTCTACTTCAATCAAATCATCTTTTATTCCATAGCGCTTTATGCAAAGCAGATTATCTCCATGCAGTTTTACAGAGAAAAAGAGGCAAAAGTTTTATCATTGTGAAAGAATGTTAGGTACATCAACTATTTCCGAAATGCTCTTTTTTAATTTATTAAAGATTCAGTTCAATTTTATATGAATGTTGAGCTAAAATGACTGAGATGGCTTAAATAATGTTATATAGACTATCACACAGATATACACTGCTGTATTTCGTACACTAGCACACTATTACTTCAAATAAAACATATGAATTTATCATTTTAAGCTTGTTCAGTGTTAATGAAAACATGCCTTCTCTGTATCCAGTAAAGAAAGAAAGAAATATTAAAAGAATAGAATGAATGAGAATAATATGAATGAGAGAAGTCAAGAGGCTTTATAGCATAATAAAAACTTTTTTTCTGACAACTGATATTCAGCCAAAATATGAATAATTATAATGATAATATTTAATGATGCCATGAGGCTAACTGGTATTATTTTATGGAGTGGAAATAAAAATTTTATCAACCCAGCACGTTTAGCTAAATATCTGTATAATATCAACATGCATTAATAATATTAAGCTTGTTCAATGTTAATGAAAAACCAATCATGTTCGCAAACATTTATTGAAAAAAAAAAAAAGACAAATGACAACATGCATGAGAAAGACAGAACATGAATGAGAGACATCCAGTAGTTACAGCACAATAAGAGTTTTTGACAACTGAGGTTTTGTCACTGCCTGCAGATGTGTAGCCAAAAATTAATAATTTTGTATTCATATTTAACACAATAAACCAAATTAAACAACACCATGGTGAGCACTCTTGAGTGGTGGACTGGAATTAAAAGATGGATCAAACCAGCATATTTAGCTGGATATCTCTGGCATATGCATTACACCCAGATCTCAACTAATCTTTAGGTAATTAAGGAAAATTAAATAAAGGAATAAAAAAGAATGTATATATATATATATATACCCCCCTCACAAGTCTATCTTTTTAATTCACATTTTTAATAGGAAGCTATACAATATTATATTTGTGCATATACATTAGATTAGTCAGTACTGATGCCAAATCTGGAGCTTATCTAACAAAATAACTTACGATAACGGTCCAAAAACTAGTACACCCAAATTTATATGTTAGAGAAAAATATTAAATACAAATTTAAAAAAGAGGAAAAATCAAGAGAAGCAAAAAAATTGAAAACTTTAGTTTAAATTTTGTAGGTCGTAATTTATTTGCAATATTTTGCTTCAATTTAATTGTATTATCTTTCTATTTCTAAATATGTTTGGTGACTAAAATATTATTTTAATAAATATATCTGTTTAATAAATCTGTTTTGTTTAAATGCACCAAAATACATTGCCTATATTCACTGAGAAATGGATAAAAATAATCCTTTTCAAAATGGGGTGTACTCATTTATGCTGAGCACTGTATATATATGCACACATACACATACAGGCATGCATAGACATTACACACACACATACACACACACTACAAGTAAAATCCTGTTCCTTGATATAACATTATATTTCAACATTAGACAAAACTGACAAAATTATGAACCCACTGATCAAAGTTCAAAAACACACAAGGTATTCAAATGTTATTAATTATGACACCTTTAATAAGATGGATATATTAATTATTAAATATTACAGTAAACGGTAAACATCAGAATTTAATTTTTGTAAAAAAATAAAATAAAAGTATGATAATAAACATTTAGAATCTAACACAAAACAAAGACATTACAATTATCTTTTAGTTCGAGAAAACAGCAGTGAGATTATCATAATTAATACTTCATTGGACATGTGTAACCCTTTCTTTTTATGCCAAAGGAACATCTGTACAAATTGCATTCAAAGCTTGACATCTATTGGCCACCCATGATGATGCCATACAGCCAAAGGTTAAGTGCATGCAGTATCAAAGCACTTTAAAGCAGCCCTCCTCAGGGACAAATAGAGTGGTGGACAGGACTGACTGGGTGGGGGGGGACAATGACTGTTTCTTGTTGGCACACCACTGAGTTCCCACACAAAAGAGTTTGTTCAAGAGTCAGGCAAACAAAAGAGAATGAAAATGAGCGTTTAAATACTCGTGCAGAGAGAAACAGAGGATACGACAAAAGAAACACTGCACTCATAAAAAAAAAAGTTACTCAAACATTCTTAATTGTATACATTACACTAAGACGTGTAGAATGGAGATGGTGCACTGGACATTTAGACCTTATTCAGACCATATGGTTAAATTCTCACAGCATGAGCGATCATGTCATTAGATTACTGTAATGGGGAAACAATCAATACTTCTGTTGCTATTCAAATGCGGTAGAATCCAGATCATACATCAACAGGGTACTGCCAGAAACATGAGTCAATATAATAATGCTCAGTGCGCCAAGGAGTCAAATGTGTTACGGCTTTATTTGTCATTACATTTTTAATTTTCATTTCTCGTTAACTCTCTCTGTATATAGTATTTTTGAATTAAAGTGATCAATGTGTAAGATGGCTGGCTAATATGCACTTACAGGGTATGCATTATAAGATGTATGAATTTTATCAAGATTACATATTTAACTGATTGATTATTTAAAATTAAATTCAATATATTTCATATGTATTGCTTCTGTGAATGCTAGACATTGTTAATCACTTGTTTATTTCTTAAACTTAGTCTTGGGGTTCTTCAATCCTGAGGTGCTTTAATTTTGAAATCAATTTTGATTAGAGTTTCACAAATTAAAACCCTTAGGACAGACAATATGGTGACTTCTGAACCATGGTGTAAAACATTTCACAGGAAATATAAAGGCATAACAATAATCTAAAAACTAAAACTAATAATTTAAAAAGTATGTCACATTTTTAACATTTTATATCTCAAAAGACTCATGACTAATTCATGTTTTTCACATAATGTTGTAGTAAAATGGCAATAACTTACATATTATTGAAACTAGAAAAAAAATGTTGCGATAAGAATGTGAGTGATTGAGCATGAATTACAGATGCGACGAAGGTTTTTCCTTTCACTGAGCTATAGGTACTGGGTAAACAGTGGAAAACTGCACGTGAACTAATAATAATAATGATTATAATAATAATAATAATAATAATAATAATAATATCATTATCGTTGTTGCGAAAATAAAATTTTTTCGAGGGGTTTTGGGGAACGGGTTTTGTAGAAAAACAGAAGCCCGATCTAGTTTTAATTCTGCAATATCATGGATTAACGGAGTTCGTGTGATTGTCATTGCAAATGTGTTGGCAAGAATTTTCTTTCACGATAATTAGTTAGGCTACATTATGCATCTACCAACAATTAATAATATCCAACAATAGGACGTACAAGCATATACATTTAGATAAACACACAGGTTTAAATACATATTTTCTATATTTGCCTGAGATCTTTCTTCCTTTCCTTCTTTTTTCTTTCTTTCTAATGCTATGCCAGTGATTAAAAGAAGAACTAAGTTTAAAAAAAAGAAGTTAAAAGGAAGAAAACATTAACATGACAAAGATTGATTATTTTAAGCCGAAAGTCACCCGTTTGTCTTTAACATGTTTTTGCCACGCAATTCCTTAAAAAGTTTGGGGTCTCAGAGTAACATGCAGTCAAACCAATAAAATGATGAATTAAGATTTATAGAGCAACATGTCACTTTTAACTAAAATCGCGGCATTGCAAATTGATACGTTATATTTGTTATAATATATATTAGCTAATATTTAAAGAGTTCCATACAAATAGCAAGATCCACCGTTTGCTAGTGTCACACAAGTACCAATTTAGGAAAAGTAGCATAAACACTTTCAATAATGGGACCACTTTAACATCATAATACCCTTACTTTTTTGGACTCCGATCTAATTATATAGCATTCTAGAGCGGTGTAAAAATAAACGCGAAGCAAATTCAGCAAACTGCATTTTAAGCTTGTAAAAAGCTTTTTAAAAATCAAAAATGTAATAATTTTCTACCACTACCTTACAGTTACGGATACACTTATTTGCGCTCATTTAATAAAGCAGCACAGAGCCATAAGAGAGCCTAGAAACAAACACTGGAAGACTCACCGTGTTCAGGAAGCAGCTCCAGAAGTGTCGGGTCCTCGTCCGATCTCAGCTGCTGTGGCTTCGCTTGCTTCCGACGGGACATTCTTCTGCTGCGATATCTTCCTCATTCACAAACATCAGCAGAGATCCGCTGAAAAAAAATCTTCTCAAAAAGTCAAGCTGTAAAATAGCGCAGATGATCTTCTGTTATGTGGATGTATCATTATGATAGTGAATGATACTTTGAATTGGCAGAGCTCCAGTGGGCACACTGATATGGAAATGAGGGACGGACTCCGCAATTTACTACTTCACCTTCAAACATCACCATCCACCCAAAATCACCTCTAACGCCCAGAGGAGGAGGAGGGTCAATTGTTTTCTTTTCTCTGTGGGGTTTTTCCTCTGTACTTCATTTTAGCATGATTTTACTCGGAACTTCGGACGGTTTGAATGTATATTCCCAACAGTTAGTGGAGTGAGAGGAAAGTGAGTGGTACGAGTCGTTCCAGTTCAGAATAACTTTTCTTCTTTGTAAAGGTTCGTTTCGTCCATTAGTCGATACAATGAACGATTAACACAGTCACCGCTTCTCTCTTTCTCTCAGCAAAGAAAAAAGAAAAGCAAATTTCGTCCTCGGATGTCACCAATTTTTCCAGCAAACTGGTGCGCAGAAGTTTACTACGGTAAGCCTGAAGTAAGGTAGCCTAGATGTTTTTTTTGTTTCACAGTACTTTGCTGCACAAATTTAAATGTAAGTTAAAGTGTTCGAAACATGAAAAGTTCATCAGTTTAAATGTGTCCCGTCGTATATCACTCCTTTCAGGAATCTTCAGTGGTTTTGTCTTCCTCAAGCCCGTTTAAGGACTCTCGCTCCAGGCCTACAAATCAGCTCGAATCGTATAAAGAAGGTTCGCGAAACAAACCGGCGTTTCATCTGGGGTTTTCAGGTGTGCATTCGGCTGGGGGATGATGCGGCAGCGGCAGAAGTTTGATAGTTCTCGGTGATGGCGCAGGAGAGGTGTGTGTCCGTGTGTGAGACTGTGTGTCGAGTGTGAGGGATTTGCCGAAGGTTTGAACTGAGCCCATTGCGGAGAGCGACCGCTAGGATGTAGCAGGACACACCAATTCACCTCAGCCCGTCATCTGATGCTCTGACTGCTTGAAATTGACCTGATAAAATTACTAAGTGTATCTTATTAGGGGAATTACATTTGGTCTATGAATATGCACATGGAAACATGCGATAAAGATTTAAAATCATTAAAACACACACGTGTAAAGAACAATTGCTCATAACGTGTTTGTATGACAATTATTGCAATTAGTTTATAATTTAGTTTTTGCCTCACTATTGATGTAGGGACTTTAGCTATTTGATCCTTTAATTTATAGCATTTAAATGTAATTGTTACAATGTGTGTGTGTGCGTGTGTGTGTGTGTGTTGTGTTATGACGTAAAGGCCTACGTGTCGGATACAAAGTTTCTTAGAGCAGGTTTATCACACGCGAATTTTTTTCTTCTTCTCTAACCTTTCACCTTTACAAAAGTTGTGTTCAAAAACATTGAATCTTCTATTAATACATGCAGAAGACAAAATCAACCGCTGATAATTGCAGGAGTGTAGCTCAGGTCCTGTATCGATCGGCGTGTCCTGCTATAGAGAGATAAGAACCCTCACTCTTTACTGCAATATCATTTCTTTTGACCTATCTGCTCGCTACAGACTTATGATGAATAGCCGAAGCAGCTAAAGTCTTTTATCACGAGAGTATCCCCTTGATATAAAATTGATTCTTTATAACTAACTTGACACACAGAAACCAAAACGCCCACTTTGCCATTCTCAACAATATCAATATCTTACTTTAGATAGCTTTGGCCATCTCTTTATGTATGTATAGGACTATGATGGAAGCAGACAAACATGATCTTCGTTAAATCTTTATTAATTCGCCATAAAATCCGCTTAAATATTTTTTTTTTCCAAAACAAGAAAAAAATACTAACCATATATTACATGTTTGACGTTTTTCAGATTTGCTAGATAGATGTAAAACAGCGTTCGCAGTAGCAGAAATTACCTTGAAAATGTGTGAGCAGTGTGAAAGTCAGGGAGGCGAGGGGATTGAATGGGGAGGGTGTGCTCTCAGTATTCGGCGGTCTAGACGAACAGCAAATGTGCTTTAGCCTAACGAATCCGCTTAAAGCTCCACGAACTGTTCGTAAAGGCAGGCAAAGCACCGATACGGTGTTATTTATTGTATTCGTTGATTCTTCAGCGGTGGATGTGATGAGCTCAGGAGTCAAAGAGAACAGAAGGCAATACTGAACCGCGACGTGAATCAAAGCGACACTTGCCAGGTAAAATGTGGCTACTGAGTTTTGTTTGTGATGATTTATTACTTGTGTCTATATGTGTATATATTATATATATTACTATATATATATACATTGTCTGTAATTTCTCCAGCAACAGAAGGAGTTACTCTGGCCCACAGACATTTTCTGGACTGTATGTCAAATGCAAACCAGTAAAGTAGTAGTTCCATTTTCGGTTCTTGTTTCCCCAGTAAAGCCACGTTGAGAAATAGTGCAAGTTATTGAAATTAGGAGATACAAAATCTGCATGCATGAAGAGAGTGTTTAGGATGACATGAAGATATGTTTTACATTGTTGAAATGTATAATGCATTTGTTTCGTATATTCTCATCTGCGTTTATTTGTAATATTAGCCAGATCTGAACACACACACACACACACACACACGCGCGCACGCACACACGCACGGGCACACACACACACACACGCACACACACACAGAGGAAGAAATGCTTTAGGGCCCTCTGACACATTTAACAGAAGTATTATTTAATAATAACAATATTACTGTTATTAATAAGAGCTACATCCCCCCCCCCCCCCTCCCCAACAAAAAAAAGACACAATAAAAAGTAATATGTAAAAGTGCGTAATATAAATGTCTAAGTTCAGTCACTAACAGCTTTCAAATAACACATGCTGTCAGGTTTGTAGAGCAACATGCATTTGTAACAAGGCTTGTACAGAGACTCTGCTGTACGTTCTGTGTTTGCTTTATAATTGATTTCAGTATTATTTGAAGACATTACATAAAATGTTCATGAAAATTCAGTAGGAAATTATAAAATTACAGTCTGACCTAAATTATACTTGTCACCGGGTAATATTCATATTAATCTGTTTATCTTTAGAGTTACCATAAAAGAGAAGATAACGGTGAAATGTGATTAGACTGATAGTTCCTAACCTAATTGATGCAAATAGAACTGACCAATTGAATATCATCGTTATTGAATTAGCAGTTTGAGTGTAAATGGTACAGCTTGTTGAGAAAAGGTTTGTGTGTGTGTGTGTGTGAGAGAGAGAGAGAGGGGGGGGGGGGGGGGGGGGGTGTTTATGTTATGTTGAGAGAGATCAGAGACATGCGAGCATGGTTTGAGGGTACAGTTTAGTTCAGTGTCTGCAGCAAAAGGAAATTACATTGAATGCTCTGTAGTACTACATACACACAGGGATGTCTTGTCTCAAAATACTGCTGCTCTGTGAAATCTGGTAGGATTATCTATAATCTACCATAAACGCACACACACACACACACACACACACGCATACACACACACACAACCGCACACACGCGCACACACACACACACACACGCACGCACGCACGCACACACACACACACACACACGCGCACGCACACACAGGTTTGTACAGCTAACTTTGTAGTGCCCTGCAATGGATTTATATTGTTTTTATACTGACATAACAATATTTTCATTACACTAAATCTATCCCTAAAACTTTTTTAAAATATATATATTTATTTTATTATTTTTTATTGGAGAATGCTGGCCAGTACACGCACACACACACACACACATGCACGCACACACACATGCACGCACGCACGCAAGCACACACACACACACACACACACACACACGCTGTCTTTATTTGAATAACTGTGTTATTACTTCAATAAAGTTTCTCTAAGATATCAATACTCTCTTTATTTTATTTTTATTTATTATCTTTGTTGTTGTTGTTGTTGTTTTTACAGAAAGCCATGTTACAGATAAAAAATAAGTCAGAATAAGCTTTCTATAACCAAATTTATTACATTAAAAAAGTCTTCTGCAAAAATACATAACCAAACTAAACAAGTCTTTAATGTAGTAACATTATTAATCATTCACTTCTTAGCAAAGAAAAGTCAAAATGTTAAGGGAATTGTGTAAACTATTAAATGCAACATGCATGTGTAGCCTATGTGTGTGCAAGTAACCTTGAATATTTAATATGAATATAAACATAAATATGTGTGTGTGTGTGTGTGTGTGTGTGTGTGTGTGTGTGTGTGTGTGCGTGCGTGCGTGCGTGCGTGCGTGCGTGCGTGCGTGTGCGTGTGTGTGTGAAAAAAAATATTTCAATAAATTTGTATTCATGTCTTTAATTACTATAAGTTCTTTTAATTTTTTTTTGGTGTTTGGACTTAATATGCATTATTGCATGTGTTAAATTCCAATTGTGGGTTTAACTGTGAAATAAAATAAGTTGCATTAAATAACCTTCACAGTTATATATAATATATCAAATTATTATTTTGTTTTAATAATTAATAAAACATATTAATGCCTCTTATTTATATGTGCTAATTTAAATGTATATGTAACTGACTAAAAACTTTTTCAGTGAAGTCAATATTAGCTATATTGATGTGTGAGAAGAATTTAATAATAATAATAATATAATAATAATTATACTAATTATTATTATTATTATTATTATTATTGCGACACAGTGCCTCAGTGGTTAGCACTGTTGCCTCACAGCAAGAAGGTCACTGGTTCGAGCCCCGGCTGGGTGTTTCTGTGTGGAGTTTGCATGTTCTGCCAGTGTTTGCGTGGGTGAATTGAGTAAACTAAATTGGCCGTAGTGTATGTGTGTGGATGAGTGTGTATGGGTGTTTCCCAGTACTGGGTTGCAGCTGGAAGGGCATCCGCTGTGTAAAATATACGCTGAACAAGGTGGCGCTTTATTCCACTGTGGCGACCTTTGATGAATAAAGGTACTAAGTTGAAGGAAAATGAATGAATGAATGATTATTATTATTATTTATTTTTATATATATTTATTTTTTTCTAATGTGTTATGAATTATGTAATGTGTTAAGGCATTATGAAACATCAAACATGTCACATCACTGAGACACAGAATAATTTAAAATTGTGATATGTAATCATAGAAAGTATTTTATATAACAATAATAATTGAATGAAGAATCTGCTGTAGCCCTCTTAGGACATAAACAGCAGAGAATGAATGAATGTGTGTCACCTACAAGAGTGGGTCACAATCTCCCTTATATAAGGCTCACATTAGTAACAAGTTTTCTGCGATTCAAGTTTCAGGAGGACATGCCAGCCTTAAATATTTTTAGGAAACTCTAATTATAATCTTTAAATAATACACTGTTAGACCACTCTTAGTTATAAGATAGTTATAGATAGTTAGTTATAAGATAGTTATACGATTTTAATGGTTTAAATTTTATATATCTGTGTATTTATGTATTTATGAATCACAAAGCTTTTTATATAAGGTTTTTATAGTGTTTTCTGCTGCTAAGTAGTTCTTCATAATTATTTGTCATTTACTTTCTTGCTGAGTGTCGACGTAACGTAATTTCGTTCTGGATTGCATCTACTGTGATGTTCTGAATGACAAAATAAAGGAAACTAAAACTATGTGAAGAGTTATATATGAATAGGCGTCTCTTCATATGGTTATAGTAACATTGTAACTAGGAAAACTGCTGTGCAGAGAGAAAACGAAAGAAAAACATTCATTCATTTTCCTTCGGCTTTGTCCTTTTATTCAGCAGGGGTTGCCACAGCGGAATGAATCACCAACGGATTCCCTTCCAGCTGCAACCCAGTACTGGAAAACACCCATACACTCATTCACACACATACACTACGGCCAATTTAGCGCATGTGTTTGGACTGTGGGGGAAACTGGAGCACCCGGAGGAAACCCACACCAACACAGGGAGAACATGCAAACTCCACACAGAAATGCCAACTGACACCGTCGGGACTCGAACCAGCGACCTTCTTGCTATGAGGCGACAGTGCTAACCACTGAGCCACCTTGTCGCCCCAAAAGAAAAACATCCAGTCTCATAAATGTTTATTTCAATATTTCTTTTAAAATAGCCTTCTAACAGACTTCTGAATCAAGGTTTATACGTAGAAATAACATAATGCAGCATTTTCTGACCAATGACAATGATTTTTAAACAATGTTTGCATCTTATATTTATGTAATATTATCTAACAATCAATCAATTCAAATTATGTAACAATTCAAATGCAATGATTTAAAAATATGATTTGATGATACAATAAATGCTAAACGACCAATATATATTTTCAGTAGTTTTGCATGGTTTAAGAAATGAAGAGTTCAGATGCAAAAGCCTCTAAATGCCGTCTGAAATTTTCTCTTAAAGTTTGCATTTTTCTCAGCCTTCTACATTCGTCTTCAGTTATTTCACTTTAAAGTCAATGAAAAGAACTTATTCATCACTATAAAAGTTAAATTACTGAGCCTACACTCAAGAGTCTGAGAAAAATGCTTATTTTAGAAGAAAATATCAAATGGCATTTAGAGGTTTTTGCATCTAAACTCTTCAAATACTGAAGAATAACAGATAAAAATGAGTTAATACGAATGTATTTGTTTTTTTTTTGAAGGCATATTTAATAACTTCAGGTTTAAATGTAATTACATACAGTTGAAGTCAAAAAATTTTAACCCCTGAATTATTAGCCCCCCTGTTTATTCTTTTCCCTAATTTCTGTTTAACAGAGAGAAGAATTTTTTCAACACATTTCTAAACATAATAGTTTTAATAACTCATTTCTAATAACTGATTTATTTTATCTTTGCCATGATAACAGTACATCATATTTTATTAGATATTTTTCAAGACACTTCTATACAGCTTAAAGTGACATTTAAAGGCTTAACTGGGTTAATTAGGTTAACTAGGCAGGATAGGGTAATTAGGCAAGTTATTGTATAACGATGGTTTGTTCTGTAGACAATCGAATAAAAATATTGCTTAAAGGGGCTAATAATTTTGACCTTAAAATGTTTTAAAAAAAAATTTAAACTGCTTTTATTCTAGCTGAAATAAAACAAATAAGACTTTCTCCAGAAGAAAAAAATATTATCAGACATACTGTGAAAATTTCCTTGCTCTGTTAAACATCATTTGGGAAATATTTAAAAAAGAAAAATAAATCAAAGGGGGGCTAATAATTCTGATTTCAACTTGATCTCCCTGTAACTGTGTGTATAATGTGTCCAAACTAAATTTTTGTCTTCAGTTGTTTATTTTAATGACCCAGCTGTGTGAGAAATTAATAATAAAAAAGTATTATATTTTTGTATATACAGTTGAAGTCAGAATTATTAGCCCTCTTATTAAATTTTAATTCTTTTATATTTTTTCCCCAATTTCACATACATAATATTTTACTAGATATTTTTCAAGATACTAGTATTCAGCTTAAAGTTCAATTTGAAGACTTAACTAGGTTAATTTTTGGGTTAATTAGTCAATTCATTGTATAACAATGGTTTATTCTGTAGCTACCAAAATATTGCTTAAGGGAGCTAATAATATTGACCTTAAAATTGTTTAAAAAAAATAAAAAACTGCTTGCCGAAATAAAACAAATAAGACTTTCTCCAGTCTTATTTATTAGAAAAAGTATTACAGGAAATACTGTGAAATATTCCTTGCTCTATTAAACATCATTTGGGAAATATTTGCCCATAAAAGCATTATGCATGGTAATTATAAAGGAACTAACTACATTTAGTTGATGTCAAATACCTATTTCTGCGCATTGTGTCTTGCGTCTGTAGTCAGCCTACCAATGCTTTGGCTGTCTAAATGCAACGTTATTTGTCATGCCAATAAAGCCCACTAAACCTGATAAGGGAAAGACAGAGAGAGGCTGAAAAGAAAGACAGAAAACGGTAAAGCCCTGTGAATGACAGGCAGCTGTGGAGATAGGGTTGTTAGTTTATGTAGGCAGCGGTCTGAGTTGACTTGAAAATTTTGATCACCTTAATTCAGTAAATCCAGCATGGGCTCTCTCCCTGTCCAGTGCTTTTATCAAGGTCTTGTGTGCCTGTATTGATTTTTTATTTTCTACCCAGGATAGAAGACAGAGAGGCCGTGAATGAGGAACTTTCCTCAGATTGCTGCTATTCTCCAGTTTATTGCATCCTGTCACTGGTAGTTTCAGCTGATGTCCAGTACAGCAGTCCTGCTCAGGCCAGTAAAATAGCTGCTTAACAATGAACAACGGAGGGGGGGGGGAAACGACACTGAGTAAGAGAGAGCACACAATATATTGCAATTTTTAAATTCACTACATTTTTTTTAAAACTCTGTGTTATTAAAAACGAACATAACAAGTATTCTATAATGATTAGAAACAGCATTTTTTGCACATTTAATTAAAAAAAATTACCCAAACGGAATTAAGATAAACATTTTTTTTGCTGCTTGTTCAAACTACTTTTTTAAAATAAGCTGAAACAACACAGTTCTTGAGTCTGATAACATTTTTTTTTCCAAATAAATATATTGCGATTGTCATACAGAGAATAAAAGAGCAAACAATATATTGCAATTTTAATTTCCCGAAGTCTGTTTTATTTAAAACAACTATCATAAGGATTTTATAATGAACATAAACTGCATTTGTGCACATTTAAGGAAAACAACTAAATCACAGAAACAAGCACTAGATCTTGTTCTGTTAGATGTAACTCATATACTGTTCTGCTTGTATTCATTTTCTGAAGTCTTAAATATTTAACAATTATCTTTAATGAAAGAATCACTCGAACAGAACTAAGATGCCACAGAATTAAGATATCACTTGAAATTTCTCAGTTACTCTGGATTTATTAGGTGTGGATGTGAGTAAAAATGTCAGTATTTGTTGTATTCTGTAAAGATCTGATGACATTTTTTTCCATTTCTTTCATTATCATACAGAGAAAGTGCACACAACATATTGCAATTTATATTTTAACTACATTTTTTAACTCTCTTTTATTTTAAACAACCATCATAATGATTTTATAATGAATATAAACTGCATTGTTGCACATTTAAGGAAAAAACTAAATCACAGAAACAAGCTGACACAACATTAATCTTGTAGGTGTAACTCATATACTGTTCTCCTTGTATTCATTTTCTGAAGACTTAAATATTTAACAATGATCTTTAAATTTGCACTCAAGTTGAATGTTTACAAGAATATATGATGAAAAATCACTCGAACAGAACTAAGATGCCACAGAATTCAAATGCAATTAAGATACCACTTGAAATTTCTCAGTTTCTCTGGATTTATTAGGTGTGGATGTGAGTAAAATATCAATATTTGTTGTATTCTATAACGGTCTGATAACATTTCTTCTTCCAAATTTCAAATAACAATATTGCCATTGTCATACAGAGAATAAAAGAGCAAACAATATATTGTAATTTTTATTTCCTGAACTCTGTTTTATTTAAAACAACCATCATAATGATTTTATAATTACTATAAACTGCATTGTTGCACATTTAAGGAAAAACCGAAATCACAGAAACAAGCTGACACAACACTGTTCTTGTGGATGTAACTCATATACTGTTCTGCTTGTATTCATTTTCTGAAGACTTAGATATTTAACAATTATCTTTAATGAAAGAATCACTCGAACAGAACTAA
>CAIGQV010019270.1:4787406-4814639 GCA_903798115.1 Danio jaintianensis
ATTAGGTGTGGATGTGAGTAAAAATGTCAGTATTTGTTGTTTTCTGTAAAGGTCTGATAACATTTCTTCCATTATCATACAGATAAATTGCACACAGCATATTGCAATTTATATTTTAACTACATTTTTGAACTCTGTTTTATTTAAAACAACCATCATAAGGATATTATAATGAATATAAACTGCATTGTTGCACATTTAAGGACAAAACTAAATCACAGAAACAAGCTGACACAACACTAATCTTGTAGATGTAACTCATATACTGTTCTCCTTGTATTAATTTTCTTAAATATTTAACAATGATCTTTAAATTTGCACTCGAGTATTGAATGTTTACAAGAATATTTCATTGTTTTCTGTTTATTTAATCTTTTTGATTAGAAATGTGCGATAGCAGAGAGAGTGAGAGGGAGAGCACTAGAGAGAGAGGAGAGAAAGGTTACCAACAGTCTGATAAAAGATGTCTCCAAAACACTAATTAAAATTGACTACCCCCACAAATGCAGCACAACATGTTATCTCTGGCTAATTCATTTAGAGCCACTATCTCAGTGTGAGCATTTACCTTTAATCGCTAGTGCTTTAGTGCTCAAAAATGCTCTCTGCTTTTATTTCATTTTCCACACTTTTCCCTCTCGTTGTCTCTTAGGGACCTCAAAATGACAATACTTTCTTGCTGCACTCTGTCTCTCTTCAAAAGAGAATGCTAATCGAATCAAATCAGCTAATGTTTTCATTCCTAAAGCGCTCTCCGCGACACATCTGCAAGATGTTTGGAAAATGCACACAGGCTCATATAAAGCAACGCTTCTAATCATTAGCACAATACACAAGCATAGGGCTCCCACAGGGCAATTTGAATGAAGCTTCATAACGGAATATATTTAAGGTCTCTCGATCAGAAAATAAAAAAGTATGGAAAAAGCAGCTGATATGAGCTGTCAGCATTCAGTATGTTGTTCTATGAAGTATTCACAGGTGAGCAACAGCTAAAATTGGGATATTTGCTAAACATTCATTTTCTTTTCGGCTTAGTCCCTTTACCAATCTGGGGTCGCCACAGCGGAATAAACCGCCAACTTATCCAGCATATGTTTTACGCAGCGGATGCCCTTCCAGCTGCAACCCATCACTGGGAAACATCCATACACACTTATTCACACACATACACCACGGACAATTTAGCCCACCCAATTCACCTATACCACATGTCTTTGGACTTGTGGGGGAAACCGGAGCACACGGAGGAAACTCACGCGAACAACACGCAAACTCCACACAGAAACGGCAACTGACCCAGCCGAGGCTCGAACCAGCGACCTTCTTGCTGTGAGGCGAACGTGCTACCCACTGCGCCACCGTGCAGCCCATTTGCTAAACATCCATTCATTTTTCCTTTGGTTTAGTCCCTTTATTCATCAGGGGTCGCCACAGCAGAATGAACCGCCAACTTATCCAGCATATGTTTTACATAGTGGATGCTCTTCCAGCTGCAACCCAGTATTGGGAAACATCCATACACACTCATTCACACTCATACACTACGGCCAATTTAGTTTTTTTAATTCACCTACTGTCTTCGGCAGTTGTGTAGAAGCTGTGATAGTATCAGCAGATCAGGTGGAGGTTGGCAGCTCATTCCTCCAAAGAGAGTGGCTTGGAAACATGTCACAGGTTTGCCCAAGCCACCTCTATATTTCCACAGCTCAAAGTGTGGAAGTTTAGGGTAGTCATCTCCCAATTCAGACCTTCAGTACAGCTAATTATATCCTAATTATTTTAAATGTATGTTTTGCGAGCAACAAACAATCATCTTGTCATTTATCATCATAGGAATATAGCTGTCAGTCACTGAGCTCTTCTGTTTATGTTGTTTGTCGTCTCATTTATGCAAAAAAAGCATACAGCCTATATATTTTGGGTTCTGATGTTGTCAAATGCGTATAATATAAACTAAGAAAAAGTTTAACTTTTTTTAAGAAAAGAAACTTGTTTTATCAAAAAGAAAGAACTAAGACAAATTGAAATGTCACAGACATGTGTCAACACTTGAGGTTTGTTACGGTTGCAGGAAAGGGAAATGAGCGAGGACGTACTACATCCGCTATTTTGTCATAATCACGTGACCTACCCGCGTCAGTTGCGTCGCTTCACTTCCATTTATAAATTCTCTCGGGTTGCATCATGGGATAGCGTAGCGTGCATCGGATGCGCACTTCAGAATCTCGCCGAAAGTAGTAAGTCATCCGGGTACTTCTCGCACACTGTTTTTCGAATTTTATAAATTCGGACATACTACTCGGCTCGCATACTGTTTTTAGCATACTATATAGTATGGAAGTATGCGATTTTGACAACACACACGATAAATGAAAACACCAACTGAAAACAAAACCAACTAGACTAAGGCGCTGAGAACAAAACAGCACGTCATGGACAAAACAAACTCAAACACGAGAGCAAGCGAGCACATGTGAACCGAGCCTCTATAAAGACAAAAACGCGTGGCTCACTTGAAACCACGCGTACAGAACAATGACAAGAGACAACGACTAAGACAGCATATGAGTGGCCTGGGAAAACTCGAGCCGAGCACAACATACAAGACAAGACAGGACTAATGTCTGGACTCTGCCACCCAAACAAGAATTAACAAGACAGAAGTGGCAGAATCCTGACAAGATTAATAAAGCCTTGTAAAACTGAACTTTGGAATTAGATAATTTCACTAAAATATGACTTAAAGTTCATTGCACTGACTTGAAATCTGATTGTGTTAAATGTATATAATATTGGGGATTGGGACGGGATGAGCAGCAGAAATCCTCATTATCATTTAAAAAGACATGAAACGAAATTGGTCGTACTGTAGTTAACTATTTTTAAACTATCTTTAACTTTTTATTACAAGCACTCTGCTGTTATTTGTTCAAATGCTGTTTTATATTGTATTAACTGCTGATTATACAAATGGCTTTGTTGCACTGAAATGTAAAGATTTTTTGATAGAAAAGAGAAACATTATATAGTTTCATATAACTTCAGGAACTTCAACAACTCACAGCATATCATCCAGATTTGGAGTGGCCATTGGGAGAACCAGAAGGATTCACACTCATAAATTAGCCTTGGTTTTGCAGTGTCATGTTTACACTCTGTACATGTACATAGGCCACACCCATAGCTTTAGAAGCTCTGAGCAGATTTTGGTTTGCTTTGGAAACCACGAGAAGGGAAAATATGTCTCCAAGCAAAGTTGACACACTGGGTAGTGAATGCTGTCACCTTGACGTACCAGACACTCAAACTCAAACTGTGTTCCATAGAGGGAGGGATAGTAATAAGAGTCTATTTCTGCTTTTTTGAAGAGTCCTCCAAATGTTAGCTTAGGGTTTCTCTGGTAATGCTTGGCACTAATGTGCCTGGTACTTCTGTTTGCATGCTCTGCTCAGTCTGCCCCTGTATTGTGATATGCTCTCCATATGATATGACACCTGCAGTTCTCCACGATGGATGTCCAGTGTTCTCCAGCCTCCGGAGCCTAGACTGCAGCTTCGCACAGGAAGTTTGGCCAGAGGAGGTGCCCAACTGAGCCTGGCTTCTCTCGAAGTTTTTTTCCTTCACTTTCGTCAATTGGTGAAGTTTGTTCCTCGCCACTGTCACCACTGGCTTGCTTGGTTGGGACTTGTGGAGCTGGGCATTGATGGGTTTGCTCTTCAGTGTTTGGACTTTCAGCAGTGAAATTTATACCACACTGAACTGAACTAAACTGGACTTCAACTCTGAAAACTGGACTGACACATTTTCAATTTACTAGAACTTCTATGTTAAGCTGCTTTGACACAATCTACATTGTAAAAGTGCTATATAAATAAACATGAATTGAATTGAATATGATTCCCTGACTTGAGAGCTTGGGAGGCCTTGGCCCGAGTTAATAGTTTTTGGTTTCAAAAAACAAAAAACAAAAACTATTAACTCTCACTTCCAGGTGCATCAACACCACAGGATGAAATTCAAGGCAGACCTGACCACAGCTTCGGGTTCCTGTGTGGGAAACAAAGAGGGCTGAAATCCTACACAGCACTGACACAGTGACATACCTCTAGAAGGGAGTTATTTGTGTACTCTACTAAAGACAGCTGTTGGCACCAAGAACTAGGATTGAAGGATGCAAGGCAGTGAAGAGTACATTCAATGTTCTGGTTTGCCACGTGTGGACTGCTTGTTGATCTGAGAATGCTATTCTGATGACAGACTTGTTGAAGAACCAATGTGCCAACAGATCTCCTTCCAAAACTGGGAGACAAACTGGAGCCCCCTATCAGAGATCACGCTGACCGCATTGGAAGACTTGTTTTGAATGCATACTGGGCAGGCAGTCACAAATTGTCTGATGTCCTTGGCCATGGATGTCCACCAGAATTGCTGACAGACGGCAGCCAACAATCATCAGGTCAACTTGGATGAGTGACCCCACTGGATTACTTGAGAGCACAGTCTGGCTGAAACAAACAGACTGCCCACTGGAACTGGAACTCCTGGCTCAATGGATATATTTAACGTTTTTATCCAGACAATTAAGGGCTGTGGCGTGCCTTCTAACCAGTGATGCCACTCCCCCAAAGCCTGCCTGACTGCCAACAACTCCCAGTTACCTGTATTGTAATTCCATTCTGAGGGACTCAAGCAGTGGAAAAAGAAGGATGCACTTTCCAATCCAGACATGACAGCTGGGATGGGGCCGTGCCTAGTCAGACATTAGTGGCATTTACCTCAACAATAAAATGACGTTCAAGAGCAGCGATATAATGGAACTTTTACTAATCAAAAGCTTCATATACATCATCATTTAATTTGAACAATACCTTAGGGGAAGTGAGTGCCGTTAAGGGTGCAGCAATCTGACCAAATTTCCTGATGAATCACAATAGAAGTTGGCAAACCCCAGGAACCACTGCAGAGTCTTACAAGAATCTGAAGTTGGCCACTCAGCAATGGCCCATAACTTACAAGGGCCTGTCTGGATCTCTCTCGCAAAAATGATAAATCCCAGGAATGGAAGTGTCTGGGCATGGAAAACACAGTTCTCGGCCCTGAGATAAAGCTGATTCTCCAGCAGCTGTTGTAGCACCTAGTGAACATGAGTGTATACCTACGGAGAGGGGGAAATATCAATATATTGTCGAGATACACAAAGACAAAGAGATTTACTATGTCTCTTAACACATTATTAACCAGGGCCTGAAAGACAGCTGGGGTATTTGTCAGACTGAATGGCAAGACACATAAGGTGTCTCATACCTGTGTTGAAGGCAGTCTTCCATTCATACCTTCAATATCCCTCAAAGACATCCTTATTTTTGACAAAGAAGAACCCAGTGCCTTAAGAGAAGAAGGCTGGCTTTGAGGGATATTGAGGGATAATGTACTTGTCTATGGCCTCTCTCTCTCTGGACCAGAAAGGGAAAACAAGTGACCCTTCTTGTGTTCCTTCTTGACTTGAATTGACACTTCAGTTTTTGTTCTCATGCTCTGATTCGTTGCTGAACAACTAATCAGAGCACTTTCTTCAGTCAATGTCCGATGCTGATTCTACATCCTGAATTTGGCTAGTGAGTTCTTATGTTAACCCAACAAGAGATGACGTGTGAAACACACCAAACCAACTAGCCAGACCAATGCTGACCAATGGAGCCAGGGTGGTTGTGCTGGGTTGTTAAGGTGCTTGGAGTGTTTTTACTAGCTTCTTGGTAAATGTTGGGAGGTGGTTTAGTTGTTGTTGATGTGCTGCTACCACATGGGCTTTGGCAGTGAAATCTTTAGACAGACACTTAAGTGCTGCTGTGTCATTGTTGAAGTCTTTTGATGCTGAATCAACAGATTGGGGATCAATTTGCTGATTAATAGACAATAGAACTGTTGATTAACAGGCAAACATCAGTAAAAACAGCAAAGTTAGCAAGACAAATGGTCTGAATCAAGAAAATGAGGAAGCTTCAGTTTGAATATTGAAAAGCACCCGTGTTCTGTGACTTTTACACGTTATATGCTGGTCATGTGACTTTCTTTTCCAGTCATTTGCTATTATTTAATTGTGATGTTTTAAATTGATAATGGTAATTAATTGTATAGTTTTAATAATATTAAATAATATAAATTTAATAATATAAATATATTATTAAATATATATAATTTAATAATATAAATTAAAGTAATTATGCTCAGGTGAATACTGAAATATTATATGGCTTTTGAAGATATATCACAAAGATTTATAAGCTTATACATTTCAAGACAATTGAACCAGGCCAGTGGTCCTCAATTGTATAGTGTGTGATGTTTTTTTTCAGTCCTGAGGTGTGTGATGTCTTGTGTTTAAAATGAGTTCTGATTGAAAGGTCATATAGTGTATTGTACCATTAACGAAATGGTCTTTCTACAAAAAGGACATTTAACGTTAACCTGAGCATTTTGCATTGCACAACTGCGTTCCATAACTTCATCCTTAAAGGTCCCATGAAGTGCTTTGAAATGTGCATTTTTTATTCGATGTTTGAAGTAATCTCATGTGAAAAACAAAGGGAGGGTGGGGCATAGAGTAGCTCCTCCCCTTTAAAAAATACAGCCAATAGTGTTTTGTTTTATCACAGCTCTGCCAGTGAGAGTGGTTGAGCTCAAGCGCATCAAATGAAAAGCGCCTTGAAGGGGGCGGGGCATGTCAGATACTAGAAAGCATTTGATTGGTCATGATTTAATGAGAAACTGAAGTATGAGGTGACGTGAAAAAAAACGTTAGTCCATTTAGGCGGAAGTGACAAACTACAGGCTTTACATGTTTATATCGGGTTTTTTTTTATCTTCTAAACGCAAATTTTGTCATTGTTTTCTACCACACTAGCTTATAGATATCCTTGAAGACTAACATACTGATAATAACATCTAAAAAAACACTATTTTCATTTCACTGGAGCTTTAAATGGTAACATGCGCATGCAAAATAACTATCTTTGCTGGATTAATAAGTGGAAAGACGGGTGTTTTTCACAACAATTCCTTGTTCAACAATCGTATTCACCATCTCTTCTGAATTTAGAATAAATGCCACCACGTTGTTCAATCCGAAAGTCGATTTTATGCTTTCATGTCCAATCACCTTTCCAACTGCAAGACTACATTCCACTAAAGAGCATTCAGTGCTGCCACTTTACTCCCATGCTGTCAGGTTAACTGTTCGGGTCCCACTCCCTCCGTCATTCCATCCATAATAGCCATCTAAACAAAGGTATCCTTCCTCCAAACAAGTAGGTATCAAATTCTTAAAATGCTAATTACAAATGCTAAGTAGAAAACAAAAGAAAAGAAGAAATCTTTGTGAGGCAACAATAAAATAACAGATTTTTCTAAATAAAAGAAAAAAACATGAATGTTAAGAGAAAGAGAAGAGAAAGAGGGATGCAAAAGTGCTGGGCTAATGTTGTCATGTCAATAGCATCACCAGCCCAATGCCATATCAAACATCTGATTATGTCCTGTTTGTAATACATTTATGAATAGAACAGTGTCCTCTTCGTCACAGCAGGGGTTAGAAATAAAACAAAGTATGACAAAAATATTTGTCTTAGAATGGGTTCCCTGGAGTGGAATTATACTAAGAGCTGTAATTTTTTCCACAAAAAAGTCACTTTTTATATAAAACGTGTTTATCAAACCAAACAATAACATTTCCCCCTCCACTCTAATGCTGTAAAATGTCTAAAGGCATTATGTTCATCCGGGAATCGCATGGTGTTGGCTTGGAGCTGTGCATATCAATTTGTACATATTTATTTTCTTACTCATTCATTCATTTTCTTTTCAGCTTAGTCCCTTTATTAATCAGGGGTCGCCAACTTATCCAGCGTATGTTTTACGTAGCGGATGCCCTTCCAGCTGCAACCCATCACTGGGAAACACCCATACACTTTCATTCACACACATATACTACGGGCAATTTAGCTTACCCAATTCACCTATAGCGCATGTCTTTGGACTGTGGAGGAAACCCACGCGAACACGGTACAAGTTACTAAACCGCCTGCAAAGGTGTGTACCTCATTGTCAAGCAACAAAATTGGTCATAGTGTATGAGTGTGTGAGTGTATGGGTGTTTCCCAGTGCTGGGTTGCGGCTAGAAGGGCATCCGCTGGGTAAAACATATGCTGGAATAGTTGGTGGTTCATTCCGCTGTGGCGACCCCTGATAAATGAGGGACTTAGCCAAAGGAAAATGAATGAATGAATGAATAAATGAATGAATGTTGTGTTCGACAGTATCAAATGCGTGGTCCAGTAAAATAGAAGGGAAATTCCTCACATATATTCTTTTCTCAATTGAATGTAATTGTAAAGATACCACTTTCTCTAGTCTTTTGACAGGAAAGGCCAAAAAGTTTATACAATTTCTGGAAATATGTAACTTAACACTAGACCTACCAGAATTCTGTAACTACTAGAATGTCTAGTGGTGGTCATTGTGACCGTTCATATAAGACAGACATATTTACATTTGAAATATCTATTGAGAAATTTTAGTATTAAACATCTGTTGTCATATTTTATAAAGTAATTACCTTAAAAATAAGATACTTATTTTGTGTTGTTTTTTTGTAGCCTATAATTTTGTACAAGTTACCAAACCGCCCGCAAAGGTGTGTACCTCATTGTCAAGCAAGTGGGAAAGAAAGGATTTTCACCACAGTAAAAATGTTGTTTTGAAGGCACGAGGGTGTTCATTGTACCATGACAGTGGATTGATCTCCTTAATGTTCTGTAAACACATACACAAAAATGGAAATCTCATGTTAACTCATTTTTAGTCTCCTGTTATGTTTATTGTGGATTTACTTGTTATTACTTACTGGTTCTTTTGAGATATCTCTTATGATCATCGTAGAACTCTCTACAGGGATTACGGCATTTGCAGCATTTCTAGAAGATCTCCAGTAAAGTTCAGCAGTAAATCTTTTACTAGCTACTAAGCAATATCCTCCTTGCCCATTCTACCTACTTTGTGCAATGGTGCATGCTTCAGACAGTACAACAGCATCATAATCTTCTTGACTTCAGCAATTCTGTTCATGGAGGCAGACCTAAAGGGAATATTATGAATGTCTGGATATGTCAGTGCTGCTGGTTTTTTCAAATAAGTCTCAAGTATTTCAATGAGGTAGAGAACCAGATGTAGAGTAAAGTGGATTTCACAACCCTACCCCTAAATTCCAATCAGAAAACATGGAAAGGTGGGTAGGAATTTTTGGTTATTTTGTAATTTTAGGATTAAATATAATTACAAATTTTTTTTTCATTTAAGAATTACCCATTTGGTTTCTAAAATCATTTATAGCACATAATTCGATTAACGTCATTGCGTCACCACGCTATCCACATTTCCTCCGGAGTTTCGTATAATTTCGGGTGTTTCATTTTTAATTTGTCAACTTTAACTGCAGTTTGGCACTTTCACTTTCATCCAGGAACATTTCATGCATGCCCCCCGTGACAAACGAGATATTGGATGCGAGTTTGAACTGCTGGAAGAGTGTAGTTTTAATGGGATTTGATTCTGCACGCCGTATGGGAAAAAAACTCCGCATTTCGCGATGTGTGTGTCTGTGGTCCTTCACTGACTCGATAGGTGCAGAGTGTCAAACAGCCGTATGTGTATGGACTATCCTGTCGCAAAATGCAGTGAAAATCCTACACGACGGTAATAGTTCGATTAAGGTGTTTACATGTCTGTACTGCTCTTCAATAATGCGACTAAACTCAGTATACTCCACATGTCTTAATTCAATTTCTGTTTAGTTCGATTATGACCTTAATCGGATTAAATTAATCAAAAATCGCTGTTTACATGGTAGACTCTTAATCAGAGTATTGTCTTATCGTATTAAAATCGTATTATTGGTGTCCATGTAAACATACTCATTGTGCAGTGTCAGCTGTCTTAAAAACGAGTACCTTTGCGTATTAAGCTTTGCTTAGTATACATTTGATAACATTTTTGAGAATGGATGGACGATGATTTGTGATTGTGAATTTCATTAATTGTTTATGTTCAGATGTTCAGTAGCTCTTTACCATGTCACCTGATGTGTTTCCCCATGCAATATAATGTTCTGTAACTCACACACAGACATTTATCAGTGGAATTCCTGAGGTGTTTGTGGGTTTATGCATGGTGTCTGTAAATTTAAATAGATATATCCCTCTCACAACCATGGACATTTTTATAGGGACATCTTAAAGGTGACATATCATGAAAATCTTCAACAGACTTATCCGGGAACTTCGAATCATCTTGACTGTCAGGGAATACATTCAAATCCACATTCATATGTATATGTTTGTCTTTCATGCCGTGGTTTATGACTGTTTTTGATTGTTTGTTGTCGTTTTGTGAATGAGAAATAGTATGTTTTATTCAGCCATTTTCGTTTTGTCAGCTTTGCGTTTTTAAATGTTTGAAGCCATCTTGTGAATGAATAATGTGCAAGTTAGTGTCTACTCCATCAGCTGTTTTAATTTCTGTTAGCCTTGCTTTTAATTAAAGAATTAATAAACTATTTTGTCTCAGAACAGTGTTTTGTGTCAAATTTTTAAGTTTTGTGGCCATATAATAAGTGGGATAAAGTACATCCAGGATGGTTGTTTTCGCAGAATAAAGCACTTTCAATACTTTATCCCTAATTTAAAGCCCCTTGATCTGCACATTTCCACCGACATTTGACTGCTTCATACTCACTGTTTCTGATGAATGGGTCAGTCTCAATGCATGCTCTAACTTCATGCCAAGAACAAGTATTTTGTGAATGTTACCATTGTCCTGACACTATTTACTGAGCCCAGAACTCTATCATTAGATTTATCCAGATTTATGTTCACCACAAGAAAAATTCACAAATGCATATGCACTGCATAGACTGACTTTTTACAAGAATTGTATTAAAGGTGTAATGTTTGTTTGTAAAAACTAGAACATCAGAACAGAGCAGTAACTTGCTAGTAAGAGTTTAGGTAGAGTTAGATAGAGATAGTGTTTATTCAGGTTTACTCCACAACAACTACATAAATGTTTCCACTAACCATTCGTAAGCGTCCTGGTTTAGTTTAAAAGTTGTAACATCTTCCTCTCCATTTTTGTTCATCCCTAGTTCAAACATGTAAGGCTCTACTCCACTGCTGGTACTCTCTGACATTTTGGCTGCACGAGATTCGCTTGCTTTTATTGTTTCTGTCAGAATAGCAAATGAAGGCTCCACCCTCTTCTTCAGCTCAGTTGCATTTAAAGAGACATGCATAAAATGTTTCATTTTTCATTCATTTTAAGTCTCTATTTCAGAGGTTGCCACAGCGGAATGAACCGCCAACTATTATGACATATGTTTTACGCAGCAGATGCCCTTCCAGCTGCAACTCAGTACTGGGAAACACCCATACACCCTTGCATTCACACACTCCTACAATACGGCCAATTTTGTTTACCCAATTCACCTATAGCGCATGTCTTTGGACTGTGGGAGAAACCGGAGAACCTGGAGGAAACCCACGCCAACACGGGGAGAACATGCAAACTCCATACAGAAATGCCAACTGGCTCAGCTGGAACTTGAACCAGCGACCTTCTTGCTGCGAGGCACCGTGCTGCCTATGTTTCATTGTGCTCACATTTAAATTTGACAATTTGACACAAAATATGCTACTTATCATATTATGCTACCAGTGTAACTTTGATGTGGAGCGATGTAAAGTGAGGTCATAATATTGCCCTTGTCAAATATTAAGAATGCATTAAGCCTTTCTCCTTAAAGACTTCTGACCAAATAAAGAAAAGAATCATCAGCTACATCTGATTAAACAATTTACAAAGCTGGTATTTGTAAAGCAGTGTCATTGTTATTAAAATAGAGTTTTATCATTTCATGGTAACTTTACTATTATTTTCTATAAGTTATAATTAACCCAGGCTCATTCTGAAAACGTAGCCCTATATACATTTTTTTGGAGAGCGCCAAATACGTCCCAGGAGCTACGTTTTTTTGCCGTTTTAGTTTTTGCAAATCCAACAGAGGCCACTGTGTATGCTTTTTGAGATCTCAAATTTCTCTCGCGAGTGCCATTCACGCCTGGTCTTCTCTCGTAAATCCACCAGAGGCCGTTGTCAACGGACTGACTGACCAACCGACTGATAACCCCATTGACCCCCTTCCCTAAACCCAACCGATAGTGTTTTAAAAAACACCAATTGACCAGCAACCACCCAACCGAAAGTGTTTTGAAAAGCAATCCAGAAAAAGAAAAGCCCCCTGATTTTTACCACGTTTTCAGATTTTACCACATTCTCACCCTGTTATTTACTTGTTTATTTTATTTTTTGGCTTTTGTTTTTGTCTTACCTGCTTTCTGGAACCGTTGTTCACCAGACTCAAACCCTGTCGTCGCGGTCAACTTCTCTCTGCATCTCAAGTCCGCCGACGTATGCTGCGAGCCACTGGACAACCTGTTAACAGCGGGAAAGCCGTCCACATGGAGGTAAGCGGTCAGCTGCTAGCGCGAAAAGGAACGACATCATACCGCCCCGTATCATTCGTTTTAAAGATTATGCAGCCATACGTACTTCTGGCTACATAATTCGCGATCTCCAGAAATGTATATAGGGCTATGCTTTCAGAATGAGCCTACGTTGGTTATAATACTGCCTATTCTTTATTTGGACAATTGTCTCATAGCTGATCATACTGTTTGGCTCTATATAGTAGTGTTATTGTTAGAGAGCTGCCATCTGCTTATTTAGTAGAGAGCATGTTACGTGCAAACAGTTACACCAATAACTCCCAAGAACCCAAGTGTGCAATTTCTCTCTAGAAAGCTTGGAATGGTCTTAGAGAACAGACAAGTATTTCTGACATCTCTGTGTCACTAATCTGTTACACAGAGCAAAACCCCTGAAGTGTGTGCAGCTGCATTCAAGAGAATCATGTCTCTCCCCTCAGGAACCCTTTTTTTTCAGTCTGTGTATTAACCTGTGAGGAGACATGGAAAGGTGGGTGGAAGGGTGAACACACGGGGACTGATGGACATATAGACAAATAGAGGGATGGATGAGTGGCTGTTCAGCTTGTGAGTATATTAAGGATTGGATGTATGTCAATCATCTCTTTCACAATTCTTTCCTCCATTCTCCAGTTTCTTTGCTTGAGTGATCTGCTGATTGAAATAATCTGCTGCATTTCAACAGTTTTCTAAATCCATGCTGTTACAGATTATTTTAGTGATAAATTTTATCATCTATAAAAAAACAGTTGGTGATTTTTGAACATTTAAATTATATTATAGTTATTACAGTGTAAAATCCAGTTATATGACAGATCTTTCAGCGTCACTGTAAATGTTCAGCACATTTTTAAATAGTAGAGGCACATGCAGACGCTGCAATGTAGCTGTGTTATGCACACAGTTCGTGTTAGCTGTAAACAACCATAATGATGTATTTCCTGTGGTCTAGACACAACAACAGAATACTGGCAGTGCTAGAAAGGAGTGCATGTGTGGCTGGCATTGCTCTCTGCCAAGCACACAATGGGTCTGTGTTGTATTATACCTTGCAAGCATCTTTGGCAATGATACATGACTATCCTCTCATCCGGATGTAACTATAATTCAATAATACATACAATGCAGTAGATTGAAACATAAAGTGATTCTAATCCTTAATCACACAGTAGGTATTCACTATTAAGGGTTGTTTATTTATTATGTTTAATCAAAGTTGGGTTTTTATTTCTGTCTTTCTTGTTTTTGACCTTGTGAATGAATTTTGTTGTAATGATTGGATACCAATGATACAGTTATGGTTTAGAGTCTATTATTATTTTATTTATTTGCCTTTTTCTTATACTTGTTCAGAGTAAATAAAGAAATCAGTTTACTTTTCATAGTTGAAAATTCACAAAACATTCCCATTACTTTGCTAATAAAACCCATAATTTACATGAATATGCAATGACTAACAAGTCAAACGCAAGGCCAACAATGTAAACTCTTTATAAAATGTATCACATAAATCATTCATCAGGGGTCACCACAGCGGATTAAACCGCCAACTTATCCAGCATATGTTTTACACAGCAGATGCCCTTCCAGCTGCAACCCAGTACTAGGAAACACCCATACACTCTCACATTAACACACATACACTACAGCCAATATAGTTTATTCAATTCACCTGTAACGCATGTCTTTGGACTGTGGGGGAAACCGGAGCACCCGGAGGAAACCCACGTGAACACGGACAGAAATGCCAACTGACCCAGCCGGGACTTGAACCAACAACCTTCTTGCTGTGAGGCGACAGTGCTAACCACTGAGCCACTGTGTCGCTCACATAAATCAAACAATTTTTTTTTTATATGTGAATATATACATAAAAATAATTAATTAAATCTACAATGTTTCATTATAAACAGCCGAAACTGTATTAAAAAATTTTTTTTTAATCGTATGGGTTTGGAACCCATACGATGGGAGTAATTGGAGGAGTAATTGATTATGTAGTTCCTGACTGTGAGATTTTCTTTAAAAAAAAAGGTAGATTTTTGAGGGTCTCACCCAATCATAGCCACCATGCCACTCATACCATACCATGGATACTCTTCCTGAGTCTCGTTCCATCGTGGCTGCCATTCATGACTTTCCGTCCCATCACGACTGTTTGTCCAGAACCTCATCTTATCATGTGCTTGTCCTGATCCTTGTTCTGTGATAGTTGCCACTCTGGTGCCATCTTGGTTGTCTTGCCCCCAATTTTAGAGTCTGCTATAATCTCAGCCACATCTAGAAAAACAAGCACAGTTCTAAGGGATCCAGCACTGAACAACCACTGTTTTCTGTGAGGAAGGCCAGAGGGATAGCTTCAACTTTCTTAAGGCCTGCAGCCCTGGCACTCTCTAGCCCCAACACCCTAATTGTTGCAGACAATGTATTCCACTCATTGTAAAGTACACTGGCCGTTACATGGATTGCCTTTCTGTGTGTTTGCACTGCACACACTGTTCATCTTCTTCTGATCCTTTTGAGTGCACTCTAGAGCCTGCTGCAGAGCCCACTCCAGTACATGACTACACTCCAGAGACTGCTTCAGTCCATGACTTCGCTGCTTATCATATTATGGCTACAAAGACCTCTCACCAACTTTCTGGCTGCTTTGTCTTGGGCAGGTGGGATGTTCATGTCTTTGCTTCACCATGCGTCCTAACCATTATTTTTTATTATTATTATTATAGCCTTTATTTTAATAGGAAAGAAGCATTGAGATTAAAAATCTTTTTTTTACAAGGACATCCTGGCCAAGATTAACAGTACACAGCTCACGTGGGTTTAACAGATAATATCATACATCTATCAATACACACATAAAATGACACTTATTTCTAGTCAGAACATCTACACACCTACAGTGTTTCAAATTCTAAATAATTTTAAATTATTTATAAAAATTATATAGTGAAAACAACTCCTTTATCTGCAACTTAGTTTGCAAGTTAATACATGAAAGCCTTTTCCCCCATATCTGTATGCACCACTGGTACAGAAAATAAATAACATTCACGAGATTGAAGGTTATAACTAGAGAGTTTTTTTTTGACAAATGTAATTTTGCAGATACGAAGAGAGTAAACCCAGAATAGACAAAAACAAGATAAATAAACAAAGATATGCCAATGTTTTAACTCGGGGGTTACCAAACTTGTTCCTGGATGGCCAGAGTACTAATCAAAAACACCTGAAAAAGCTATTCAAGGTCTAACTAGGTATACTTGAAACTTTCAGGCAGGTGTGCTGAGGCAAGTTGGAGCTAAACTCTGCAGGGACATTGGTGACCCCTGTTTTAACCTATGAATGGACAAAGTAGATCATCCAACCTGAGTGTACAACACACAACCATTTTAAGACTTTCTATAAACCTCAGTGCACCATGATAAACAGTGTCCTTAAGCATGCAAGCTCTGAGACGATGTATGCTTATAAATATGTATGGTTGTATGGTTCGCTCTCAGATCACCCACAATCCCTCAATTTGGTTCAAACAGCTCAGGTGGATAGAGTGTCCCTATTATTAACTTCTGTTGTCTTCTATCAGGTTCGTTGTTTTCTGGGCTACCAGCTGCCTCTGTTCTCTTCTTACAAGTCTACGGCATCCGCTCACTTTGGCCAGGCCTTTATTCTGCACTTTTGGCCTACCTGGAAGAAAGTAAGGACTGCTCTGTGGAAAACCAAGAAGCATGTTAATCATGCTGCCAAACATCACCACTTGAAAGCACCCATGTTCGTCTGTGGCCAGCAGGTGTGGCTCTCTTCCCGTTTTACCTATTCTAACATGCTCTTATAAACTGGCATCCCATTTTACTGGTCTGTCTTCCATGTTTCTTGCATCAAACCTGTTATTTGCATTCCCACCCATCCATCCCACCCTTTCTCCTCCCATCCCTGTCTTGTCCTCTCCTTTCTTCAGAGTCAAGAAACTCCTGGCTGTTCATCAAGTTAAGATGAAGTTGGGTTTAGGATTGTGGGAGGTGTAGACATTCATAAAACACAATAGTTTGGACACAGTGTCAAGAGGTTTGTCAGAGGGTTTGTCCAGCCCACTTGGAGCTGGCTCCAACCTCCATATATACTCTTCTCGGATTTTCAGTATCTGGTCAACTGGGAGAGTTATGGTCCAGATGAGAGAAGCTGGATTGCATCCCAGGAAATACTGGACCGCTTGCTAACCAAGGACTTCCTCCTCTCTCTCCATACCCCTTCCTTAGTAGCACCTAGAGGTTACTGTTATGCTCTGCTCTGTAAAGGTCAGGGAGCTGTGTTTCACCACCTCATCTACAGCTGCACGGACTTCTGTCCTGACCTTCTGAGGCTGTTTATTTTGAGTGGCCTTTTTCTTGCTCTGTTCCTGCCATCATCAGCCAGAGAACGGCAGATTGTTTAAGTTGTTTGTTATTCAATAAACTGTATCCTCAGTGTCTTTTGCTTTTTGGTCATTTTTTCTGCACCATGACAGTTACACTTGCACTTTGTAACATGTCAACAGACCCAACCACATATTGCTTTGCAATCACCCTATTCATTGTGTGCAAAACAAAGCAATAATAATAAAACAAAAATATACATTACTGCATGAACTGAAAAAATAAAAGTATAGACAAATAGACAGTTATTCATCACAATGCTCAGTATCAATATATAAACATTCTCTGTCAACTCATGATTTTTTCCAGAGTTTGTGACTAAGTCTTGAGCACTTGTATCTGAAATTGTATAAGATGCAGCCAGTCATACAAGACATAGAGAGTCAGTTTGATTCAAGGTAGACTAAACTAGTGTAAACTATAAAAAGATTTGAAAAAACACCCTGCTCCATTTATTCACATAAATCAATATATCATTTTATCTTTTGTGCAATACTTTATCCATTGATCTATTTATCTATCTATAATCAATGTCCACTGATGGCAAGTTTAAGAACCCAAGTGCAGTTTATTACAAGATCAATGAAGTAAGAAAATCCATAGACAAAGCAGTGCTTTGAAAGCAGCTGTCACAGCCAGGCCAGGTTCTCCCCACTCACAGTCACCTGATTCACCACATTCTCCGTCACTGCAATCAGCTAGATCCCCGTCACCTGAATTCTAATCACCTAGTGCACCTGCACGTCATCCCCGCTCATCACAGTCACCCATGAATACCTGCATGCTCCCTCACTCAGTGTCCAGCCTCGTCGCATCAAGAAGGACAAAGACAGTCAGTCTATTCCAGTTTTTTCAGAGTCAAACTTACCTTGTCTGCTCCTTGTATCTCTTAGTATCTCTGTGTCTCTTCCTAGTGTGAATCTCTCCTGGCTGTGTGTATCTCAATCCTGTGTGTCTTCATCTTCGTCATCAGTCACCAGTTCACTCCATCACGGCTCCACTGCTCTCCTTCTGCAAGAGAAAGACTATACCTGTTTGACATTTCATCTGTTTACATCATCATTGACAATAAACCGATTACTTACTCACTCAGTTCTTGTCTACGTCCTCCTTCTGTGACAGAAGGCAGAACCAACACCAAAAATGAGCAGTGGAGACCCATTCCAAGCACTTGTGGATTTACTGAAACAGGTGCTTTGTGCACCGCATTCCCTATGTCTTCTTCGATGCAGGCCAGCGTGAGTCCCATGGCTCGCCCGGCGCTCTACTCAGGCCTGGCGGAGGAGTGCAACGGGTTTTTATTTCAGTGTTCACTTGTGTTTGAAATGCAACCTCTATTGTATGCGACTGATGCTTCTAAGATCGCATTTATAATCTCTCTGCTTTCAGGAAAGGCAAAAGGTTTTTGGCCGATCAGCTGAAAAGGCTTCCACTGGCGAACAGTTATACCATCTAAAACAAGGTACAATGTCCATGAATATTCATTAATTTCGTGCCCTCTGCATTTCCGAGTTGCATGCCCCATCTGTCCAACACGTCCCTCGATGAGTGCAATTCAAGCTATGCAAGAAAATATGTTACCTCTCACCACTGTTGTGACGGTTACTGCACCCAACATCTTTCTTCCAGTGGTCGCACTCTTTGACTCCGGTTCAGCTGGCAATTGCATCTCCAGCGCCCTCTGCCGCCAGCTCCACTTTAAGACTTGGTCCTCCGAGAAGAGCTATCATGTACAATCCATCATCGCAAAGCCTTTAAATCGTCGTCATATCAACCGCGTTGTGGATTCAGTCCAACTATGGGTGGGTCTATTTCATGAAGAAAAGATCAATTTGTTGGCCTTGGAGTGGTCCACCGCGGACATCATGCTAGGGCGACCGTGGCTGGTTAAACACAATCCAGTGCTCTCTTGGGGTACCGGAGAGGTCCTGAAATGAGGAAAGGAATGTTTCTAAGAATGTATTCCAGAGTGTCCAGTCAAGAAAGTTATTAATCCTATGTCTGTGTTCAACTTCCATAGAGAGTCTTGTTGAACAGCGTTCTGAGAAGATTCCTCACTGGTATAAGGAATTCCAAGAGATTTTCTGCCCCAAGGGAGCCACCCTGTTACCACCTCACACGCCATGGGACTGCGCAATTGACCTGATAAAGGGTGAGCCAGTGCCCCATGGACATGTTTACACCCTCTCCATTCCTGAAAGGAAGGCCATGAATGAATACATAGAGGAGGCTTTAGCTCAAGGTTACATTAGCCCCTCTACGTCCCCTGCCGCATCCAGCTTCTTCTTCGTGGCCAAGAAGGATGGGGGCTAAGACCCTGTATAGATTATCGGGCTCTAAACAACATCACCATCAAGAACCGTTACCCACTTCCCCTCGTCCCGGCTGCACTGGAACATCTGCGTGGGGCTAACATCTTCATCAAATTAAACCTCAGAAGTGCATATAACCCCATCCGAATCCGGGAGGGTGACGAGTGGAAGACAGCCTTTATCACCCCTAGTGCCCATTATGAATATAGGGTGATGCCCTATGGATTAGCTAACACCCCTTCTGTCTTCCAAGACTTTATGAATGAGGTACTTTGTGATTTTCCTTTAGAAGTCAGTTCTTGTGTATATTGATGACATCTTGATATATTCCAGAGATCCAGCAGAGCATGAACAGCATGTGAGGGAAGTCTTGTCTCATCTCCGTAAGCATAATCTGTTTCTGAAAGCCGAAAAATGTGAATTTCATATTGGAATCATCCACTTCCTCGGATTCGTCATTTCAGCAGCCATGGTCAAGATGGACGAGGGTAAGGTGGAAGCCATCTCTTCTTGGCCACAGCCTAATACCATCAAGGAACTTCAGCGTTTCCTTGGGTTTGCCAACTTCTATCGGAAGTTCATCAAGAATTATAGTAGTATCGCCAGTCAACTTACCAGTCTACTTCGTGGCAAACCCAAGGCACTCGTTTGGACAGAAGAAGCTGTGACTTCCTTCCAAACCCTCAAGAAGGCATTTACCCAGGCCGCCCTCCTGGTCCACCCCGATCCCAAACTCACATTTGTTGTAGAGGTGGACGCATCCACCACCGGAGTAGGGGCCATTCTCTCTCAGCGGCAGGGAGTACCATCAAGATTACATCCATGTGCCTTCTTTTCCCATTAGTTCAGTCCAGCGGAATCCAACTATGATGTCGGTAAGCATGAGCTCATACCTATCAAGCTTGCGGCATTGTGGAGGCATTGGTTGGAGGGGTCTCAACATCCAATCAACGTGTTCACCGATCATAAGAATCTTCTATATCTACGAGAAGCTTAAATTCACGACAAGCAAGTTGGGCATCATTCTTTATGAGACTTAACTTTACCATCTCATATCTCTCTGGTCGTAAGAACACCAAAGCAGATGCCCTTTCCAAGCTACATGGCCCTGAAGGAACCTCAAACGAACCCGAGCCCATCATCCCACCAAGTTTGGTTGTGAGTCCCATCAAGTGGGAGACCCCTCCAGCTTCAGAGGATGATCTGCAAGTCATTCTGCCAGGCTGCCCTCCTGGTCGTCAGTTCATTCCTTCATCTCAAGGTCTGTCCCTTATTAACTCTACACATTTTTTTAACTCTGCACATTTAAAAAAAAAAAAAAAAAATCATGAGGAACACATTAAACAATGTTTGTTGCAATGAAATACAAGTCAAAGTAAATTAAAAAATCACTACTTTCTATTATTATTTGCGTTTTTCATACTGTCCCAACTTTTTCTAATTTGGGGTTGTAGAAAATTGGCATCTAATCTCTTTATTGAACATCAATTATAAAGTTATTGCACTAGTCTTAGAAAAAAGGTTAAAATCTATTCTTAGTAATATTATGGATGAGTGTCAATCAGGTTTTATACCCTATATCTAATAACATACACTTGATTTTAGATCTGTTGGATTATTCAGATCTTATTCCCACTGACAGCTTTTTCCTTTTTCTGGACTACTATAAAGCATTTGAATGTTTGGAACATGATTTTATGTTACAGGCCCTGCATAGAGTTGGCTTTGCTTATGTTGTCAGTAAATGTGTTTAAATGCTTTATCATAATGGAAATATTCAGCTCAATAATGGCACTTCTCCCAGATTTTTTTTAAAGCGTGGTATAAGACAAACCAAAAGTAAAAAAAAAATATAGATCAACATTTCCAAAAACTTACACTCAGAATGCACACTGCATACTAAATAATTTGGATTGCCATTGTGGAACTTAACCCATTCGTGTAAATCTCTAGGAACATTCTGAGCATTATAACCTTTTCCATCAAGGACACTCACAGTTAAAAAATAAATTAAGCAGGACAACATTAAAGCATATTTGGACAGATGTCAAAACATACAATATCCATGCTTTGACAGAATGTATTGATTTATTGATTTGTATTGATTACACATACTAATACGTATACTTATACTAAATGTGACATTAAATGACATTTTAAAATAATGAGGCATCTGTTTTGCAGTGGGGCTGGAAAGTCAATGATGTAAATGACACAGAAACTTTGTCTGAAAAATCTTTTATGCAAGAATCAATGCTTCTGTATTAGTTTTTCTGAAAGGTATTTATTACCCTCCTTTAGCGGAGACTTGTTTCAAAGACAATGTTAAAGAATGTTTTTATAAAGTAACTAAGAATTGCAGAATAAAAGGATATTAGGTGATTATCAAATAAACTAGAATTAAGATGAAACTTAAGGAAAACAATGATAAATGACTACACTCACATGGTGAAAAGTCCTACGAAATCGACATTGACAAAGAAAACCAAAAAAACGTTGTTGGTTGTTTGTTTTTTTTGTCTTTATTTATTTGTATTTTATTACTACTAAATGTTATGTATGACAACTTTCCAAGCATCATGTCATCTTCAAGTTTGATCAGATTTCTCAACAAAACAGAAATCAAAAACAGTCTCCTTTGACCACTGATAAAATCTCCTTTCTTAGGGAGATATGAAGACAACAAAACTAATAACCTCCATCACAACAGTTGCTTTGTTCTCTCTTATTCTCTTCTCCAAGTGTGAATGATCATATAATTCCTAAGAATCAACAAGAAAGAAAGCACAGATCACACTTGTCACACAAAATGGATATAGCAAAAAAAAGATACTGTCCGTATCTGCATTGTAAACAGCAATGCATACAAAAATTATACAAACATGCTCAGGAAGAATTAAATGAGTCTCTCTAAAATGAAGCTCCAAGCTATTGCTGTCTGTTTTATAGGCTGATATTAGAGGCTAAATGGAGAAAAAAAAGAAAGTTGTGGACAAAGGGAATATCAGGGAGTTTGGAAATAGAAACAGCAACAACAACCAAGCTCGTGCTCTAAAATTTCCAAGACCTTCAACAGCTTCAGAACCCTCTTTTCAGGAATCCTCCATCTTTGTGTTATTTACCTTATTTTTTTGCCATGCCACGTCAAAAACTGCTCCACCAATAAGATTGCCACTTTTGTTCACGTGTCTGGAGCTTCTGAAGTTACAGTAAACATGACTTGGAGGCGCTCAATCACAAAACGGTCAAGGCGACCATAGTTTCACTTTCATTCAATGACGAAGATGATGCACCGAGGCAAGATGAATGTGGAGCTTCTTTTTTCATTGGTGTCTGAACACAAACTGCTCTATGATAAACGCAACAGCTTGCGACAACTTCAATGTCAGTAGGAGGGAGTTATTATTGAGGGCAGAAAATAGGATTTGATGGTGATTTTTATTTCACTTTCATGACTTGCAAGTTCATTACGTGCCCTCTATTTTGGACGTTCACTCTTGTCAACATCGGTGAAAATTGATTGAGGGTGAATGTGGAAAAACATCTCAAAAACTTATTGTCTTGTTTGTTATGAAACATGGCACTTTGCCCTAATGTTTTGATTTTGATAACTTCATGTTCATTTCACACGCAATTTGGGATATTCAGTCTATGTTCTGCATTAATATGTGGTGCAACAAAAATAAGAACAAAATTAGGTACAAACTACTGTAGCTAGAAGTTACTAATCCTCTAGTGTGGACTTTTTGTTTCAGTTCAAGCTAGAACTTATGAACAGCTGGGTCAGCTCTTCCCGGGAGAGTGATGACAAGTGGCTGAGGTGGAGTTGATGGGGGTTACAACTGAGGACAAATCCGAACGGATGGAGAGAAGAGGCATACCTGTAGGCCAAAGGTCCAGGGCAGTAGTAGAACTAAGTACATCACAGACTGTGACAGTTCTCCCTTGGCCATTTCATTCAAAACAACACTTTTTATCTCACAGTTTATTAAATTCAAGTTTATTTGTATAACACTTTTCACAATAATTATTGTTTCAAAGCAGCTTTACAAAAAGTGCACATTATTGCATTACATTTAAATTCAGAAATGTTAAGGTTATTATTTACCATAACTTTATTAGTTACTAGTAATGTTTACTAATTAACTAGTAAATAATAGCTTTTAACAGTTAAAGTTAGTATATATATAAACATAGTTAACCTGCAGTTATATAATATATAGGTGATGTCTATGTGTACATGTTCAATGAGGTGTATGTGTTGTCCTTGAAGTCTTTGAGGGTTGGCATCATCTCTTCACAGGTCTTGGATCTCATCAAGTGGCGCTGCACAATCTCTAGAGGCCTCGGGATGGGCATCCCCGGGTGGAAATCGAGAACAAAGAAAATAATTAAAGTAGTTTCTATTCATAATGTATTTGAACCAGAGATATTAAATGTCAATGCGAAGTGCTGTAAATGAAAATGAAACAAACATTCTAACTGGTGTATTAAGACAGGAAGAGTGTGTCCTACAGGAGGTTTGTCAAGCCCACTCACCTGCATGGAGCACGCTCACGCATCCTACCGTTATGCGATGCATTGTGTGTATGCTTTACTATAAAGATAGGTCTTTAATCTAGTATTAAACTGAGAGAGTGTCTGAGCCTCGGTCATTATCAGGAAGGCTATTCCAGAGTTTAGGAGCCATAAATGAGAAGACTCGGCCTCCTTTAGTAGACTTTGCTGGAGACTGTACAAGATGGGGGGCATTTATGGGAGTTTTCCGAGAGAAATAACAAAACGGGAGAGTGGCGGGAGATGTTAAATACGGGAGACTCCCTGGAAAAACAGGAGTGCTGGCAGGTATGGTTGGATTGTATGTTATGTGTATGACACCCACATTTACCTCTATTACCAAAGGATTTACGTTCCATAGACTCCCTGTACCAGTGTTTGTAAATTGAACAGCTGGATGTACACAATCTAAGTTTTTAATATTTATCCTTACCTGAACCTGCTTCACAAAGGTAAGCTTTTAATAATGTTGTTTTTGCATGTTTTAACAAATTCCAATCAATAAGCAGCAAAATATGACAGAAATTATCATCTAAATACTATTATACATTTAACTGACAGGCTCTTTTTTTGTTATAGGATTCTGAATGACCTTTCTGTCAACACAAACTCAAGAATATATCCTGTAGAGCAGCATTTCCCAATGCGAGAGACGCAAAGACCTGGATTGGATGGGTTAAGAGAGAGATCAAAACGTATACTCTTGGTGTGCTTCCAGGAACAGGGTTGGGAAACACTTCTCTAGTGTATAATTATTATTGCTGTTGAGAATCACCTAATGAACACCTTCCTTTCACTGCAGCCATGAATGTCAGTCTTAATTTCCAGCCAAAGTAGACAAAATTACATAGCATGTAACCTTCCATCATCTAAAAAAGAAAATAAAAAATAGGAGGAGGGGGAGATTTACTCCCATTGGCTACTTACTTTTATTTGTATGCTTTCAATTTCTAAATGATCTCAATACAATAAAAAAAATAACAAAAAAATCCAAATAGATTTGTAAATGATTTTGTGTGTGTATGCTCTTTTGTCTTCTCTTTGTTCCACTCAGCTGCACAGGAAAAAGAGGCTTGAAGCCGAGGAGCAAAGGAGCCCAAACAGAAATGATTATTGATTTAATCACATAATCAGCAGCCAGCACCTCAGGCCCAGATAGTAAATCCATAATAGCCTCTCCACGTAACCAACTCAACAAATTTACCATCAAAGCCATCCGTGCACAAACTCTAAACACTGAAGCCAAGGGTCACCTTCAGTGGCTGAGAAAATATTGACGTACTGGGTTTCATCATGTTCTGCACTTATCAAACACAACTGCAATCTTACACAAGAATCACCTATGCAATTCATATTAGAATGTGGAGAAAACGATGATGAGAGATAAAATCAGTTGTAAGAAATATCGCACAGTGACTGTCTACTGAATTTTACCTGCATTCTGGCATGGAGGACACTGATCAGACTTTGAGTTCTTGACTACTGGCACATTTACCTACTATTCAGTATTTTATGCATATATAAATGCAATTATTATTTCAATGTCAATGTCAACAGATATATAAAGTATACTATAAAAGTACATTTGTTGAAAGAATACCCAAGTAGAGAAAGGCTTCTTGACAACCACTTGAGTAGACCCTTCACAAACTGCTACCTTGAAAACAGGTGCAAAGTAAGATCGTCATCTCTCGTGCTCTTTCCAATCTATGAATAATCAACTCTTTCTTTGTCACTAAACTACTATTTACAATTCAGAATTGAAAAATTAGCTCATGTATTGAACACAGGGGGTTGAACTGAACTAACAGGAGAAATTAACTGAATTGAGGTATTACAAAAAATGTATAATGGTCTTCTGAACTGACTGGTCAAACAGAGTTTTAACAGTGTATAATATTAGTAATATTAATATAATAGGACTTTCCCTAGGAGAGGATAATAGAAATGAAACTGACCCAGCAGGTACAGGATGTCAATAAGACGTCAGATTGATGTTGTACCCCAATGTCGTGGGACGTTGCATTTTGTTTGAAAATGAAAATCAGGTTGACGTCAGAACCCAATGTCAGCCCGACGTCAATGTCCAATGTCAGACAGATGTCGCATTTTGATCACTTTCCAACACAACCTAAAAAAAAAAAAAATCAACGTCTGATGGTGTTACAGCTTGACATTTTGTAGACGTTACCAATATGACGTCATAGATTTTGGTTTCCATATCTGATGAATAAATGTCAGTGTTTGATGTCAATATGACGTTGGTGTAAGATGTTGGCTAGATGCTGGATTTTGGTCACTTTCCAAGACAACCTAAAATCAACAAAATATCAACGTCATTTCACATCATTATTGGATGTCAAAATAACATTGTCCTTAGATGCTGGTGACCTAAATCTAGCCTAATATTAACATCTTATGACTTATTATATTGTGTGTCTGATGGGTGAACAAAACTAGCAGACTGGAAATGCATCAAAGCATAATGAGAAAAAAAAGCTAAGCAGGAAAAAGATTAAATACAGTGGTAGGTCAAAAATGTAACACAGAACTAGAAAAGAATTGAATAATTAGAATAAAACCTAACACAATCTCCTAAACACAACCCTCTAAGAAATCTGTGTAAAACGTTAGGAACATGTAAACATAATTTGATGGGATTTTTAAAATGGTGAGGTCCACCTCATGAGTCTTGGTTTGTAATGTCTTATGCACTGCTAATTACATTAATACACTCTGATAAAACTGACTGCATCAGCACCATTATTGTGGACTAACGTTACATTTGACCTAATCAGCATACTGTACTGCATTAATCAATGTAAACTTGCTACTTATGTAGAGGTGAATATGTGTACTGTGATGATGATCAGTACTATTTTTAACAAAAATGCAGCATGCCACATCTTTTCTTACGTATTATTTAATTCTTATCTCCCCCTATTGGTAGCTGTGCATTATTTAATAATAATATATATATATATATATTATTATTTTCTTTTAGGGGTTTTCACTTTTTTATTGTGATAGGAGAGTGGAGATGTACAGACAGGAAAGTATGGGGAGCAGAGATAGGGGAAGGGTCGGCAAAGGACCTCAAACCAGGAATCGGACCCGGGTCACCGTGAGCACCTCTGTGCTATGTGTCGATGCACTAACCACTAGGCTATTGGTGCTGACATTTTATAATATTTTTATGTATATAATATAATGTAAACATGTATTAACATGAAATACCACAAAGCTTATATCCCCTGAAAGTTTTGAAATCAAGAACTGAGGTTATCCATACAAAGTTTCCCAGCATGCCACACACACACACACACACACACACACACACACACACACACACACAC
>CAIGQV010019270.1:4814649-4824969 GCA_903798115.1 Danio jaintianensis
ACACACACACACACACACACACACACACACACACACACACACACACATGATCCCAGTTGTAAGAACAACAAATAATAACTTGACTTCTAGTTGATCATTTTGGAAAAGTGGCAGAAGGTAGATTTTTCCGATAAATTATCTGTTGATCTGCATCACAATCATCACAAATACTGCAGAAGACCTGTTGGAACCCGCATGGACCCAAGATTCTCACAGAAATCAGTCCAGTTTGGTGAAGGAAAAATCATGGTTTGGGGTTACATTCAGTATGGGGGCGTGTGAGAGATCTGCAGAGTGGATGGCAACATCAACAGCCTGAGGTATCAAGACATTTGTGCTACTTTACAAACCACAGGAGAGGGCAAATTCTTCAGCAGGATAGCGCTCCTTCTCATACTTCAGCCTCCACATCAAAGTTCCTGAAAGCAAAGAAGGTCAAGGTGCTCCAGGATTGGCCAGCCCAGTCACCAGACATGAACATTATTGAGCGTGTCTGGGGTAAGATGGAGTTGGAGGCATTGAAGATGAATCCAAAGAATCTTGATGAACTCTGGGAGTCCTGCAAGAACGCTTTCTTTGCCATTCCAGATGACTTTATTAATAAGTTATTTGAGTCATTGCAGGGCAGCACGGTGGTGCAGTGGGTAGCACAATCGCCTCACAGCAAGAAGGTCGCTGGTTCGAGCCCTGGCTGGGTCAGTTGGCATTTCTGTGTCGAGTTTGCATGTTCTCCTCGTGTTCGCGTGGGTTTCCTCAGGGTGCTCCGGTTTCCCCCACAGTCCAAAGACATGCGCTATAGGTGAATTGGGTAAGCTAAATTGTCCGTAGTGTATGTGTGTAAATGAGTGTGTATGGATGTTTCCCAGTGATGGGTTGCAGCTGGAAGGGCATCCGCTGCATAAAACATATGCTGGATAAGTTGATGGTTCATTCCGCTGTGGCGACCCCAGATTAATAAAGGGACTAAGCCGAAAAGAAAATGAATGAATGAATGAGTCATTGCAGAGGTATATGGATGCATCCTGCATCCAAGCTCATGGGAGTCAGACACAATATAAACTATTTTTCCACTGCACCATGACTTTATATTCTATACTGTACATTATTTCTGTTAAGTGACAAGACTTTTGTCTAAGCAAAGTCTGATCTTACTGTCCTAATTAAATAATTAAAAATCAAGGCATGATCATATTTTATTTTGGTAAAATAAATGTAATCTAGAGGCCTTTGCCTTTCATATAAGCCACTTCTGATCCCAAATGATCATCCTGAAGTCAAGTTATTATTTGTTGTTCCTAGAGCTTGGATAAGCGACAAGACTTTTGTCAGGTAGTGTATAATAGTGGAAAAATGCTTGATAACAGCTGGAAAGAAAAGTCTGAGCTGATCAGCTAAAATGTTGCAGTTAATGGTATCATTTAAGTGTAAGTACGTAAGGTTCTTTGTTCATAAATCATTTATGGGTAAACATACTGAAAAAATTAGCATTTAAATTTTAATCCTGCATATAATCCAATTCTATTTGTTCTGTATTCTGTTAGCTACCCAGTTTAAAATAATTGAAATTTAGCTTTTGGTTCAGCTTCACCTTTTAATGCCTTACATCACTATTAAATGTAGCATTTCAATGTCAATAGACAGATTATATTTCTATTGCTGTATTTGAACTACACCCCCTCCCAAACCCCCAACCCCTTCCCTTCAAAATGGAAATTGTTTACCAAAGTGTTGTGCCTCATTGGCTGCTGAAGATTGGCTGCTAATTAGCATTGAGTTTTCTGAACATGACAGAATCATGTCCATTCTGCTTTCATCTAATCTCTTCTCTTTCAAAAAATAATGAGATCATTTACACCTCATTAACATGGCCTGTAATGTCTGCGGATTTATAATAATGATTGCTTATCATTTCACTTTGCATTATTATCTCCTCTAATGAAACTGTTCACACAACTGTCAAGAGAGCCTTAATTGGTGGTATAAAATCACAGACAGTTAGAGGTTACGTGTGTGAAGTTTTAATTTGCGTTAGGTGGGCTCCCCCTGCACCCACCCAATGTAAAATGCACCTTACATCTACCTTCTTCTAAGTACTAGCAGTTCCTTTTCTTTGCTTTTTTGCTCTGAATAGGACAGAACTCCAGTTTTAAAGGGATAGTTCACCCAAAAATGAAAATGTACTATTTACTCACCATCAAGTGGTTATAAATAATTATGAGGTTCTGTCTTCTGTTTAACACAAAAGAAGATATTTAGAATAAAGCTGAAAACCTGTAACATTATTACACTGTTAACAATTACCTGTAGAATCTACAGTAGCTTACTGTAATCCAATCAATTACAGCAAAAATACTGTATTTACATTTACAGCACCATTTATCTCGCTGTATATGTATTTACAGTATTGTATATCTTTACTGTAAAATATACAGTCATTTTTACAATGCATCTTTAAAATACAGTAACATACTGCATAACTGTCCTACAGTGAAATTCAGTTCATATTACAGTTCAGTTCGCCAGTAACTTACTGTAACTCAATTACAGCAAAAATACTGTATTTACATTTACAGCACCATTTATGTTGCTGTATATGTATTTACAGTATTTTATATCTTTACTGTAAAATATAGAGTAATTTTCACAATGCAACTTTAAAACACAGTAACATACTGCATAACTGTCCTATATTCAAATCAATTCATCTTTATTTCTATAGCGCTTTTACAATGTAGACTGTGTCAAAGCAGCTTAACATAAAAGTTCTAGTAAATTGAAACTGTGTCAGTCCAGTTTTCAGAGCTGAAGTTCGATTTAGTTCAGTTCAGTGTGGTTTCATTTTCAGTGCTGAAAGTCCAAACACTGAAGAGCAAATCCATCGATGCGCAGCTCCACAAGTCTTAAACCAAGCAAGCCAGTGGGGACAGTGACGAGGAACAAACTTCACCAATTGACGAAAGTGAAGGGAAAAAAAATAGAGAGAAACCAGGCTCAGTTGGGCACGACCATTTCTCCTCTGGCCAAGCTTCTTGTACAGAGGTGCAGTCTAGGCAACGGATGCTAGAGAACGCTGGATGTCCATCGTGGAGATACTGCAGGTGTGAGTAGGTCTCCGGCGGGTGTTCAGGCTGCCCACGGGATCAATGCAGAGACTCGTCTGTCACTGGTGTCCTTCAGGAATCAGTCTCATGCTCTCCACTCCTCCATGACCGCCATAGCAACTGCTCAGGATACGGCCTGGTCCAGGATTATTGATACCTCTAGAAGTCCTCTATGGTAGGCATCATCTCTTTGTATGTATTGTCCTTGGGGTCCTTCATGGTTGCCATAATTTCTTCACAGGTCTTGGATCACATCAATGGCGCTGCACAATCTCTAGAGGCCTATAGTAAAATACGGTTCTTATTACAGTTAAATACTGTGTAATTTACAAGAATTGTTTACAGTGTAGGAAAAGCAGTGCAAGCCAATGGTTACAAGTTTTCAGCGTTCTTCAAAATATGTTGTTTTGTATTTTGAAGCACTTGAGGGTAAGTAAACAGTGAGTAAATGTTCATTTTTGAGTGAACCATCCCTCTAAGGAAACTTTCACAAAAAAAAATCTCTATGGTGTTTATGTTGAGCTGATGTTTTTCTAGGCTGTTACTAATGGCAGTCATATGGAAAGGAATTTAATTGGTGGACATGCTATCGTACCGAACCGTATAAGAGCAGCGCAAAGCGTGAAAGGCGTTTATCCCATGTTTCATTTTTGTGCTGCACGAACTGGTGTGAACGCTCATAACTAAAAGTTCTCTAATATAGGATAAAGTGAGCTCAATCCACTGACCGTCCTGACAGAAGCAGCCATGCCTCACTAGGGCAAGGAGAGTTAGACGGGCTTGGTTGGGTTCGAGGGACTTAGACGGCATTGGCTTGCTGCTAATTGTCGCGTGTGCACAGTGAAGTGAGCAGCAGAAGGGCGTCTGTAAATTAAAATCTCACTCTCCGTGTCTGAACAGCCCACTAGAAAAGCAATAGCTCACAGTTCGCTCCCTTTTGACACCATTCAACTGTCAGCTGCGTCTACAGTTGAAGTCAGAATTATTAGCCCTCCTAAATTATTAGCCCCCTTTATATTTTTTTCTGTTTTATGGAAAGAATAATTTTTCAGCAGACTTCTTAACATAATTAATAACTCATTTCTAAGAACTGATTTCTTTTATCTTTGCCATGATGACAGTACATCCTATTTTACTAGATATTTTTCAAGATACTAGTATTCAGCTTAAAGTGACATTTAAAGGCTTAACTAGGTTAATTAGGCAAGTCATTGTACAACAATGGTTTGTTCTGTAGACAATCGAACAAAAATATTGCTTAAGGGGGCTAATAATATTGACCTTAAAATGGTTTAAAAAAATTAAAAACTGCTTATATTCTAGCCGAAATAAAACAAATAAGACTTTCTCCAGAAGAAAAAAATATTATAGGAAATACTGTGAAAAATTCCTTGCTCTCTTAAACATAATTTGGGAAATATCTGAAAAAGAAAAAAAGGAGGGCTAATAAGTTTGACTTTAACTGTACATGTCTAACCATATTTAAGTGGAATCACTGCTGTGTGTGTTTTTTCGTCTTCTACATTTTTCCCAGTGATAACTGTTTTGCCATATTTAATGGTTCTTGTCCCCTGTGGGCAGTCTATTGGACACAGTTCCATAATAAACATCCCTACAGGCATATTAACATGAAATGTGAGGGGGGGTTGACCCAATGTAATATGATAACTGCTCCGTCGATTGGCCCTGTCATATGCTAATAGTCTTCTCCACGAGTGCCCCGAGCTGCTGTACTTATTTATGAGCAATAATCGGCTTTAGGCTGAATGCTCTCGACCCCGCAAGCGTTAGAGCTAGTGATTAATGGCTAACACACTCTCCGGCTCAGAAATTGACGGTTTCTCACTGCATGAAATGAGAGATTTATGTAAACAGCCTTGTGTGTGCTTTTGCACGCTTGTTTGTCAGGTCCACATATCATCGCGCTGATCATTTAAGCAAATATTAAACAAAGACAAGCCCAATCAAATCTCTGAGTACCTGTCAATACGTTCAGCATTTGCTCTGTCATTACAAATGTATATAAAATATTCATTGATCAGCAGGGCCAAAATAGCGGAAAGAAATAAGAAATATTTAACAGCATAACTTAAATCTATTAATCTTTCATAATATTGTTTTAATTAAGTAATCCTAGCATTCATTCATTTTCCTTCAGCTTAGTCCCTTATTTATCAGGGGTCGCCACAGCGGAATGAACCGCCAAATATTCCGGCATATGTTTTACGCAGCAGATACCCTTCCAGCCGCAACCCAGTACTGGGAAAATTAATTCTAGCAGTTCTAAGTAAACATGCTTAAAAATTGCACGTGTTATGTAACAAAACCTTGTCTGATTATATAATAATAAATTGTACATTCATTAATTATTAATGTTATATTATATAGTGTACATGATCATTTTCTCAGTGATATGTGTAATATGTTTTGCAAATTTTTTTTGTAAAATAGTTTCATTAAACAGCTACGTTACATTCATTAACATACGAGTATGGTCACCTAATATCTTTAGTGTAATCAAAACCATACATTTAAAGGGATAGTTCACCCAAAAATGAAAATGTACTCATCATTTACTCACCCTCAAGTGGTTCCAAACCTTTCTGAGTTTCTTTATTCTGTTGAACATGAAAGAAGATATTTTGAAGAAATTTGAAAACCTGTAACCATTGACTTCTATAGTAGGAACAACAAATTCTGTGGAAGTCAATAGTTACCGGTTTTCCAACATTCTTTAAATGATGTCCTTTTATGTTCAACTATCCTTTTAGTAAAAATTTTCTGAAGGTATTAGAAAAATAATTACAATCTATAAAAATTTAAAAATAAATAACTCAGAAGCCTTCCCCCTCCCCCAAAATCTCTGTATTATTGTAACTACTTCTGTGTTTGTTCCTGGTAACTACAATTTTAGTAATTGGTAGTAACAATTGAAGTTATGTTTTCTCCTAACATATTCATTGAGGGTGACACGGTGGCTCAGTGGGTAGCACTCTCGCCTTACAGCAAGAAGGTCGCTGGTTCGAGTCCCGGCTGGATCAGTTGGCATTTCTGTGTGGAGTTTGCATGTTCTCCCCGTGTTCGCGTGGGTTTCCTCTGGGTGCTCCCGTTTCTCCCACAGTCCAAAGACATGTGGTATAGGTGAATTGAATAAACTAAATTGGCCATAGTGTATGAGTGTGAATGAGTGTGTATGGGTGTTTCCCAGTACTGGGTTGCAACTGGAAGGGCATTCGCTGTGTAAAGTTATAAGTGGATAAGTTGGCGGTTCATTTTGCTGTGGCAACCCCTGATGAATAAAGGGACTAAGCCTAAGGAAAATGAATAAATGAATATTCATTGAGGTGTACTCATTTCTGCACCACAATTTTAAAATAATTTTATAAGTATAGTTTAAATTTTGCCTTTGGCACTGACCGTTTTAAAACCAGTAAACAAGGTTTGCACAAATATTTCATTGTATAGGATCACATAGAACGCATCAATTTAAAAGCTTATCTCTTTGTGTGACCAAAATTTCATAAGAATATTGTAAGAAATAATTTCATTTATAAATTTACATCTTTTAAATCGTCATCTTGAATTTAATGAATGAAAACACTATCCAGGATGTGCCTGGTCATACTGATGCATGTATAAATCATCATTAGACTCTTGAATAACTCTATGATATATACTATAGCTGTTATACAAGATATAAAGGTGTGTTTTCTTCTTTGAAACGATTCTGTCAATGAAATCCTCTCATAACACACTCAGTTTCCTTAAATCCCAACTTCCCCTCCATGTTCCATGTTTATGTCTGCTTTTTGTATTGGAAGTTTGCCTTTTTTTTTTTTGCATAAATTGACTATTCAATTGGTAAATCTAATATAATTATTTGAGATTAAATGATTTCTTTCACCTCATAGCAAGAAGGTCGCTGGTTCGAGTCCCGGCTGGGAGAGTTGGCATTTCTGTGTGGAGTTTGCATGTTCTCCCCGTGTTGGCGTGGGTTTCCGGTTTCCCCCACAGACCAAAGGCATGCACTATAGGTGAATTGGATGAACTAAATTGGCCATAGTGTATGAGTGCATGTGTGAATGGTGTATGGGTGTTTCCCAGTATTGGTTTGCAGCTGAAAGGGCATCCGCTGCTCAAAACATATGCTGGAATAATTGGTGGTTCATTCTGCTGTGGCAACCCCTGATAATCAGGGACTAAGCTAAAGGAAAATGAATGAATGATACATGCTGTTCATAGACATGCTTGAAAGAGAAAAACAAATCAGTGTTTATGTACGTCTATCACTATTCCTGACAAAAGACTACAATATATAAACCTATTATATATAAAATTTAGACATATATGCAAAACTGTGTTGGATAAATGTGCAGGATGGTGTGTAGAGTGGAGGTGGGAGGAATACGGATGCCTTCAGTGATGCAGCCAGTGTGCAATAAATCCACAAAAGGGTCTTTACAAATGAGCGAGGCAAAGCCCCTCTCCTCTCTCTTACAGTATTGAGCGAAAAGCATCTCTCTATCTCTTTCTTTTACACATACTCGACTTACACTTCTGAAATTCTAAACCCGACCCAAGTAAACTTAAAGCAGGAGCGATAAGGAAATTCTTTTCTGTTGTCCGCTATTTTTTGACTTTGCAAGGAACTTTTCTCTTTGTTGAAGGAGAATAGTGTAACAAGTGTGCAGTGTAGCAGCTTTTTTCTTTCCATGGCTGAAAGAAAGTGTGGGAAAAGGCTGTGCTGGCAAAGGAAACGGGTCAGTACTGAGCCCCCACACATCTCGAATCCCGCTGCACCAGGTGTCCGAAGCATTGAAAGGATGCTCTTATTCATAGACAGGACCAGAGTATTAAAACTCAAAAATTTGCAAATGAATGCTGATATAATCCTGGAAATATATCTCCATTAAGAGCTCGCCCATTACCAGAACAACAAGGCCTTTGTGCAAAGCTTTATGTATATTTATCAAGAATGCCGGGCTCTGAATGAAACAGGGGAGTGTGTGTGTTTTATGAGGGGAGGGGGTTCCCAACTGTTTACATGTTAATTTCACACTTAACAGTCCTTGTCCCTGGCTATTTATCCTTAGAATGCTAATCATTTTCTTCCTTTACCTTCCTTCCTTGTTCGCACTTGACTGTAGATATGCTAATGCCAATATGTGTGTGTTTAATAATGTGACAACTTGAAGTCCAGAGGAATTCCTTGATTGCAACTTCAGATTAAAATATTCTTTTGTTAATTCACACTCCTTTTTTTGTCTAGATCTGGTTGTTTTGAATGACAAAAGAAAGTCATGAAAGAATCGCATTCGCATCTGTGGAAACACATCCAAACAAACAAATGCATTTGAGTGCTTTACATTAATATATGCTTTAAGAATAGGGAGGGAAAGTTACTTTTTAAAATGCATTTCACTGCGTATTAACAAATACACACTGTAAAATCACCAATTCATCAAGAATGGTGAATTAATCTAAATACTTTAGCATATATTTTGGAAAACTAATAAAAAGAAACGCATATTTAATGGTTTCCCAGTGCTGGGTTGTAGCTGGAAGGGCATCCGCTGTGTAAAACATATGCTGGATAAGTTGGCGGTTCATTCCGCTGTGGCGACCCCTGATGAATAAAGGGACTAAGCCGAAGGACAATGAATGAATGAATGAGCATATATAATGATATACAGAAAACTTCAGACTTGGTTTTTTTAAGCATATTTTTAACAAGGGAATTTGACATCAAGCTTGAAAAAGCAAACAAAATCATAAACAAATTAATTTACTTTTAAGGCAATGCAATGCCAATGCAAAGGGTGTGTGTTCAAGCACATCATGCTTTCGCCAAGTACGATGTGATCCTGGATTAACATCTATGTTGATCCTGGAACATCATTTTTGTTTGAAAATGTAATCCATACCCCTAAACCCAACCATAACTGTAAATTATTCCCAAAATCAGAGGGGAATAATAGTTGGATAACAATCAGTGCATAAACCTAACCGTAAGCCTAAACTTAACATAAACGGTAAACATATCCCTTAAATCTGATTGGCTGATTTGAATGTTGTTCCAGGATCAACACACTCTGTTCAAAATTTTTAAGCCAGTACAACAACAAAAAACAAACAAACAAACATAATCCTTATTTCCTTTTGCTTTTTCTTGTTCACTCAACTTTTGAAAACATCAGCTGCACTGACCTACAATTATTTGTCAGTAATACAAAAAAACATTTAGTTGGGTTAACATAAGATTATTAGTTTTCTGGAGAGGTAAACTGCTCTGTAACAAAACTTTTTAAGTTGTGCCAACTGAACATTTTTTGTCTGCAGAACTGGAACGCCTGAAGTTGAGTGAACAAAAAAAAAACCATAATTCTTATTTCCTTTCGTTTTTTTCTCGTGTTCTCAACTTTTGAAAACATCAGTTGCACTGACCTAAAATGTCTGAAGTTGAGTAAACAAAATGTAAAGTTTAAATTAAAACTCATAATCCTTATTTCCTTTCGTTTTTTCTTGTTAACTCATTTTTTTTTTTAAACATCAGTTGCACTAACCTAAAATGTCTGAAGTTGAGTGAACAAAAAAACTCTTTTGGAAATTGGTACTAAGAAATAATACATTATCAGAACAAACTAACATAGTTCAATTGAAAAAAAAAACTAAAACAGAGACAAATGTTAACAAAACATTTATTAGACACAGAATTAGAAACAGGTTAAACCAGAAACTGGTTCCTCCATTTGAATTATAGTTTGAGCATTTGATTTGTCATTTAATTATAACAGGATTTTACTGAGTTGTTCATGAAAATTAAATATCAAATACATTTGATTTCTCATTTTAGAATGCATTTTGATTTATTATTTGATCGATTGAGTATTTGATATATCATTTGGGTAGTTGTTTTGAAAGTTCGATTTATTATTTGATCTTTTAGGCGTTTGAATTTTTTATTTTAATTTTGTTAGGAAAAATTCCATATATATATATATATAACAGTCAAATACAAATTAACAGTCCACATGTGCTAAGCATTTCTTTTTGTAGAGCGAACTAGTTAAATGTGAGATGAAAATTCACATTAAAAGTCTTACTGCAGCTGTGCCCCCCCTAAAAAAGATAAATTACAAATGAATAATAATTTCAAATTATGTTAGTATTACTGCAGTAGTATTCTGTTGTTGTTGTTAATAATAATGACATTAATGTT
>CAIGQV010019270.1:4832601-4840101 GCA_903798115.1 Danio jaintianensis
ATATATATATATATATATATATACTGTATATGTGTGTAATTATTTAGTTTTTGTATTTTATATGTTTTTTTTAATTTATATACACACAATATTTACATCCAGTGAGAACACACACATTATGTGAATACAAACTTTTATTTTCAATACAACTGATTGTGATTAATCGTTTGACAGCACTATTTTTTTATCACTTCTCATGCGTTTGCGAATCAGAAAGAGGTGTCTGTGATTGTTTCTAGTGTAGTCATGCAGTGTGTAACCTCCTGTCACTGATCCATCGTGCAGTGGGAACACAATAGCAACTGAACGCCACCCCTGAGAGTCATGCAATTTGAAAACAATGGTGATCTGACAACTTGGAAAATCGTGCAGTGTGAACTCCGCATTAGTGCTTAATAAAGTTTATGAGCATACTCACAAGGGATCTGAAGGACATCCCTCTGTACAGAGTCTCTCCAGGTCCTTCAGATTAAGAGGTGCACACTTGTTAACTCTCTTTATCAGCTCATTTGGGTCAAGACACTGCAATGTCAAAATGTCAGAAACTGCATTCTCCATCCACAGTACAATTCTATGTGTTTTTGGTTGTTTACCTGTTGTGAGATCCAACCATAGCAAAGTTTAAGCTTCCTGATGAGGTCAGTCAAGTTTTGATTCAATAACAACTGGTACTGAGAGTACAGGGGTTGAACAATGAAACTGAAACGTCTGGTTTTAGACCACAATAATTCATTATTATGGTGTAGGGCCTCCATTTGCGTCCAATACAGCATCATTTCATCTTAGGAATGACAGATGCAAGTCCTGCACAGTGGCCAGAGGGATTTTGAGCCAATCTTCTTGCAGGATAGTGGCCAGGTCACTACGTGATGCTGGTGGAGGAAAACGTTTCCTGACTCGCTCCTCCAAAACACCCCAAAGTGGCTCAATAATATTTAGATCTGGTGACTGTGCAGGTCATGGGACATGTTCTTTTTCATGTTTATCAAATCACTGTGTCACTAGTCTTCCCACCAAAACTGTTTGTCGGGAGCTCCACAGGGTCATTATACTTGGGCAGGCTGCTATAGCCAAACCTTCGGTCACACGTGCCAATGCCAAACGTCAGTTTCAATGGTGCCAGCAGTGAAAATCTTGGGCTGTGAACAATGTGAAACTGAAATGTATTGACATATATTGCTCTCTGATGAGTCCACTTTCACTGTCTTTCACACATCCGAGAGAGTTACGGTGTGGAGAAGCCCAAAAGAAGCATACCACCCAGACTGTTGCATGCCCAGAGTGAAGCATGGGGGTGGATCAGTGATGGTTTGGGCTGCAACATCATGGCATTCCCTAGGCTCAATACTTCTGCTAGATGTGTGCGTCACTGAGAAGGACTTCTGAACCATTCTGGAGGACCATGTGCACCCAAAGGTTTAAACATTGTATCCTGAGGGCGGTGCCATGTATCAGGATGATAATGCAACAATACACACAGCAAGACTGGTGACAGAGTGGTTTGATGAACATGAAAGTGAAGGTAAACATCATCCATGGCATGCACAGTCACTAAATATTATTGATAATATAAATAAAATAAAAAATTATTGATATATACATAAATCATATGAATCAAATATATTCATCAAATCAAATGATGGATGTAGACAAAATATGTAAAAAATTAAAGCTCAAAAGCATTGAGAATGACCACTTGATTTCATACTGTAGTTGATTTGAATAATACATATAAATAATCTAAAGGTGTGCATTATAGCTGACACATATATGAACCCTTTACAGTTTGTTTTATGACTGTAAGTCATTCTTTTCAAATGCTATTGAGGTTAATTTTCATAACAATCCCTAAGTTTTGTGAGCTGTTAAAATGCCTTTTCTAATTTGTACAGTGGATTCTTTAGAACAAGTAATAAGTTCAAAAATGGGATTTACTGAGTTACAATTTTGGAATTTCAGAGTTAGTTTTTTTTTGTAAAAGCTTATATGACTAGTGAAATTGCTAAATCTATAAGTAAATGAAATGTCCCCAATATCATCCTACAGTGTACTCTGCACATCCTTTTTGATCATACAGATGATAATGCAAAATTTATACCTTAGAATACAAGATGTTAATTATCTCATACACTATCAATAATAAATTATGTGTAATGTAATGTAATGTGTATTTATATAGCGCTTTATTGTGCATGGCCATACACCCAAAGCGCTTCACAATCATGAGGGGGGTCTCTTCACTCCACCACCAGTGTGCAGCATCCACTTGGATGATGCGACGGCAGCCACAGGACAACGGCGCCAGTGCGCTCACCAGACACCAGCTATAAGTTGAGTGGAGAGACAGTGATAGAGCCAAATTGGTGGATGGGGATGATTGGGAGGCCATAAAGGGTAAGGGCCAATGGAGGGAATTTGGCCAGGACACCGGGGTTACACGCCTACTCTTTATGAGAAGTGCCAAGGAATTTTTAATGACCAGAGAGACAGGACCTCGGTTTAACCTCTCATCCAAAAGATGGCACTCACTGACAGTATAGTGTCCCCTTCACTATACTGGGGCATTAGGACTCACACAGACCACAGGTTGAGTGCCCCCTGCTGGTCTCCAACAGCAACCTAGTTTTCCCATGTGGTCATCATTTTTCTTCTGTCTGTGTCTTCACTGTCTGTTTGGACTTGAACCTATCCTACTTGTACTTATCTTGGACTGGGCAATGGTGGACATGACTACAGCCCTGTGTAAAACCAAATCAAACAACCCCGGCTCATTCTGAAAACGTACCTCTGTACACATTTCTGGAGATCACGAAATACGTCCCAGGAGCTACTTTTTTTTTTGCAGTTTTTGTTTTTACGAATCCACCAGAGGCCTGCTGTGTACGCTTTTTGAGATCTCAAATTTCTCTTGCGAGTGCCATTCGCACCTGCTGTTGTTGCAAAGGGCAGCAAAGGGTTAAAGAGCCTGAAAAGCAAACACAGCAGAAGCCATGCGCTAACACAACACAAGAGACAAGACAGAACAGCACAAAGCAATTGAACACCAACATCAAATGATTCAACAGAAAACATGACACAAAAGACAGATTAGAAGAGCACATGGCAAGAAAACAGAAACTGAAGCCATGCATTCATGTCAGTAACACGCACGGGACATGGAGCATGAGGAACAGCAAGACTAATGTGTTAGGATCCATCATGCTTCGACTTAAAAAAAAAAAAAGAAAAAGAAGAAAAGACAAAGCAAAGACAGAAGAATTCGCAGAAAAGAAGTCGAAGCCTAAAAAGTGTATATACAGTTTTAGTCAAAATTATTAGCCCTCCAGTGAATTTATTTTTTCTTTTTCAAATATTTCCCAATTGATGTTTAAGAGAGCAAGGAATTTTTCACAGCATTTCCTATAATATTTTTTCTTCTCGAGAAAGTCTTATTTGTTTTATTTCGGCTAGAATAAAAGCAGTTTTTAATTTTTTTATTCAATATTATTAGCCTCCTTAAGCAATATATTTTTTAATTGTCTTAGGAACAATGATTTGCCTAATTACCCTAACTTGCCTAATTAACCTACTTAACCTAGTTAAGCCTTTAAATGTCACTTTAAGCTGAATACTAGTATCTTGAAAAATATCTAGTAAAATATTATGTACTGTCTGTCATCATGGCAAAGATAAAAGAAATTATTAGAAATGAGTTATTAAAACTATTATATTTAGAAATGTGTTGGAAAAAAACATCTTTCCGTTAAACAGAAATTGGGGGGAAAATATACAGGGGAGCCAATAATTCTGACTTATTCATTCAGATTTTTTTTTTCTCTTTTCTCTTTTATTTTTTTTTACTTTTAAAGCTTTTTAAAATAATTAATAATTTACATGATGGCATGAAATTATGACAGAACTGTCTATTACATAACAAAAATTACATTAAACTGTTAAATAATCTTAAAGAGTCATTGAGTACGTTTACATGGACACCAATAATACGATTTTAATATGATTAAGACAATACTCTGATTAAGAGTCTACCATGTAAACAGCGATTTTTAAAATTTATTTAATCCAATTAATGTCATAATCAAATGAACAGAAATCGGATTAAGACGTGGAGTATGCCGATTTTAATCGCATTATTGAAGTGCAGTACAGACATGTAAACACAGCAATCAAACTATTACCATCGTGTAGGATTTTTGCCACATTTTGCGACAGGATAGTCTATACACACACGGCTGTTTGACACTATTCTCTGCACCTACCGAGTCAGTGAAGGACCACAGACACACACATCGCGAAATGCAGAGGGTTTTTCTCCCATTCGGCGTGCAGTATGAAGTCCCATTAAAACTACACTCTTCCAGCAGTTCAAACTCGCATCCAATATCTCGTTTGTCACGGGGGGCATGCATGAAATGTTCCTGAATAAAAGTGAAAGTACCAAACTGCAGTTAAAGTCGACAAATTAAAAATGAAACACCCGAAATTATATGAAACTCTGGAGGAAACGTGGATAGCGCGGTGATGCAATGACGTTAATAGAATTATGTGCTACAACATCTAAAATGGGATGATGAAAGGAACATTCAAAAAGCAACTCATGTAAACACCTCAATCATATTATTGTCTTATTCAGATTAAGGCAAATAATTTGATTACTGATGTCCATGTAAACGTAGTCAGTGAAGTCATTCATATGATTTGTTCAAGTGGTTGATTCATTTAAGAATAAAATAAATTGCTTTTTTTTATGAACCATTGAAGCAGTGATTCACTTGATTCATTCAAAACACAGATTCATTAAGAAATGAATCACCCATGTAATGATTAAAATATAAAATATAGCCGATTATCTGCCGGTCTTCTGGTCAGTTCCAGCTAACCCATTCTGTTAGCCGCAGCATGGACAATGTTGTTACAGAGATGCTCGCGCTTACACTTGCAGCTGCATGTCGCCAGTGCAAAAGTGTATAAAAGCGACACTTCACAATTTGCAGCCATGACCACCATGAGAACGTTTTCTGCTACAAACCTATTCAGCTCATCCATCTGAGTATTTAATCTGAAAAATGACCTCTACCTCTATCCACATTTCAGAGTAACATTAGGTGGTACTTTTCTGACAACGCATTACTTGAGTTTTTAATCTCAAGCTCTGTCACACATGCAGCTTGTCACAAGCCGATCGTGTTCATGATGAAATTCTGACAGAGAAAATTCTGTGCAGGTACAGAGCAGAACTGCTTCTTCTGTCCTCTCTGAGCGGAGATGCCCAACAGTGAGACAAGCACACTGATTATCAACACAGGTCATTTCCCTGTGCTCAAGCCTACGACTCCATGCTAGGGATGCTCAGTTTTACCTCTTACCTGTTAACTGACAGTAAGAATATGGACCCTTTTCACAAGACACTTATGACACGTTTAACGGTCACCAGCATTTTAAATCCTTGAACGTTTTTAATATTTAGATTTTTAAAAAACGTATGAACATTGATATGTATTTATATATGTATGATATCATCTTTGCATCAAATGACAAAAAATGAATTACCGTTTGTTTGAGGTGTTTGTAATGCATCATCTATCGGGGCAGGACAATAAATTTGACGTAGTTCTCTCTTCTGGCTGCCATTATCAGTCTCACACATTTTTTCCATTTTTCTGAAACTCTTGATAACACCATCATGGAATTTTTCTTTTATTATTTCAGCAAATAGGATTGTAAAATTATTTGTTGTACTCTCCCATTCACTGCGCTCTAAGTTTACCCAACTATGACGACTTCTGCTGCTGAGAAACCCGCAAATGTGAAAAGGGTCCATTGACATATAATGTAATGTAATGTTATCAGTTAAATGTGTAAATTCACCCAAACAATGACATTTGCTGTTTGTTCAAACTACTTATTTAAATTGAGCTGAACAACACATATCTTGAGTTTTTTTTGGGGGGGACAACTTAATTGTTTTATGTTCAATCCATTTACATTTGTAAAAACTAATAAGTTAACTTAATTATGTGTGGAACCCAGCATTTTTGACAGTGTTGGTCATTTTTTTTTACATTTTTCTTTCAAGCCATTTTTGTTGCATGAGTAAAAAGAAATCTGCAAGAAATATCAGTCATAAAACATTAGTCACATTGACGTTATCAGCAAATACTTTAGCAGAAAAGGATTATTCAAAATCTATAAAACAATAATAGATAACTATACATACAATTATTAAATAAAATATATTATAATAATGGTGGCAATGTGGCTCAGTGGTTAGCACTGGTGCATCACAGCAAGAAGGTCGCTGGTTCAAGTCCCGGCCGGGCCAGTTGGCGTTTCTGTGTGGAGTTTGCATGTTCTCCCTCTGTTGGCGTGGGTTTCCTCTTGGTGTTCCAGTTTCCCCCACAGTCCAAAGACATGTGCTATAGGTGAACTGGATGAACTAAACTGGCCGTAGTGTATGAGTGCGTGTGTGAATGTGAGAGTGTATGGGTGTTTCCCAGTACTTGGTTGCGGCTGGAAGTGCATCCGCTGCGTAAAACATATGCTGGAATAGTTGGCGCTGTGGTGACCCCTGATAAATAAGGGACTAAGCCGAAGTAAAACTAATGAATGAATAAAAGCATATGCTTATATTTGGACTTCTGTGAAATAAGAAAAATAAAAGTTTATGTTGTAAACAGTAGAAAATGACTTATTTTTTGTTAGTGTTGTTAAAACACGCTGTCTATTATGTAGAAAGAAAATTGGAATTAGCTGAAATTAGTATTGGCAGGTCACACTTACTAAAAAATTAAATCAGAAATCAAAATTGGCAAACAAATTTGCAATCAGTGCATCTCATAATTTTGAATTGATTCATAGAATCAATATCATATTTGCACTTGTGCTGTTTAAGACAAAAACTGTGTGATATTGCACTCGTTTCTCGTGTGACATGCTTAACTCCAAATGATATCAGTATGGAACAAAACCTCATTTTTGTCCCAGTATCATGTATGTTATGTGCATATAACTGCATTCTATAGGCTTTATCATAAAGTGTGTTGTTGCCCTGCATAACATTGGTCACCAATCAGCTGCATGAAAGGTTTTTAGCCTCTTCATTCATCCATTTTCCTTCGGCTTAGTTCCTTATTTATCAGGGGTCACCACAGTGCAATGAACCGCTATTCCAGCATATGTTTTACGCAGTGGATGCCCTTCCGGCCACAACCCAGTGGGAAACCCCCAAACACTCTCACATTCACACACACACTCATACACTACGGCCAATTTACTTCATCCAGTTCACCTATAGCGCATGTCTTTGGACTGTGGGGGAAACCGGAGCACTCGGAGGAAACCCACGCCAACATGGGGAGAACATGCAATTTCTACACAGAAAATTGCTAACTGGCCCAGCCGGGACTCGAGACAGCGTCCTTCTTACTGTGTGGCGACAGTGGTAACCACTGAGCTGCCGTCCTGCCCGTTTTTAGCCTCTTTACAGTAATACTTGATGACTTG
>CAIGQV010019270.1:4844858-4865560 GCA_903798115.1 Danio jaintianensis
ACACACACACACACACACACACACACACACACACACACACACACACAGCTCATGGAGTTAATGAGCTAATGACCTGAATGAAGAGCATTATAGTTCACCCAAAAAATTAAATACTGCTATTAATTGCTCACTTGAATGTTGTTCCGATACCCTGAGACTCCTTCAGAACACAAATTAAGTGATTTTAGATTTTTCATCCTCCATAGACAGCGACTAGTCAGACTAGACAGTCATGAGACTTTCAAAATCCAGTAAAAGGCCCCAAAAATATTGTCAAAACATTCCATGTGACTTTAGTGATACAACTGTGATCATATGAAGCTCCAAGAACAGTTTTATGTGCCTAAAAAATATTTTTATGCGCATAAAAAATCGGTTGATAGAAACGCCAAGATGCGCATAAATTTTGGAAATGCGCATAAAAAATGTATGCGCATAACCGAGTAGGATAAACTTTTTATTCAATAAGAAAAGATGCGCATAAACTATGATGGAAACACTTTTACCGAACAAATTCCAGTATGCGCGTTAAAAAAAGGTCAGTTGATTTGGTTATAAGAGATCATGTGATGATAAAACTGTTTGTAAATGGACAAACCAGCAGGCTGAGCACATTGTAAAACATCTGAAATGTTGTTTTGGTCATTCTAAAATGCCTTAACTATTGCAGTATTAGTGTTATTATATTATTAATGACCTACAGATTTGTTAAGAGCATCTGTGCTCCGCGTCTCACACCTTCAAACGCCACCACGCGTTCACTGCGTGTCAGCATTGTCTTCTGAGGCGCAAGTCATTTATTAAATGAAGAAAAGATTCACGCAGTTTCTCCTACCTCAGCAAATTCCGTTTTTACTGTTGATACTTGGTGCCATTTCATCAGGAAGTGACGATTTTGTTCTCTTTGACTCGTTGGATGGAAACGCTGCTTTATTCACACATCTTTTATGCGATATTCCAGTTTTGCGCATGAAGTTAATTCGCATTTTTGGATGGAAACATAGCTTATGTCTTCTGCATTCGATTGGAAATCTCAAGACACGTATACATTTTAAAAATGTGCAAAAAAAACTTATTTCTGCACAACTGAGTAGGATAAACTATTTATCCGATAAGAAAAACTGTGCATAAACTATGATGGAATATTTACAGAATAAATTCCAACATGTACATCAAAAACATGTGATAAGAAAAATGGGCACGATGGACCAACATTGATGGACAAAGTGGCTTCTCCTACTGCAGCAAATTCCATTTTCCTTTTTAAATTTAGCGTCAGTTTATCAGAAAGTGATGACTTTGTTCACTTTGTCTCATTGGAGGGCTGCACGGTGGCGCAGTGGGTAGCACGATCACCTCACAGCAAGAAGGTCGCTGGTTCGAGCCTCGGCTGGGTCAGTTGGCATTTCTGTGTGGAGTTTGCATGTTCTCCCCGTGTTCGCGTGGGTTTCCTCCGGGTGCTCCGGTTTCCCCCACAGTCCAAAGACATGCGGTACAGGTGAATTGAATAAACTAAATTGGCTGTAGTGTATGTGTGTGAATGAGTGTGTATATGGGTGTTTCCCAGTGTTGGGTTGCAGCTGGAAGGGCATCCGCTGTGTAAAACATATGCTGGATAAGTTGGCGGTTCATTCCGCTGTGGCGACCCCTGATTAATAAAGGGACTAAGCCGAAAAGAAAATGAATTAATGAATTTTGGCACACAAAAGTGTTCTTGGAACTTTTTCCAAGTATATTTGCAGTTGAACCACTGAAGTCACGTCAATTATTTTGACAATCTTTCGGTTCCTTTTCTGGACTTGTATCTGGACTGTTGCTGTCTATGGAGGATGAGGGAGCTGAGGGGATTGGAAAAGCATAAGGGTGACTATTTAGTAAAATCATTTTCACTTTTGGCTGAACTAACCCTTTAAATGAGGAAGACATACAACATGTATTGGCCATTGGGTTCTCAGGACTGGAGTTTAAAATGTTGAGCTAACCGCCTGACCAAATAAACAATTTTTACATAGTCCAGACATGAACTAAAACACTCTCAGTCTCACACAAAAAGAAATCATATTATTGAATTATCTCATCTCATTTGGAGCAACAGGATATTCAGTCTCACACTAGGTTCAAAAATAGCTAAATTATTTACCGTGAATCTCTGAAAGAGTTCTAAAATATCTAAAATACACCGTTCTGACTAAATTACAGAGTAGCTGAAATGGCCACAGCATATTTTGCTTCAATATGGCAGGTTAACAAAACACATAGATCTATGACAAATATACTGCTTTTGCATTGCTGCCTGAGACCCTGTAGTTACCTTGGAGATGACATTAAACTGTGTGAAATTGCCTTATTATAAGCCATAAACGCGTAGAATTATGATGTGCTGCACCCAGAAAGGATATCTAAGAAATGAAAAGGAAATGTCAAGTATTTCAACAGTCCCTGTGGACTGTGCTTATAGAGGGAACATAACATGTCTCTGACTGGTTGCAAGAGGAGTAAAGATGAATGATGTGTTGGCATGGTCACTCAGTGTGTGTGTGTGTGTTGGCATGGTCACTCAGCATCAACTCCAGGCATGTGGATACCTACTTGTTTCACTTTATTTTGATGGTCTCATTCATTCATTTTCTTTTCGGCTTAGTCCCTTTATTAATCTGGCCACAGCGGAATGAACCGCCAACTTATCCAGCATATGTTTTACGCAGCGGATGCCCTTCCAGCTGCAACCCATCACTGGGAAACATCCATACACACTCATTCACACACATACACCATGGACAATTTAGCTTACCCAATTCACCTATACCGCATGTCTTTTGGACTTGTGGGGGAAACCGGAGCACCCGGAGGAAACCCACGCAAACACAGGAAGAACATGCAAACTCACAGAAACGCCAACTGACCCAGCCGAGGCTCGAACCAGCAACCTTCTTGCTGTGAGGCGAACGTGCTACCCACTGCGCCACCGTGCAGCCCTTTGATGGTCTCTTTAACACATATTGTTGATTATAAGTTACATTGCAACTACTTGTCTACTAATTCTCATTTAAGTATTAATACACTGCATGGTTAGGTTTTGTGTAAATTGACATATCCTTGCAAAGTTGACATGTACATGTACAAAATTAGACCATTAATGCTCAAAAATGACTAAAGAGGTTTGATAATTTTCCTATTTAAAGCTTGACTCTTCCATATACATCATGTTAGTAAGACCAATAGAAAGGCGCAATGATATTACACGTTTCTTTGGTCATTTTTAAACAAGATGCTAATGGTCTAATCTGATTCAATGATCTATGCTAAGCTAAGCTAAGCTAAAAGTTTTCCTGCCAGACCCAGAAACTGGCTGAATGGATTAAAAATTTGTAAAACTCAACTGTTAAACTCAAGAGGTGTTGTAAAATGAATCTATTTTCAAAATTATAATTTGCTAGGGGTCTTTTTTTATTATATGAGAGATGTACAACATTGAAAACATATAACAGGCAGGGTTTCAATTGTTGTTTGCACTACTTTTGAAATGCTACCAATTGAATAATGATTGACAGAGAAGTGGAGCATGGACCTGGAGGTTGTGTGTGCTAGAGAGCATGGGAAGGATGCACACTACAACTTCCAAATACACTTATAATGTTTTTATATTTTTCATATAGTAGGCCTACACTGCAGCTGAAACAGTAGAAGCACGCGTTCAGAGCATCACACATTTAATAGCTTGGGTTCAAAATCCCATGGGTACATTTTTTACATTTGCTCTTAATTGAGAGTGTTCTGGAAAAATCATTACTATATTAATGATTTAACACAAAGTAAGTAGCTGCGGTTTTCTGAGCAGAGGGGAGATTTGTTTCAGATCAATAATCACGTATTATAAAGTTACTGTAATTAGGCAGAAACTGATAACTTTAAATTATCTTTGGTTGGAATTGTATGTATGCGAGATCCATTTTTACCGGGGAAAAAATGCTTTGTTCAGTTATTTTACACTTTCTAGTACTATCTCCCATTCCTCCAAATAAATAATTGTGTATGGCTAAAGATAGCAGTTACCTCATCATTTATTCTCCCTCATTTGTTTTTAAACCTTTATGATTTCCATTCTTCTGCTGAACACAAAATGAGATATTTTGAAGAATGCTGGTTGCTAGGACCCATGGGCTGCACAATATTGGAAAAATATGACATTGCTATATTACAATTTCACCAGAGGGCTTGAATAGCTCTATTTGGAAAAAAAAAATTAATACTTTAGATTGGATGGGAGGATCTAGTCTTTTTTATGCAGTGTATCGGCAAACAATATAATAAATTATAAGCATACATATAAGCAAAGGTAAAAATTTAATAAACAGTGCTTTATGGTTTTGATATATATCTAATATTCACTGCATAACTAATAATAAAAATAAGTCTTTACTAAAGTTACAAATGGTACGATTTCTTGTGTCTGAATGCTTTAAACTCCTGAAGAGACTCACGCTGTCGAAAGACTTAAAAAACATGGAGATGATAAACTTTCACTCTATTACGCTTAAACTCTGCAGTGACTCCACGAATGTCATGTGTCTGGTCAACTATAATCCAGACTCAGCATCAAAAATCATGTGATGTGACTATTGCTGATGCGCACATTGTGATATCCATGCAGAAACAATATATTGTGCAGTGCTACTTCAAAATAGCTTCCTTTGTGTTCAACAGACCACAGATAACTCATATATGTTTTGAACAAGTGGTGAAATATCCCTTTAATGGCGGCACAGTGGCTCAGTGGTTAACACTGTCGCCTCACAGCAAGAAGATCACTGGTTCAGGTCCTGGCTGGACCAGTTGGCATTTCTGTGTGGAGTTTGCATGTTCTCCCCGTGTTGGCGTGAGTTTCCTCTGGGTGCCCCAAAGTCCAAAGACATACGCTGTAGGTAAATTGGATGAACTAAATTGGCCGTAGTGTATAAGTGTGTATGTAAATGAGTGTGTATGTGTGTTTCCCAGCACTGGGTTGCGGCTGGAAGGGCATCTCCTGCGTAAAACATATGCCGGAATAGTTGGCGGTTCATTCTGCTGTGGCAACCTCTGAAATAGAGACTAAGTCGAAGGAAAATGAATGAATGAATGAATATCCCTTTTGATGTAAATACAATATGTTTAAATAATAATTTCTATAAGACTGGGAAAGAGAATAAATAACAAAACCTTTATGAAAATTGTGATCACAGCCTCAATCACCTAAACACTTCAATAATGACTGTTAAAAGCGACCATCTGTTAGCTTTGTGGAGAAGTGACCCCTCTCAAAGCCACAGAAACACACAGAGAGACAGACAGCCAGACAGACGGTGGGGTTGATGCTCAGGAATGCATGGTTGGCACTTTTGCTTGGCGTTGAAAGCGTGTCAGCCAAGAGTGCCGCCCGGTTATTCGACTACATCCTCCAGGGCTCTCGAGGACGCTGTGGCAGATTGCAGACTCAATTATTCCCCTGTCAGGTGATTATCGGGGGGTCTTAATGTAATCTTCTGTTCACACACGTAGGACATTTCAATTACGCCCGCCGCCGCCAAACAAGCTGCTTATTCAAATGGCCAGTCACCTCATCGCCACAGAACAATGTCAACTGTAAAAGAACGGCAGCTGAAGGCAATTACACATGTGTTCAGAGCCAATTATGATCACTCTCACGGCGGCATTTATGCCATGAACAAGGGAGTGTTTGAAAAAAAAATATTTAATGACAATATGCTTGCTGTACAAATCCCGGTGCCCCTTTAACCGCCCCCTCCCTGCTGCTGTTGTCTGTTCGTCCAAGCTGAGGATCATTAAACCTGATAGGAGCCCATTATCAGCCTGGCGAAGGGTTGTACTGGGCCCGTGGAGAAAGTCAAATCTCCTTGTGCTTTTACTAATGCTGCCAACTGAAGCATTGTTGTGCTGCAGCGCCACTCGAAGTGCTGAGCGGCCAGTGCCCATTCATATGGTGTGCGGATACTATGGGGAGAGCAGGGATGTTTTATTTTCCCCCTCCAGTTTGATGTAATATCCCCACTTAAATTAAGCATAAGTTAATTAGCAAGAGTGTTGATGTTTGTAGCACGTTTTCTACCTAGAAACTAGAATTGAGCCATGTCCCCATAAAACATGATAAACCAAGATGTGTGTGTGTGCGTGTGTGTGTGTGTGTGTGTGTGTGTGTGTGTGTGTGTGTGTGTGTGTTGTCGCTCAGTCCCCACTCAAAACACACTTGATACATGCGTACTGTCATGAGAGTATGACCAAAAGCAAATGTTGTGCAGGTGCTAGAATCAGTGACAACATGCTGTTTTGAAAATTATTAGGGAGAGTCGTGTCAGATGTTGTGATGTCATATAATAATATGCTGCATGGCGATAATGACTGTAATAAAAATAACATAATAGTATTTATTATAAATTCGTGTTCTGTGCTGATACGCTTACTGGTGTGATAAACTGTTTCAAATGACCTGCTATTATGATGACTTTCGGTGAAGATACAATTTCAGACTGACCAGCATAATCTTTTACCATTGTGATATGTCTATGGTTGGAAATATTTTCTCATTTAACATTAGCATCATATTAACAAAATCATTAGAACAATTGCATAGATAGTGCATTGCACATTCATTTATGCTCTTCGATTGTTAGGACAACAGGTACTCAGTCTATTTTGTGTTCATACACTGAATAAGTATGAGGGTTCACTCGTTTGCATTTTTTGTGATGTCACAGCTTGATCCTAGCGTAAAAGTAGCAGGGAGGTAGTTAGGGGGGTGATTGGCACATCTGGTGAGAGAAAGGGAGATGGAAAATTAGGAGAGACATGGAGAGGGGAGAGAGGAAAAAAAAGAGAGGGGGTCGGTTCTCTACACATGCTGCCTCTTGGTCTTCAACCAGTGGAGAGATTCTGAATAGCGGTGGCCTTTACATGTGCTGGGAGCCCTGCAGTGGAATTTATCCTGGAAATCTGTGGCAGATGGCGGCGACTTCCCTGGCTTTGTCTATGGTGCTAAGCCCCATGTTGTGGACGGCAGCAGGCTCCGGCCCTCACGGACAGTGTGTTCCTCCCTCTCCTGAATTTCCGCACCACTGTAATAAGTTTGATGGCCACCTGACCACCGCGAAGAAGGAGGCAGAATGAAGAAACAGTTGCCTCACAGCAAAAAGGTTGCTGGTTTGAGTCCTGGCTGGGCCAGTTGGCATTTCTGTGTGGAGCTTGTATGTTCTCCTTGTGTTCGTGTGGGTTTCCTCTGGGTGCTCTGGTTCCTCCACAGACCAAGGACATGTGGTATAAGTGAATTAGATTAACTAAATTGGCCGTAGTGTATGAGTGTGTGTGAATGAGAGTGTAGGGGTGTTTCCCAGTATTGGGTTGTGGCTTGAACTACTCAGGCTGCGAAAAACCACAGCAGAAGCAGAATGAATCCCCAATTACTCTGGCATATCAGAGTAATTGGGGATTCATTCTGCTGTGGCGACCCCTGATAAATCAGGGAATGAATGAATGAACAGGTGGCAGCTCCTCACTGTGACTAACACCAAAGCTTTCAGTTTCAAAACAAACATAAAGTGTCCAGGCCTGGTCCTCTCTCGTCTTCCACTGCTGTCTCTTCTCCTTATAAGATCCAGAGCTCCTACATAATCAACATTTGTATGTACCTTAGGTCATGTTCTACGACATGCTGGAGCAGACGTGTCATCAGAAGTTCAGCAGCCAAAACACAGACTGTTACCTTATTTTTAAGTTCCTCTAAGCTTATATTAAACTTACTAAGTATGTGGGAGTCTTATTTTGAAAATGGGAGATGCAGGGAGACCAAAGAATATAGACTAAAGCCATAGACCAGGAGTGTAAAACAGGTGTAGGTTTCAAACAAGCTTGAAGGACTAAGTTAGTTTGATCAGGTTTGTTTAACGCAGGTTAAATTGTCTGTGTTGAGGAGGACCTCAACAGTACCACTCTTGACCCAGTGCCCAGTACACCATCTTCCTGCTGTGCAGAGAAGTGCCATGATCCCATAACTGATGAACAGTCTGGTCCAGCATCAGCTCCAATCCCAGAGCCCAGTCCATCATCAGTTTCAGTCCCTGTGCCTGGTCTAGCCTGGGCCACTGTTGGCTACAGTCTCTAAGCTCAGTCCAGTGTCAGCTCCAGTCCCTGAGTTCAGTACAGAGTCGATTCCAGTGCCTGAGTGCCCACCAGTGTCAGCTCCATTCCCAAATCGCCCATCAGTGTCAGCTCCAGCTCAGACTACCTGTCAGTGGCTACTCCAGTCCCAGAGCACCAACCAGTGACAGCTTCTGCCTCAGAGTACCTGCCAGTGATGACTTCAGCACAAGCGAGCCCATTACTAAGTGCTTCAGTCCCAGAGCATGGCTCAGTGTTCATACCGACAAATCTTCTTGCCCTGCCAGCACTACCCCAGTCTCTTGCTCAGCCGGAACCTACCTACTCTGCAGGTGCCGTGCAAGCTCCTTGCCCTGTCGGTTCCAGTCTGGCTTTCATCCATGCCGGCTCCAGTCCGGCTTTCAGCCATGCAGGCTCCAGACCAGCTTCCTGTCTTGCTAGCCCCAGCCTGGCTTCCAGCCATGCTGTCCCCAGTCAGGCATCCTGCCCCACAGGCCCCAGTCTAGCCTCCAGCTTTGCCGGCTCCAGACTTTGAAGGCTGCCAGCATATTCTTAATAAACAAACCTGCTTGTAGAGTATCCTGATCTTCACTTCTAAGTTACCTTCTTGACGAGGGTTAGTGCAGAAGGGCTGTTTTGTAAGACCGCATTCTTAGATCTCTGGATTCTAAAGGTTCTAATGGACAGGCCAACTTTAAAAGTTTACTTTAACAATTATTGCAGAAAGTTCAGTATCCAAATATGTGCCACTTCAATGCATAAAGCCCCATTGTCTATGTCCCAGAAAATAGGCAATATGGAAAAACAGCACGGTATCCCTGATAGCAATGTAAAGATGCTCACACACGATGTCTTGATTGACCAGCATGGTATACTACAATCAGTGACAGACCCTTATCACTTCCTTTACTGCAACCCCATGTTTTTAACTATGGTTTTGCTGTAGTACAGTGTCTTTTACATTAGGGGCCTATTCCTACACCACATATATGTGTGTACTGGTTTTGGTGGCTTACAAGGACATTTTTTTGTATAATGACATCATTTATGAAGACATGTCTAAAGTTCTTGTAATTCAAAATGCTTTAAAAAAATCATAATTAACATTTTATTTTCACATTCACTTAATGTTTTTTACAGGTTTCCTATGAGGGTTGGGTTTACGCATAGGGCTGTGGTAAGGCCATATAATTAGCAGTATAAAATACATTATGCCTATGGAGAGTCCCTGTAAACCACCAATACCAATGTGTGTGTGTGTATTTGTGTGTTTGTGAGGAAGCTACACTTGGGATGGCTCTTTTTGAACAGGATCTTTAGGACAACAGGGACACTAAAATGAGTTTGCGGTTAGACTTGTTGGAGCCACAAGCCATAAACTGGTGAGGAGGGGGATGACAAAGTTTACCAATTCTTCCGAGCAATAATTTTTCACCACTACAAATGCTACAATCCAGATAGGAATGATGGATTGTTCCTTCCACCTGAGGTAAAAGGTACTATACTTAAATAAGCCATATTGGAGCTATTAACCATATTGAAGCTATTATGGACCCCGTCTAAGCAAAATCTCTCTAGATTTGCCATGAGCAGATCAATTTGTTAAAATATGCACAGTCGTGGCCAAAAGGTTTGAGAATTACATAAATATTGGAAATTGGAAAAGTTGCTGCTTAAGTTTTTATAATAGCAATTTGCATATACTCCAGAATGTTATGAAGAGTGATCAGATGAATTGCATAGTCCTTCTTTGCCATGAAAATTAACTTAATCCTCAAAAAAACTTTCCACTGCATTTCATTGCTGTTATTAAAGGACCTGCTGAGATCATTTCAGTAATCGTCTTGTTAACTCAGGTGAGAATGTTGACGAGCACAAGGCTGGAGATCATTATGTCAGGCTGATTGGGTTAGAATGGCAGACTTGACATGTTAAAAGGAGGGTGATGCTTGATATCATTGTTCTTCCATTGTTAACCATGGTGACCTGCAAAGAAACGCGTGCAGCCATTATTGCGTTGCATAAAAATGGCTTCACAGGCAAGGATATTGTGGCTACTAAGATTGCACCTAAATCAACAATATATAGGATCATCAAGAACTTCAAGGAAAGAGGTTCAATTCTTGTTAAGAAGGCTTCAGGGCGTCCAAGAAAGTCCAGCAAACGCCAGGATCGTCTCCTAAAGAGGATTCAGCTACGGGATCGGAGTGCCACCAGTGCAGAGCTTGCTCAGGAATGGCAGCAGGCAGGTGTGAGCGCATCTGCATGCATAGTGAGGCGAAGACTTTTGGAAGATGGCCTGGTGTCAAGAAGGGCAGCAAAGAAGCCACTTCTCTCCAAAAAAAACATCAGGGACAGATTGATCTTCTGCAAAAAGTATGGCGAATGGACTGCTGAGGACTGGGGCAAAGTCACATTCTCCGATGAAGCCCCTTTCCAATTGTTTGGGGCATCTGGAAAAAGGCTTGTCCAGAGAAGAAAAGCCAAAAACCCAGCCATGAATAAAGAATGGTACCAAAACACCCTCCAACAGGAACTTCTTCCAACAATCCAACAACAGTTTAGTGAAGAACAATGCATTTTCCAGCACGATGGAGCACCGTGCCATAAGGCAAAAGTGATATCTAAGTGGCTCGGGGACCAAAACGTTGAAATTTTGGGTCCATGGCCTGGAAACTGTCCAGATCTTAATCCCATTGAGAACTCATGGTCAATCCTCAAGAGGCGGGTGGACAAACAAAAACCCACTAATTCTGACAAACTCCAAGAAGTGATTATAAAAGAATGGGTTTCTATCAGTCAGGATTTGGCCCAGAAGTTGATTGAGAGCATGCCCAGTCGAATTGCAGAGGTCCTGAAAAAGAAGGGCCAACACTGCAAATACTGACTCTTTGCATAAATGTCATGTAATTGTCGATAAAAGCCTTTGAAACGTATGAAGTGCTTGTAATTATATTTCAGTACAACACAGAAACAACTGAAACAAAGATCTAAAAGTAGTTTAGCAGCAAACTTTGTGAAAACTAATATTTGTGTCATTCTCAAAACTTTTGGCCACGACTGTACAGGCATTGCCTTGGCCACACTTGTACCGTGGCATCCAACCCCATTGCGCCTGTATTTGTGAGGTAGAAACACAATGGACAGTGGGATATTTGTCAAGATGCAAACAGATCTACTTCTGCTTGGCCAAACTTCTCACAGATAAATCATTAATTGAATGATAATTACTGGACAAAGTCCTTTGACCTCATAATGTACCTCTGAGGTGATTAGTATATCCATGCAACTTCTGTGCCACCAAAGATGATAGTACCTTCACAGACCTTGTGCTAGGTATGCCTCTAGGATTGCTCTGGATTGCTTGTCTTTAGTGTTAAGAGATTGCAGATTGCCTCAGCACTGGTCCTTGTGACAGGAACCAAGGTTTTATTTTCATATGTCTGAGGCTCAAGGACTGCTTTGTGACTTTGTTCATGTGAAAAGGGTTGTCCCTCGGGCTATAATCCCTTGGTCTTAAACCCAAACTTCAAGAGCCTCATGTATGTATCATGCCTTCATCATCTCAGGGGAACCACTGAGATACTTAGCCTCTTAATTTCTATATTAACTGGAAGTGTGTCAAAGTTTGCCACCTGTGGCTTTTCCACCTTGCCTTTAGTTTTGTTAAATACACAATCAAATAATGTAATAAGTGTGTTGTTGCTCATCTGGGGTTTTATTTTGCAAATATTAAGACCTGCTATGGAGCCATGGAGTTCAACATTGTGTCCTTTTTTAAGTTTTTTTTTTTTTACAGGTTTTCACAACTGTATATTTTAAATATTTTTTTTAAGTTACTTAAAATAAATTAAACTAAATCAAATTTTTAGATCTTCAGTTATATAGCGAAAGACAAATTACAGTCATTTTCTGATTCCTCAAAGTACAAATACAATGCAGTACAGATGTTTCTGAGTGTAAAGGATGCTTTGCGAGTCGCTATGATGTATAATATGGTATTGCCTGTCAAGCTAGCCTGCCGAATTACAACCCTTACATTGAGAAATGAAGGATGGGTGCTTTGTAAACAAGTGGCAAGTGTCCTGAATGACAGTTCCTAATCCATCATTGTGCTGTCAGAGTTGTTGGTCCGGGTGCCTGACAGGGACGGAAAGAGACGCTGAGAGACATCTGCTACATGTCAGCCAACATCATGGACTATCAAAAATCATACAAACACCAAATATGCAGTCAGCTGCCTTAGAGGTGATTACAAAGATCTATCCTGCATGACAAGAATATTATGTCGCTGCCTCCTGACTTGCTAAGAAGTAATGGCATTGCTGATTTGGTTGTACAACCCATACAACGGCTGTGATTACATGTGTAAGTGCTTTATTTTGCTTCATGTCAGTATATCTCACACTAATTTAATATGTATAAACATGCATTTTACATATAAAAATATTCATTTTGAAATTAAAAAATGCAGTCAGTGATTGTAAACGCCAAGTCAACGATTGTAAATGCAATTCATCCCACCCACAGCACACTATTCAGCCATTTAGTTAACTGGCTCTTTATATATTCAACGTCATGTAGCTGTGAACCATATGGCGACCATGTTCCTTGTTGCATGATTAATTTGTGTAAATAGTAATTGCAACCTTGAAATAAATCATTTATTTATTTTCTTGTGTTTCCGCAATTTATCCTGAGCTTATTAACAATAAAATGTTCTTTTCTTTTCTTTTATTAAACAATACAATTTAGAAATATCTACCTATTTACCAGCTGGATTTATATTCAAATATTTTTACACCTATGTACCTATCTTCCATGCCACAATGCAGTCAGACACATCCCATGTTAGCGCTATTATACCAATGGTAACCTGCCAGTGTATATGTGACAATCAGACAAACAAACAGTGACCTCATGTATATACAAAATAGTGCATGTATACCAAGCTTTGGTGGTATTGTATTACTCTAATGTTAATATATCTGAATTGAGAAAGAGAGGGAGAGAGAGAGAGAGAGAGAGAGAGAGAGAGAGAGGGAGAGGGGAAGTATGTGTATGCATGGGATTGAAAAAGAGTGATTATGTGTGTGTGTGTGTGTGTGTGTGTGTGTGCGTGTGCGTGTGCGTGTGTGTGTGTGTGTGCGTATGTGTGAGAGAAAGAGGTTTGTGACATTTCGTGTGATGATGAATTGCACCTTCAGTATCAAACTGAGAGACAAAGCATAGGAAGATCCACTGCTCTCAGTCGAGGTCAACATGACCCATGGCATCACTTGTGTGTAGTCGTGTCATTGCATTATTATTAATGGCATAACATGATACAATTTTTTTTTCACTACTTAAAGAGGGTCTAGGGTCATGCAGACCCCAATGAGAATGTCGATGAGAATAACAGATTAAATTTAGAATGATCTGCCAATGTTTTAAAGTTTTTAAATGTATCGAGATAATTAATGCTGTTTGTAAAAAAAAAAAAAACATTTTATTTAAGATCCACAAATAACAGACAAGGCTCCCTATTTACTAATCTATTTGCATATGTTTTTTTTTTTTTTTCCACAAATACCCATACTAGTGTTTTGTCATAATAAACATTGTAATACAATTTGTAAATTCTAATATACCACAAATTATCCATATTAAATAAATGCATTTCTGTATTATTAATACAACAATTTTAATAATAGTTTTATAGAATTCAGTGCTAAAAAAGCCTGTTCTCAGATCAGGTATCACAGGACTGATCATGACACAAAGATGACGATCACTGTCAGATAGAGATTCGGCTGCGGGGAATAAAGGGTTAAAGTTCATTTTCACAACAATACCACAGTATAGCCAACCTAGTGCTGTGTTTGTTCCTGTCATTTTTCTGATTTTTTATAAAATAACCTATGCTGCAACGCGGGATTCGTCAGCCGTTTGCTATTAAAGGAAGGAGCAGCAGAGACTAATATGTATGGGACTTTGTCAGACTTTGACAGGGACTTTGTCAGTAACTGTTACAGTTCATATGGACCAGTTTCTTCTTCCTCCGGATCATAACATGCAAGTGTATTTAAAATTGTTGCCTCATTTTCTGTAGTTTGCAAAATATGTAGTGTGTTGTAACTTGTAATTGCTCCGCGCGGCTTGTTATGACTTATCTATTATAGATCAGTGCTTGTACTGTATCTCTCAGGTTAAATCTGTATTGGGTTATTCACATATTGCGTCCAAACCACATTGAAAATGCGCCGCTTGCTTCTTCCTTTACCTATTTAAATGTGTGTCTGAACTCGCGATCCTCTGCCATTTGTTGCTATGGCCACCATCAGCTGTTCCTCACATGCATGGCGTGGTCAATATTCAAAATAGTTCAACTTTTGCCACTGTGTGGATCAATACTGAATGTGTGTCATTGTTATTATTTGGGGTTAGGGTTAAGAGTAGAGTAATATGCTGGTGTTTAACTGCATTGCTTTATTGCATTCCTGCATTGGGCTTTCACATACTCTGTGCTACTTCATAAACGTGGTGGGCGTTTCTCTCTGTCTCGCGCTGAACCCAGTCGACCAATCACAACAGACTGGGTCATCAGACCAACCACAGCAGATTAGCCTCATGCAACAGAGGGGTTTGGGACCAAATGAATCGCTGAACAAATCATATGGGAGTCGTTGGGATAATTAGGTAAAATATATGCATATTATAAGACAATGAGTGTTTTTTGACCTTGCATATCAACCTGTTGTTGGAGACCCCTAAAATTAAAATATGACCTTTTATAACGCATAATAGGGGCTCTTTAAATCTCATTCAGCAAAATGAGCCCATCTTTATTTTGAGCCGTTTGGTTCATTTCACCAGAATGTAATTAAAATGTTATGCTAATAGGCAAAATATACTTACGCAAACATTGGTCATGTTTCAAGCAAAACTACAGCAGCCAACTCTGAATTAATTGATACAGAAAAAAAATTAACTCATTGTTTAACTGGGTCTTGAGGCTATGCATTCTGTTCAAGTCCCAATTGCTTAAAGGGATACTTTACCCAAAAATAAACAATTGCAGACTCATCCTCAAGTCATACAATATGTAGTTAAATTATTTTCTTCAGTAGAACATTAAAGAGATTTTTAGCTGAATGTAGTGTGACCTTCCTGTTACTTGATGACATATGCGCGGGCGCATACTCATACGTGAGGGGACTCAGTTTGTTGACAAGAGATTGAGGGCATGCAGACATACCTTCACCAGCAGAGCAAAAGTTTAAAGTTCACAACATAAAAGTTACAATGGATGATGATTTTCAAATGTACAAAGATTACATGGAATTATATGCACAGCCATAATTACTGTGCTGTGCTGACTACACCCGCACATGCACAGAGAACTGTTTGCCAAGGTTGTGGATTGAAGTAAATAATGTAAATAATGTTAATTTCTCCATGTTTCACATCTTAAGATCTAGGGGTATAACGATACATCAATAACATGGTTCGGTACGATTCACAGTATTGAGCCCAAGGTAAGGTTTGGTTCAGTTCAGTTTTAACATGGAACACATTAATCACACAAACACCACAAATTCAGCTAAAAATCTTATTTAATGTTCTACTGAAGAAAAATGTCACCAAAGTCTTGAATGCAAGAGGATAAATTAACAGAAATATAAATTTTGGGGTCAAATATCCCTTTAATGTTATGTCACATCCTGATGACAGGTTAGCTTCTATGGGACTGAAACCTTTAAGTAACTTTCACTCAAAGAAGTTTTGGGAGGCGAATCACAATTATTTATGTTTCCCATAGAGAATGTACAGGATTTTGTGGTCAAAAGAATTGATCAAATTAACTTGTTGTTCCCAATCATATTTTAGATTTATTAAAAATGAATGAATCATTCAAGAATGATTGCTGTTTCCTGCATGTTCATTTTTCAGTGTAACACACTGGAAAAAATAGGACACCATATATCATAACGTGGATACTAGCCATAAAGCATTGCATGTTGGAAAAAGTATACCAAAAGTTCCAAAACAGTACATTTACTATTCAGTACGTTTCTATTCAACCCATTAACAACAGTGCTTCAGAGAAGGTTTAAGTAGAACTACAAACATGGCAGATGTGCTTGAGACCTATGGAAAAGTATATGAGCAGTGTTAATGCCATGTTGTAAATAATGTAAATTCTAGATGTGAAGGATTAAGGCACGAGTATACTTTAAACTAATTTATTTTTCTTTCTTTGTTGAAGGCCAAAAATAAGTTCAAAAAGGCTGAGTGATGGTATACTATTTTCGAACCTTTCGACACCCCCATGCTGCAGTAGGCAGGGTTGTAAATGTGTCACGCCGCTCAAGTGGACTCCTAAACACAACAACAATAGCGGCTGTGACAGAGGAACAGTTTCATGTAAGGCAAACAGGCTTCTCCAGCAATAAGTGCCACAATGGCATGCCACACCGCTTTCTATTTGCCACAGGCAAACATTGAATGGAACAATATTTAGAACTTTATCAGATGTGGTTGAATACGGTTGTGCTTATCATATGGTGTGTTACTCAGAGTCTTTACAATCTCTCAGCAAGCAATAGTGCTGGTGTGGATACATCTGCACCAGCTACTCGACCCTCTAGTTTATTCATGTTGCTAACTTGGTGTTGTTGTGCTGGATGTTTTTCCCGTCTGTGTGGATATGAAGCACACCAAAGAGTTCCAGAACACAACCACCAATTGCGTAATCTTCACCAGCCAATGGTAGCTCAAAGATGTTCAGGACCAAAACAAACTCCCCAAAAAAGTTTGCTTTGATGAGCTGTTTTGAACTGCTGAAACAAACTAAAAAAAGGACTTTGTTTTGCCTGGATTTTGGTCAAAATGACATAATTAAACATAAACAAACTTGGCTGGGCTGGCAGGGATCAGGGCTGGACCAGACAAGACTCTCAGGAAGAATGACGATGAACTGGCACAGGACAGCAGACATGAGGAAGTTTTAAAGGCAAAAAATCAGCAAACAAATAGGGGAACAGAATTAACTAATTATGGGAAAACAAGATACAAACCATGTGCTCACATCAAACAGGACTAGAACACGCAGCCTATGAGAATTCTAATTAACCACGTGTTCACAAGAAACAAAACACCTAAGCATGTGGCCGCGGGAAAGGAGCGAGACTGCTGGAGCGAGTGTTTATCAAGCGTCAAGTCCCAAGAGGAGCTCTAGATGGAGAATTTTGTTTTGTGTTTACTTAATGATTAAAGTTGTTGCACGTCCGTTGGTTCCTGCCTGTGTATGAGCAAGTTTTAGCTACTTGTAGATTAAGGTAGCATTACAGGCAGGGGCGTAGCAAGCCGGGGGGACGGGGGGGGGGGGGGTATGTCCCCCTCACTTTTAGAGCCAGACCATTTAGAAACAGGTGATTAATAATTATATGAACGTAAACTTTTGGATCTCATTCAGCTGTCCCCCTCACTTTTAAAATGTCCGCTACGCCCCTGATTACAGGTATTTCCTATTTAAACAAAACACTCCCTAAGAAACTTGACAGAGGAAGCCAATGATCTGAAGAGAAATAAAATGGGCCAATGAAATGCCAGCAATCTAAATTAGTTGAGTATAAAGCTGTGAGATGCGTATCCCTTGGCACATTTTTAAGCTGAAGAAGCCAAACTACAGCTGTCAGCTAAGGCTCCCCCCACGTTCCCCCTCCTCGAGGGTTACGTAGCATAAAACGTATGCTGGAATAGTTGGCAGCAGTGTTGGGGAAAGTTACTTTTGAAAGTAGTGCATTACAATATTGAGTTACTCTCCCCAAAAGTAACTAATTGCATTACTTTTTATGGAAAGTAATGCATTATATTACTTTTGAGTTACTTTTGCGTTACTTTTCCTACTTTTCCTGAGTGCGAGCCGACTGTTTGTTCCAACGCAGCACGCTCTCTCTCGTGTGATTCAACCTGACTAAGGTCATTTTTATTTTGCAATATATTTTTTAAAAGCCAATTAAGCAAGGTAAAAAGTAATTCATGTCACATTTTTTTCAAAAGTAACTCAAATAATATTACTTATTTTTAAAAGTAATGCGTTACTTTACTCGTTACTTTAAAAAAGTAATATTATTACGCAACATGCTTTACTTATAACGCGTTACCCCCAACATTGGTTGGCAGTTCATTCCGCTGTAACAATCCCCAAATAATAAGGGGCTAACCCAAAGGAAAATGACTGAATGAATGAAAACACACAGGTGGTGGCAGCTCCTTATGTAGGGCTATCACCAAACAGAAACCAAAAATATTGTGTCCCAGGCCTGGTCATTTATTGTCTTGCTTTGTCATTTATCCACCTGTCTCCTAGTAGATCTCGAGACCGGTGTGACCCACAGGTAATGTTCATCAGCCCTCAAATCACTGGTCTTGTGCCATTCCCATGGCTCTTGACCACCTACCTGCAACAGTAGGAATGACATCCTAAGTGACATCCTAAGAATTTTAACACTTTTAAGACTAAAATGACTTTTTTGCCTTTATGTGTTAGGCCCTTACTTGTGGAAATTCAAGGTTCAACCTTCAAAATGTGTTAATGGAAAAGCAGTGGAAATCCATATCCATAAGAGTGTATTGCTCAGATTAGAGAAAACAAACGTAACAATGAAGTAGAAGTGGTAATATGAGTACTGCTAAAAGAAGTAATGTAATGAAATGTTATTTGCCTTGTTTTGTTATGTACAGGATGTGTACACTATAGGTCTTATAATATGACTAACAATTTAAATGTATTCATAAAATATAGTAGTTGGGAGAGTCATTGAATGCATAATTCGACTGGTTATACATTGCTCACTTAATCTGTTCCCACAGGATCAAATTATTGAGAACACTGAACAGCTCTGACCTTTCTACCATAATCCAAGTGGTTTACATGTAGGAACAGTATGTTTGTTAGAAGTTTGAAAAAATCTATCTGGACTGTAATAATTTATGGTTTTACATTGAAATGTATTTATTTTGTATTTAATGAAAAAAAAGTTCATTTATTTTGCTTTTTTGTTTCATATGTTTGGTGGCCATGGCTTTAAGATCATCTTAATTTAATTTTTTTTATGTGTTTGTATAAAAAGTGCAAACACTTTTATTTGTAATTGACAAATGAATTACTTTAAAATGAACTTACCTCAACTTTCTAGGATTAAATCACATACACTGACCCCTCGGATATTTTAATTTTGCTCAGGATGAAATGTAAACTAACACTGTTAGGTCAGCCGTGTATGTCCAGTAAAATCTGTCACATCACTCTGTTCATCAGAAAGCGGGTTTACAAATGGAAAATGGAAACAGGACAGCCCTCGTACCCATTTCCACCAGTCTGAAGGTCAAGGCAAAAGCTGGAACAGAAAGGAAAAGGCAGAATGAAAGCAAAATGTTTTGATGTATTGTTTTATGTATGTATGAGGGAGCTCAGAGGAGAGCAGGGCAGAAAAATCAATAGCAGCATAAAACTGATTTAGTGCGTGTCATAAAACATAAGTAAGTGTTCCGAGATGGAGTAAAGCAAAGTCTCAATTTAATCTACACAAAAGCTGCACTGTACTGATGAACTGATACGTTACAGAGAGAGAGAGAGAGAGAGAGGCACAATAAAATCTATAGACAGACACATAATTGTCATATTAAGACTTTCGCCGTGTGCTGTCAGGGGTTGCTAGTACTCATTTATCATCTGGCTAATGGCCAGGGGAATCAAATCACAATTAAAATGTGCTCAATATTGTCCCTGAGATGTTTGGCAAGCGTTCTTTTTTTCTTTTCTTTTTTTTATTGATACCCCGCCCCATAAATCAGAAATGTTGTGACGCATGTAATGGTTTATGGGGAATGGATTATGGTTTTATGGAGCTAATGCCGCAGAACCACTCATTTACACAGATCAGCAGTGGGCCACATCAGGCTTTTCTCGCTTGCATGCTCTTAGCTGTATGCGCCACACACATTTATCTGCTGTGGAGCTGTTCTTCATTTGCTCCTGTATGCTGCCTAAAAGGGAAATGTGTCATTGTCCATTCTGGTCTAACACTTCACTCACAATTCCACCATACCTTCCAACACTTTTGAGAATGTCCAGAGAAGTGTTTTTAGGTATTTTCAATCAAATCGCTATGATTGACAAAATCTAAATGATGATAAACTGAACCAAAAGTCCTCTCGATTTTAGAACCATTCAGACAGTTGTTTGGATAATTTTTGATTTTGATAATATATTTCCTCCTAGAATCTGACCTTCTTGAAAACCTTTCCTTTCTGACCTTTCCATAGACAAAAGTGCATTATACTGAAAAAAAAAGATTTTTGCAAACAATTTATATGAGCTTAATTTAAACAAATTAATTTAGTAATGTTCAACTTAATTTTTTTTGTTTAAATTCATCCCAAATAAATTGTTTGCAACCACTTAAAAAAAAAAATTGTAAATCCAATGAATAATTTTTTTCATAATGTTACATGTATCAGAAATTCTTTCTTTCTTTCTTTCTTTCTTTCTTTCTTTCTTTCTTTCTTTC
>CAIGQV010019270.1:4865570-4887502 GCA_903798115.1 Danio jaintianensis
TTTCTTTCTTTCTTTCTTTCTTTCTTTCTTTCTTTCTTTCTTTCTTTTATTTTGTTTATTCTATTTTTACATACGTACAGGTACTTTATGTACGTTTTAGAAATGTTCCAGAGGGACAGAAAATACAGTTGTCGTATTTGAAGAGATATTTTGTTGATAAAGCTGTTGTTATACATTACGACCCTAAAATCTTTGACTATATAAAACAGTAATCCAACATGTAAAAATATAAGACTCAAACACAAATATTAAAAAAGTAAATGTTTACAATGATTATATTTTTTACTAAATTTAAATCACACCAAGTGGCTATTCCATATGATTGTTTAATGTTTTCAAATATAGATACAAATATATGTCAAGAACAATATGTGAGAGCTTTTGTGATATACACTCACCGGCCACTTTATTAGGTACACCTTATTAGTATCGGGTTGGACCCCGTTTTGCCTTCAGAATTGCCTTAATCCTTCATGGCATAGATTCAACAAGGTACTGGAAATATTCTGGTCCATATTGACATGATAGCATCATGCAGTTGCTGCAGATTTGTCAGCTGCATATCCATGATCTCCTTGATCTCCATGAATCTCCCGTTCTACCACATCCCAAAGGTGCTCTATTGGATTGAGATCTGGTGACTGTGGAGGCCATTTGAGTACACTCATTGACTGTCATGTTCAAGAAACCAGTCTGAGATGATTCCCGCTTTATAGGAATCATCTCAGACGTTCATGTTGTGTTATCCTGCTGGAAGTAGCCATCAGAAGATGGGCACACTGTGGTCATAAAGGGATGGACAGGGTCAGCAAAAATACTCAGGTAGGCTGTGGCATTAACACGATGCTCAATCGGTACTAATGTGCCAAGAAAATATCCCCCACACAATTACAACACCACCACAAGCCTGAACTGTTGATACAAGGCAGGATAGATCCATGCTTTCATGTTGTTGATGCCAAATTCTGACCCTACCATCTAAATCGAGACTCATCAAACCAGGCAACGTTTTTCCAATCTTTTATTGTCCAATTTTGGTGAGCCTGTGCGAATTATAGCCTCAGTTTCATGTTCTCAGCTGACAGCAGTGGCACCCGGTGTGGTCTTTTGCTGCTTTAGCCCATCCGCCTCAAGGTTCGACGTGTTGTGCATTCAGAGATGCTCTTCTGCATACCTCAGTTATAATGAGTGGTTATTTGAGTTACTGTTGCCTTTCTATCAGCTTGAACCAGTCTGGCCATTCTCCTCTGACCTCTGGCATCAACAAGGCATTTGTGCCCACAGAACTGCCGCTCACTGGATATTTTCTCTTTTTCGGACCATTCTCTGTAAACCCAAGAGATTGTTGTGCGTGAAAATCCCAGTAGATCAGTAGTTTCTGAAATACTCAGTCCAGCCCGTCTGGCACCAACAACCATGCCACATTCAAAGTGACTTAAATCACCTTTCTTCATTCATTCATTCATTCATTCATTCAGCATGATTTCAGGGATTTCAACCCACACTGTAAAAAGCGATTAGTTGACTTTACTTGAAAAAAGAAAGGAAACTCTTTGCCTTATAATTATTAAGTAAACAAACTATGTGCATAATTATAAAAGTTAAGTCAATGGGTTTACTGCTGGAATCACAAGCAGAGCAGGGGATACACTGAACTGATGACCAGTCTATGACATTGCGCAAACACAGACACACACATTGAAAGTAAAGTCAATTTAGTGTGTTCAGTTCACCCTTACCTTAACATCCAAAGACAATATGTTATCCTGGACCACAAAACCAGTCATAAGGATAAATTGAAATTGAAATGTATCATCTGAAAGTTGGATAAATGAGCTTTCTATTGCTGTTTGGTCTGTTAGGATGGGACAATATTAGCTCTGTTGGACCCTGCATCCATTACAATTGGACATGACATCATTTTTTTTATTTTTTGCTTCCAGAGCACTTCACCAAATTTAAAGTCAGCTGTCCATGATGTTGAACATTGGTCATCCAGTCAAATGGCAGTTAGACTCTGCCTGTTGTAACACAAGAAGTTTGGCCAGAGGAGAAATGGTCGTCTCTCTAGGATTTTTTCCTTCACTTTCGTCAATTGGTGAAGTTTGTTCCTCGCCACTGTCACCACTGGCTTGCTTGTTCTGGGACTTGTGGAGCTGCGCATCGATGGATTTGCTCTTCAGCGTTTGGACTTTCAGCAGTGAAAATTAAACCACACTGAACTGAACTAAACTGAACTACCTCTGAAAACTGGACTGACACAGTTTCAATTTACTAGAACTTTTATGTTAAGCTGCTTTGACACAATCTACATTGTAAAATCGCTACAGAAATAAAGATGAATTGAATTGAATTGCAAGGTTTAAATCTGTTTTTTTTATTATTTGTCTGTCTATTATTCAGTGGGTTTAGACATTAAATATGCCTGTTCATTATTATGGACAATAGGTTCTAATAATGTGTTGTCTATAAAACAAATACCTCAAAATGAAAATGTAATGTTGGAACATAACTCAGGTCTGAAGTGGTTAGCCTGAGATCTGAAGGTTAAAAAAAATCGAAATGTTGAGAAAATTGCCTTTCAATTTTTCAAAATTAAGTTAACGCTCCTCCTTGAACCGTCACCTTATCGTGGTGGAGGGGTTTGAGTGCCTGAGTGATCCTAAGAGCTATGCTGTCGGGGGCTAATGCCCCTGGTAGGGTCTCCCAAGGCAAACAGGTCTTAGGTGACAGGTCAGACTAAGTGCGGTTCAAAAACCCCTTATGAGTGTCAAAACATCGTGGACCGTGACGTCGCCCGGTATGGCGCAGCCGGGGCCCCACCCTGGAGCCAGGCCTGGGGTAGGGGCTCGTATGCGAGCGCCTGGTGGCCGGGTTTTTTCCCACGGAACCCGGCCGGGCTTAGCCCGAAGGAGCGACGTGGGACCATCCTCCCGCAGGCCCACCACCTGCAGGGGGAGCCGTAAGGGGCCGGTGCATTGTGGAACGGGTGGTGGTCGAAGGTTAGGACCACGACAACCCGATCGTCGGGCACAGAAACTGGCTCTTGGGACATGGAATGTCACCTCACTGGGAGGGAAGGAGCCCGAGCTTGTGCGGGAGGTGGAACGGTACCGACTAGAGATAGTTGGGCTCACCTCCATGCACAGCTGGGGCTCTGGAACTCAACTTCTTGAGAAGGGCTGGACTTTCTTCTATTCTGGAGTTGCTCACAGTGAGAGGCGGCGGGCTGGTGTGGGCTTGCTTATTCATCCCCTACTTAGCCGCCATGTGTTGGAGTTTTCCCCGGTGAACGAGAGGGTCGCCTCCCTGCGCCTTCGGGTCAGGGATAGGTCTCTCACTGTGGTTTGTGTCTACGGGCCAAACACCAGTGTAGAGTACCCGGCCTTCTTGGAGTCCTTGCTCCAAAGGTGGTGCTCAGACTGAGGACTCCCTTGTTCTACTGGGGGACTTCAATGCCCACGTGGGTAATGACAGTGAAACCTGGAGAGGCGTGATTGGGAGAAACGGCCTCCCTGATCTGAATCCGAGTGGTGTTCTGTTATTGGACTTCTGTGCTAATCACAGTTTGTCCATAACGAACACCATGTTCGAACATAAGGGTGTCCATCAGTGCACATGGCACCAGGACACCCTAGGGCGGAGGTCAATGATTGACTTTGTGGTTGTATCATCTGATCTCCGACCGTATGTTCTGGACACTCGGGTAAAGAGAGGGGCAGAGCTGTCAACTGATCACCACCTGGTGGTGAGTTGGATCCGCTGGCAGGGGGGAAAGCTGGACAGACCTGGCAGGCCCAAACGTATTGTGAGGGTCCTCTGGGAACGTCTAGCTGAACCTCAAGTCAGAGGGATTTTCAACTCTCACCTCCGGAAGAGCTTTGACCAAATCCCGAGGGAGGCTGGAGACATTGAGACCGAGTGGTCCATGTTCTCTGACTCCATTGTTGACGCGGCCATGAAGAGCTGTGGCCGTAAGGTCTGTGGTGCCTGTCGCGGCGGCAATCCACGAACCCGGTGGTGGACACCGGAAGTAAGGGATGCCGTCAAGCTGAAAAAGGAGTCCTACAGGGCTTGGTTGGCTTGCAGGACTCCCGAGGCAGCTGATGGGTACCGACGGGCCAAGCGTGCTGCAGCCCAGGCGGTTGCGGAAGCAAAAACTCGGGCCTGGGAAGAGTTCGGGGAGACCATGGAGGAAGACTATTGGTCGGCCCCAAAGAGATTCTGGCAAACCGTCCGGCGCCTCAGGAGTGGAAAGCAGCTCCACATCGACACTGTTTACAGTGGAAGTGGGGAGCTGTTGACCTCGACTGGGGATGTTGTCGGATGGTGGAAGGAATACTTTGAGGATCTCCTTAACCCCACTGACATGTCTTTCATTGAGGAAGCAGAGACCGGGGACGCAGGGGTGGACCCACCCATCACCCAAGCTGAAGTCACTGAGGTAGTTTGCAAGCTCCGCAGTGGCAAAGCAGCGGGGGTGGATGAGATTCACCCTGTGTATCTTAGGTCTCTGGATGTTGCTGGGCTGTCTTGGCTGACACGTCTCTACAATATCGCATGGAGGTCGGGGACAGTACCTCTGGACTGGGCAACTGGGGTGGTGGTTCCCATTTTTAAGAAGGGGGACCGGAGGGTGTGCTCCAACTATAGGGGGATCACACTCCTCAGCCTCCCTGGGAAAGTCTATGCCAGGGTATTGGAGAGGAGGATCCGGCCGGTGGTTGGACCTGGGATTCAGGAGGAACAATGTGGTTTTCGTCCGGGCCGTGGTACACTGGACCAGCTCTATACCCTCACCAGGGTGCTCGAGGGTTCATGGGAGTATGCCCAACCAGTCCACATGTGTTTTGTGGACCTGGAGAAGGCATTCGACCGTGTCCCTCGTGGCATTCTGTGGGGGGTGCTCTGGGAGTATGGGGTCAGAGGCGCTCTGTTAAGGGCTGTCTCGTCCCTGTATGAACAGAGTAGGAGTTTGGTTCGCATTGCCGGCAATAAGTCAAACTTGTTTCCAGTGCATGTTGGACTCCGGCAGGGCTGCCCTTTGTCACCAATTCTGTTCATAATTTTTATGGACAGAATTTCAAGGCGCAGCCTTGGGCTGGAGGGGGTCTGGTTCGGGGACCACAGGATCTCATCTCTGTTATTTGCAGACGATGTTGTTCTGTTGGCTTCATCGAACATGGACCTTCAGCATGCACTGGGGCGGTTTGCTACCGAGTGTGACGCGGCTGGGATGAGAATCAGCACCTCCAAGTCCGAGGCCATGGTGCTCCACCGGAAAAAGGTGGTTTGCCATCTCCAGGTTGGAGGAAAGTCCTTATCCCAGGTGGAGGAGTTCAAGTATCTTGGGGTTTTGTTCACGAGTGAGGGAAGGATGGAACGCGAGATTGACAGGCGGATTGGTGCAGCGGCAGCAGTAATGCGGTCGATGTACCGGTCCGTTGTGGTAAAGAAAGAGCTGAGCCGAAAGGCAAAGCTCTCGATTTACCGGTCTATCTACGTTCCTACTCTCACCTATGGTCATGAGATTTGGGTCATGACCGAAAGGACAAGATCTCGGATACAAGCGACCGAAATGAGTTTCCTTCGCAGGGTGGCAGGGCGCACCCTTATAGATAGGGTGAGGAGCTCTGTCACCCGGGAGGAGCTCGGAGTAGAGCCGCTGCTCCTCCACATCGAGAGAAGTCAGCTGAGGTGGCTCGGGCATCTGTTTCGGATGCCTCCTGGACGCCTACCTAGGGAGGTGTTCCAGGCATGTCCCACCGGGAGGAGGCCTCGGGGAAGACCCAGGACACGCTGGAGGGACTATGTCTCTCGGCTGGCCTGGGAACGCCTCGGGATCCCCCCGGAGGAGCTGGAGGAAGTGTCTGGGGAGAGGGAAGTCTGGGGTTCTCTCCTAAGACTGCTGCCCCCGCGACCCGGCCCCGGAAAAGCGGATGAAAATGAATGAATGAATGAGTTCTTAACAATGCATATTACTAATCAAAAAATAAGTTTTGATACAATCATGGTGGGAAATTTAAACAATGTATTCATGGAAGGTGATCTTTACTAAAGTCCCTTTAAGGCAAGTCATTTCACTCAGCAGCCATCTTTGAAACGCCTCTCGGGCAGTATGCTCGGGCAATCTGTCTGAATGGGGAAATATCAAATTCTCCAAAACTGTTTGCCAAGCTTACGATTGCATATTTGGAATCACCAATAAAATTAAACAACAACTGTCTTATAAGTTTTGTTTCTAAACATCCGAATCAAACAAAATCGGCATATTTTCAGGTTGCCCAAGCTAATGTGCATGTACACTCGAAAAGAACGAGATCACGACACATACCTCATTTATGGCACATAAATCATCCTCTAGATAATGCTTCGTCAGATCGCGCTGCTCTTCTGAAGTAATTCACAACTTGGTCTTGAATCTCCTCCAGAAATGACAGCGACTCTTTGTTTACAAGTTTGTGTGCGTTTAAGTAGTTGCTGTCATGTGATATGCACTTGACAGGACGGACTGTACTTCGCACTCGTTTCATACAGATTACAAAACCAAAAAACTTTTGTTTTCAAGTGCACTAGGTTCATTTAAAAGTAGAGATTTCAAGCTTTGTTTGGAGATATTTCTTATGTCTGTGAAGCAAGTATTCGCAGAGATTCCTGTGCGCTTGTTGACCACACAAACTGTTGTAAAAACACACGTCAGTCTATAGCGCTCGATGATTGGCTCCAGTACTAGTAGGCGGGGCTTCATTTGCCATATTGACTGTTACACTTTTCCCCATTCAAAACTATACGAGTGACATGTCTTGTGTATTCTATAGTCTTTGTCTTTTTATAACATTCAAATGATTTTTGACATAAAAGAATCATCTATAATTTTAACTCATACAATGTATTTAAGGCTATTCCTAAAAATAATACTTAAGACTTTGGATTTTGTGGTCCAGGGTTACATATAGTGTCTCCAATACACCTATGCTGAATGTCTTTGGTTTGTGTGATAAGCCCATAGCAACCAGAGGAAACACATGACAGCAGGGGAAGCACATGCAAATCCACATTAAGGTCTCCTAGCTCAGATGGAACTTGAACCAGTGACCTTACTGTGAGGCAGCACAGCTAATATACTAAAGATGTGTGTGCGTGTGTGTGTGTAAATAAGACAGTTGCATTGTGTCAGTCTCGCGTGTGCATGTTGATCAAGATAAAGCTGTAAGCTGTGACATCCTCCAGCCCGGGCCTGTAATTCAATCTGCACTTGAGATTTCTTTGCTCGAATTCTGGCTTTCAGCATCAGCATCAGATAGCCCTGCATCTGCCTAATAAATTCACATGACAGTTCATGAAACGCTCCCATAACCAGTGACACCAGATGATTTTCCGCTTCTGACAAGCTCTTGTATTGAGTATCATAACAGTTACTTTGTCTTCATCCAGAGAAAGAGAGTAATATCAATCCATTTGATGATCCAGCAAAGCGAGTCAAGCACTTCTGTATCAATCTTCATACACTGCTGCCGGTTGTCTAACAAAAAGCCCAGAAATGGGATCATTCAATCAGGGGCCACTGGCTGCCTGACTGCCTCGCTCTGCGGCTCAAGTGCTTATAGCTTGCTGTCAGGTTTGCTCTTGTGTTCCTTTCCTGTCTGTCTGCCTCTCTCTCTCTCTCTCTCTCTTTTTCTATCTGTCAGCTTATGTTGGGGAAGACTCGAATACAGCTGTTCATTCAAAAAACAAAAAAACACTATACTTGTTTAAATGCCTGAAATAAAATCCAGTTTTAAATCCAGCACTTTGCATTTATTAAACATCTTGTTGACTTACAGGTCAAAAATGTCCAGTGACCATTTTAACAGCAAAACAAAAAAACTAAATAGTTTTATTTTAATTCATTTATTAATTTTCCTTCAGCTTAGTCCCTTTATTCATCAGGGGTTGCCACAGCGGAATGAACAGCCAACATATCCAGCATGTGTTTTACACAGTGGATGCCCTTCCAGCTGCAACCCAGTTCTGGGAAACACCCATACACACTCGTTCACTATGGCCAATTTAGTTGATTCAATTCGCCTATACCGCATGTCTTTGGACTGTGGGGGAAACCAGGAGGAGACGAGAAGGAACATGTAAACTCCACACAGAAATCCCAACTGGCTCAGCCAGGACTCTAACCAGCGACCTTCTTGCTGTGAGACGACAGTGCTAACCACTGAGCCACCGTGCCACACTGTTTTATTTTAATTCATTCATTTTCTTTTCAGCTTAGTCCCTTTATTAATCTGGGGTTGCCACAGCGGAATGAACCACCAACTTATCCAGCATATGTTTTACACAGCGGATGCCCTTCCAGCTGCAACCCTTGAAGTTTAATGACTTTTTCTAAAATGGTTGTCTTAGGGGTCAGTTTTGACCTGCCAGCTATAAAACCATTTTTACACCACAAAAACATCCATTCTATATTCTTTGCGTCGAATAGATTTGAGAATTAAAATTAAATTTTGTTGCTTTATTTTAGAGCAGGGATGGCCAAACTTTTTGTTATGAAGGGCTAAATACCAAACTTGATTGAGAGCTGTGGGCCGAAGGTAAATATATCAAGCTGTATAACAGAGTTGCCATGGATAATGTCCTCATTTATTTCAAAATGAATAGAAAACATGACTTTAATCAGATTATGCATTTTATATATTTTTTTACACTTTATAATTAACCTATTATAATGAAAACATAGGAATTCCATTTATGACACAATGGAGTTTAATCCCGAGTACGCTAGTCAAGCTGCACCTGCCTTTGCCTTTATTTGCTCACTGAGGATTCCTGAGTTGTGGTGTATCTGTTGAGCAACAGGATGTTCATTATTAAAAATAATAATAATAATTTACAACATATAATTGAAACATTTAATCAAAGTTAGTTTTTTTTGTGGCTTAAAATAAAACAAACAAATGAAAGGTTATGTTAAATTAGAAATGACAATGTGTATTAAAGGTATTAAGCCCAACCCTCCCCAAAATTCTCCCTCTCTTCTCTGATGGGATGGCGGGCCAAATCAAAGATTACCATGTGCCAACATTGGCCCGCGGGCCCTAGTTTGGGCATCTGTTTTAGAGGTTTAGTGAAGGCAGGTCACTTTTGACCCATAGGACAAACGGAATATACAGAATTCCAAGACCACACAAGGCTTAATACATGTTTGTTGTATGCTGTTTTTCCAACAGAATCTCACGGCTATTCGTAACTTTTTGATTTAGTGGCTAATTCGTATGAATTCGTACGATCTCATTCGTACAATTTAGTACGATTTGCTTATGCCCAATGATGGTTATGTTTAGAGGCGGGGTTGGGTGCCACACCTCCTTTTTAAAATTGTACATTTTCATACGACTGAACTCGTACAAATTCATACAAATTAGCCATTAAACTGACAAAACGTAAAATAGTTAAATTTCCTAGTAAGCTCAGGCTGGTTTTTCAGAGTTTTCCTGCTTCATGGAATGAGTATTTCTGGTTTATATACCCTCTGTGCTTTGTACAGGAAAACCGAACAAAGATGTGTCCGGGTAAAATACGACTCAATCAACAACAACAACAATCAAGTTTAACCCTTCACTGTAGATAGATCTAATCATGACCTAATGTTCTGTGAAGATGGGCCTTTCATATTCTGTAATGTTGGTCTCTTTTCCACAAATCACCGGATTATTATTTTTTTGCTGTTGAAACCACAGGCTAAAAGAATAGATGGGATTTGATGGAAAAACTGAAATTGAAACCCCTCTAATACATAAAAAGCGCTTTAACGCACTCCGTCATTTGTTGGCGGGACCTGAGGGCTGCACTCACATCAGCAGAGCAGTAATTGGTTCCTCTAAATCTGCTGACTGCAAAAAAAGCTAACTATTTTTCATCAGAGCCTAAGTAAAAGAAACATCAAAAAAGAAGCTGTTGTCTTTATGGTTGTCTTTGCGCCATGCAGACACATAGCACAGGCCCGTGTTGGTAATTGCACGAAGCCCTCATGGTCATCTGGAGAGATTTAATATCTGGTTTAGGTGGAGAGTACCACAGTTGCTCGGCATTTTTCACTTCATAGAAACTCTCAATGATATGACCCCTGTGATCAGTCAAATATCCAGGGCTTTTTAAATTGCAATGTCTTCTTAGACTTTTAAGTACTTGTGGATTTTTCTCAGCCTGCTCTGGCCTTTGAAAATCTCTGATTTAGCACTGTGGTATTAGCTCATTTTTCATATCTATTGTTGGCTTGTCATGGTGTCATAGCCGCTCCGCCAGCCTGTTAGATCAGTCCAAATGTATAAATCACTGCAGATCTGACACACTCATTTAATTTGTGCGGCTCTGCTGTGGTGGTGCAGTCTTTAATTGAAAAATCCCTGCTCCACCCGCTGAGTGAAAATATTCCCTCCTTTTTATTTTATTTTTATTAACAGATATTCAGCATGATTTCCCTCAGTAGCCTATCGACTGCCCGCTGGGCACTTTGTCATCTATCATTGTATATTGTATTAGTCAATTGCCTTGACTTTCTTTGAGCTCAAAAGTTCTTAGGAAAATCACTTTCCATATAAAGACTTCATGGATATTTATAGAAATCTACATTCATGCAATCTTCTATGCTATGCTGGTTCCGAATCCCAGAGCCTGCATTATTTTTTTCCATCTGTGAAATAAAGTAACAGGTACTTAATGTAGCAAAAACAATTTGTCCAGTGGTTATTTTCCCCACTGAAGGCGTGCGTCACTCGCTAAGGGCTCTCCTTATCACAGCGAGGCTAATACATTTTCTCACTGTGCTCCGCTGCTTTCATTTTACAGCTGAGGAACTCAGTGGCTTCACGCTGCGGCTGAAATAGGACCCCAGTTACCACAGCAGCCCCACAGAGTGTTTAGGTAAGTGTGCAGAACAAATGCTGAAGTCTTTCAAAAAGTTTTCAATCGTTTTGATCACTGTTCTTTGCTGGCTTTATAAGCTACATGCACCTACACTGCAATAAGAACTTTCATAATACGAGTAACAGATAGCAAACTTACTGTAGGTCAACCTCTAGTCAACCTCCTGACACAATACTAAAAGTACGTACAGCTAAGGAAATAAGAGACTACTTGAGAATTCTCGGTTTCTCTCTCGAAGTAAAAGATAATGTCATCATTATGAAAAAAAGGACATTTTACATAAACACCTACATACACAAATACATTGATTACACAAGAAAACACATGCAGTTTTTAAATTATTAAGGGAAAACAAAATCCAAAACTGCATAGCCCTGTGTGAAAAAGCGTTTGCCCCCACCCCACAACAACCCAGAGTGTGATGGTCTGGGGCTGTTTTGCTGCTTTAGGACATGGAAGATTTGCTGTCATAAATGAAACTATGAATTCAGCTGTGTACCAAAATATCCTAAAGGAGAATGTCCAGCCATTTGTTAGTGACCTCAAGCTGAAGCGAACTTGGGTTCTGCAGCAGAACAATGATCCAAAGCACACCAGCAAGTCCACTTCTGAATCATTGAAGAAAAACAAAATAAAGACTTTGGTGTGGCCTAGTCAAAGTCCTGACCAGAATCCAATTGAGATGCTTTGGCATGACCTTAAAAAGGCGGTTCATTCTCGAAAACCCTATAAATGTGGCTAAATTACAACAATTCTGCAAAGATGAGTGGGCCAAAATTCCTCCACAGTGATGTAACAGACTCACTGCTAGTTATCGAAAACGCTTGATGTGTGGCCCAAACAGTTATTATGTTTAGGGGGCAAACACTTTTTCACAAAGGGCTATGTAGTTTTGTATTTTGTTTGTATGCAATTCATTTTTTCATATTCATATATGAATTCAGGTGTGCAGAGAAAACATTATCTATATTTGCTATTAAATCTATACAATGACAACATTATCTGTATCTACAAACAATCCAAGAGAAGCAGGTATAAGTAGGACTTAAATTGTCATAATTAATTATCCCCACGTAACATTAATTTATTTGTAGTTTCCATAAAGCTTTTTTAAAAATTAGAGCATATAAGCCAAATAAGGTTTAAATAGCATACTATTTAAGGGGAAAGCCATGTCATTGTGGGCTACTGCATTTATTTGATTTCTTTCTATAGCCAGAGGATTATAGAGGACTGTACTAAATGTTGCCTTGTATCTCATTTGATCTTATTTGAATGAAATAGAAATCACAAGGTGCGTCCTTTTTCTTTTATTCTCAGCATGTATTCACACATGATCCCAAGAAATCCCTTACACACCTCTCTCTTCTCTCCACAAGGCATTTCGTCTGTGCAAACTGGAGTTTCTGTCTATTTTTTTTCTCTGCTGTTAAGGTCTTCTTGGATGGGCGATTTATTTTGGAATGGAGCTCCCCTCTCTCATCATGTCAACTAATTTCTGGCAATTTCTGGCATCTGTGTCCTTCCTCAGTGAAGTGGAGGGCTGCTGGCAGCTGTGTTTTACACCACACTGCCCTGAATACTCTATCAACCTCCTGCTGTGCCACACATCATCACATGTTCACAAAGACCCGAGACCTGAGACTCTTCATCTCTCTGTGTCTCTTTCACCTATGAACACAATATGATAAATCTCGTGGTAAATACTACATTTACTAAAAGAAAGTCAAGAAGTGCCCTTAGATGGATGTGTTTACCCACTGTAAGGACCACCCATTGGACCAAAAACAAAATCCAACGGTTAAGGTTAAGGTACGCTGTAAGGTTTTTTGTTTCCTAAATGTGAAATTCACTCCATTTGTTTATTTAGGATCAATTTGATTTCATTATTTACTTGACTCCAGTTTCAAATTATTCTCAAATTTAGCCTGAAATATTTATCAATTTTGTGTCTGTTTTTGGACCTCATTTAGATAAATATTAGCCTAGTGGTTATGTATGGTGCTGAATTATTTCTGGGAGCATATTACAGAAATATTTAGTAAAAGTGATATAATATCTTCTCTGTGGCTATCCTATTTTAATTCGTTCACACTTTAATAAATTAAATAACCTGTCTCCCAGTGTGTCAGTTTCTTTAGGGATCATTAACTTGTGTTTTTTTCATTAACTGTATTCCTTTATGTGTTGTAATTAGCTCAGAGGTGGCCACAAATTAATTATCATCTCTTATAGCCTCTGCGTAGCTGCAGTCTGTTTATATATTTAACCAGTGTTTAGGTACCAATTAACACTTTAGAAAATAAATAAATAAAAAAATACAATTAAGGAAGCTATTAGTATTTAATCAGAACTTCATGCAACAAGCCAGGTTTCACATAGAACTGTACCTAATGATCTCCAACCAGGAAACATACTTTTATGCAAGATTTGGAGATGGTTGTTGAACTATGCCACAACATTAGAGTGTTTATTTCGGATTGTCTTCAAAGGCATTATAAAACAGATATTAAATCATTTAATTATAGACAATTAAAGTATCATCTAGTCCATCAAGATACCCTCTTCTGAGGAAACAACAGGTGCCCTTTGTGCTAGATATGGTTGAAATAATCCATCAAGTTGCACATTTAATGCAGCTGAGACATACTCTATAGGTCAAGGATTGCCTTGCCTGGAAGCCACATTCTAGAGTCGTAACTACTTTTTTTGTTGAGGATGCGTATCAATGTTTCCCTACCCTTTTCCTAAAGGCACACCAACAGTACACATTTTCAACCTCTTCCTATTCAAACACACCTGAATCAAATCATCAGAACATTAAAAGAGACACGAAAACCTGAAGTTAATGGTTCAGATAAGAGAGACATCCAAAATATGTACTGTTGGTGTGCCTCCAGGAACAGGGTTGGGAAACACTGGTGTATATTGAAAACTGTGTTCTAGATGTTAATATTGGTTCTTTTGCCCAACATATAACTTAGTGTGCAAAAAAAAAAAAAGAAATATCTTGGCATAGTTTGACCATATCTTAAAATTCGACAAACAGACTGTTGTAAAATCTTGCTTTTTAAATTTCAGACAACTTTCTAAAGTCAAGCCTGTTTTTTAATCCAAGAGCTTTTTCTAAACTTTGATCCATGCCTTTGTAACAACTCGTCTGGTTTTCTGTAACTCTCTCTACTATGGCATTTCTCTATGGTCTTCTCTCTTGTCTGCAGCTAATGCAAAATGCAGCTGCTAGACCTCTTTGGCACCCGCAAGGATGAGCCAGTAATTCCTATTTTATCTGCACTTCAGTAGTTACCCATTAAATATAGAATTGATTTTTCATTTATTCATTTAATCATTTTCCTTCGGCTTATTCCCTTATTTATCAGGGGTCACCACAGCGGAATGAACTGCCAACTATTCCAGCATATGTTTTACGCAGTGGATACCCTTCCAGCCGCAACCTAGTACTGGGAAACACCCATACACTCTCGCATTCTCACACACACACACGCACACACACACACGCACGCACGCACGCACACACACACACACACACTCATACACTATGGCCAATTTAGTTCATCCAATTCACCTATTGTGCATGTCTTTGGACTGTACAGAAATGCCAACTGGCCCAGCTGGGACTCGAACCAGCGACCTTCTTGCTGTGAGGTGACAGTACTAACGACTGAGCCACTTTGCTGTCCTGAATTAATTTGATAATTTAATTATCTCTATACAATGCCATCAATAATTTTGCTCCTCAATACCTTACAGACTTGCTCTGTCCATACACCCTCTCTGAATCATTGAGATCTAGCAATCTCAATTTCACTTACCGTGCCTAGAACTCGCTAAAAGAAAACAAGGTGATCATGCGTTTGCAATTTCTGGTCCTAAACTTTGTAACACTCCACCGCCTCATATTAAACTATCCCCCTTATTTTTGTGTTTAAGTTTAAAGACCTATCTATGTCCCCTTGCTTTTAACACTCCTTGTTCACTGGTTCTATTGTTGCTTTTACTGATTAATTTGATAGTCTTTACCTTTTATTTTCCTTTTTTCTATTTACTAATCTATCTTTTACTAATGCTGTGTACAATACTTTGTTTTTTTTTTTTAAATGTGCTTTATTCATTCATTCATTTTCTTTTCGGCTCAGTCCCTTTATTAATCTGGGTTCGCCACAGCGGAATGAACCGCCAACTTATCCAGCATATGTTTTACGCAGTGGTTGCCCTTCCAGATGCAACCCCCATCACTGGGAAACATCCACACACACTGATTCACACACATACACTATGGACAATTTAGCCTACCCAATTCACCTATAGCGCATGTCTTTGGACTTGTGGGGAAAACCGGAGCACCCGGAGGAAACCCACGCGAACACGGGGAGAACATGCAAACACACAGAAATACCAACTGACCCAGCCGAGGATTGAACCAGCGACCTTCTTGCTGTCGAGGCACCCACTGCGCCACCATGACGCCCTAAAATGTGCTTTATAAAAAATAAATATTGTACTGTATTGTATTGTGTGTTTGTTTCTCTCTACAATCTTCCGATCATCCTCACTATTCCAGCTTCCATTTGCTCATTATTTTCTGTCATCTTTCCAAACCCACATTTCCACCTGCTATAGTTTTTCTATAGTGTAGCTATATTCCAGCTGTAGTATATAGAGTCTTGAGGTCACTCCAGACATTTCCTTTAAGCTGCCTGTAGTCCCTATCTTTCAATGTGTCCTCTTGCTTCATGAATGCATATGGTCTAACAGTAAACATGCTTCTGATCAGCGTACAATATTGCAACTACAATGGTTATGAATGGTTACAATGGTTACGAGCCATGCAGGCTTTTTGATACTGGTTTGGGTCATGTTATTTGTTATCATTATTATTTTATTTTTGTTACGTTATTTGTAAACGATAGATAGATAGATAGATAGATAGATAGATAGATAGATAGATAGATAGATAGATAGATAGATAGATAGATATTCTGTATTTACATGAGCCAGGGAAAGGGAATCTGCCTCATTAGAGCATTGATTCATTAATGCAGTGAACGCAACCGTGACAAAACCAGGCAATAGTGATGATAAGTGCTGCGTGGCTCTGGTTCGTGTTAAAGTGCAAGGGGGCCTATCTCCTCTGATGAAGAAACCCATTTATACACTGTCACACACAAGAGGTCATCCCTCTCTGTATTCCTCTATTGACCCAGGTTGTTCGTTTATTATGGGCAGCTTTTTTATTGAAGGATGATTACCCTGAGTGATGTCAGGCTGGAGGAGAAAAGATCGACCAGAATAATGGCATTCCAACGCGGGGGAGTCAATGCACGCTCTTTCCTTCTGTGCTGCTCACAAATTGAGTCACATCCTCCCCTCATCCATTATTTACAGCTGATCAGCCTTTCCTGGCATCTATGGATTTGATAATCATCCCCATGTCCATATTAAATATGTGACATAAATTTCACCACAGGGGCCTGTCAATAGAAGGCCACAGGAGAACAAAGACCACAGGTGAAACACTAAAGCAGTGAACATGTTTCCCATGTATAGAGATGACAGTGTGATTAGCAGAGGTCAGTAAGTTTTACAATCCCCATCATAAAAAGTGAGAACTTTTCATTCATTCATTCATTTTCTTTTCGGCTTAGCCCCTTTATTAATCTGGGGTCGCCAAAGCGGAATGAGCCGCCAACTTATCCAGCATAAGTTTTACGCAGCAGATGCCCTTCCAGCTGCAACCCATAACTGGGAAACATCCATACACTCTCATTCACACACATACACTACGGCCAGTTTAGCTTACCCAATTCACCTATACCACATGTCTTTGGACTTGTGGGGGAAACCGGAGCACCCGGAGGAAACCCACGCGAACATAGGGAGAACATGCAAACTCCACACGGACATGCCAACTGACCCAGCCGAGGCTCAAACCAACGACCTTCTAGCTGTGAGGCGATCGTGCTATCCACTGCGCCACCGTGACGCCACTGAGAACTTTTTATTGGTCTAAAATGACTTGAAATTTTAAGCTGCCTAAGACATGTTAAATGTAAAATCTTTATTTCTTTTCAGTTTCAAGGCAAATGTTTTTTCACTGGGGTCTTAAACTAAGGTCAGAACTTGACAAGCACTTGCCAAACATGTTAAATAAAGAATGTAAAGAGTAAAAATATATTAAGTGGCCTTAACTAATATGTACTTGCACTGAAATTAATCCTTTGTTACAATTTACTTATGGTATAAATACACATTTTTGTATTGTACTTATGATTGATTAAATACATGCATGTAATTACATCTGTAATTAATTTGTGTAATTACATATTTAAATACACTGATGACCATCCATTAACCCACCCTTAAACCTACCCATACCACCAAACCTGTCCCTAACCCTACCCGTATCAACGTCAAGAGAACCAGAAGTGTTCTGCAATACATTATGAACACAGTATGTTGTATTTATTTTTTTGATGCAAGTACACAGTAATTAAGGCCCCTTAATATAAAGTGAGAACCTTTTTTCCTAGCTGACTAATAATATTATTTAGATTAAATGGCTTTCCTGAGGTAAATATAAGATTATTGTTTTATGTATTGACATCTTCTGTAGGTCAAACCCTTCATCAATTACATGAGGCATGTATTTTTGTGCTGTAACTATGAGGAAGATATTGGTTCACATGTTGATTAATGCAGCTACAGTGGTATACCATACCACATTGAAGATAATAAAAACTGAGATAATTGAGATATTGAATGGCAGATGTGCTGCAAACAATATTTGATCAATAGTGTCAACAGAATATAACATGATAAATTGTTACATGCAGATAAAATAACTCTCATATTTGTGTACTGAACTGTATCCAAGGTTTTTTGCACAAAGGAGACAGACACAATTAGAATGTGTCATTAAAGAAACAAAAATTGTCAAGATAAATTTTGTTAACAGTGTTTAAATGATTATAGAGATATATCAAATTATAGAAAAAAAATCACAATTTAGTCTTTTAATTATTCTTGTAATGTAGGTAGATCAGGAATATTTTTGTGAATTCAATTAATACATTCAATTAACTACTGTAACTGTAAGTACGACTGGAGACACAGATTATAGTGCAAACCATACAACAGGGTACAACAGTGGACTTTCCAGAAGCTGGTTTTAGACAAACGATGATAGATAAGTACAAAACCTCAACATAGACCATAGAGATCGACATAGACTCTGTGGGCCAGGATCATGTGGATTTGATGCATGGAACCCTGACAGGAGCGTGGGATTGAGTATGTCCTCCCTGAATGGTCAAGATCTTTCTTTGGGTCTGTATCCCTTCCAGTCCACCAGGTACTCCAACTTACCACCATGTCATCGGGAACTTAGGATCTCCCAAACTAAGTATATGGTGTCATCTTCTATTACCATTGCTGGAGAAGGTTTGTCAGCAGGACCAAGCTCTGTGGGAACAAAAGAGGCTATTCAAAGATAAGGAGCTGGAGTTCATATGTTACAGCATTAATCTGTCAGATAATAGGGAAAGTACCAATTAATCTGGGTTTTTTTTGCAGGGAACTCATAAGCAGGTGTCCCAAGTGGAAAGCTAAACCTTTTGTACAAGATGCTGGTGTTGGTGGTGGTGGTTGGTAGCCAAATGTGCTTTAGAAAGGAGTGAGCTCTTTGGTGGGCTGAGAAAGAGAGCTCTGTGTGCACTTAGCCCAGACGGTGAATCAGTTCCAGAAGTTCTGGTTGTTTGGGCAGAATGTATGGACATTTGGATGAGTGACTGATAGAATGAACATTTCTCTGCTTTGACATACAGCTGGTGTTTACAGTGCTGTTTAAGGACCTCAGAAATGGACTGGTGATGGTCAGACTTATTCCGGGAGCATAACAATAATCAATGAAGGGCTGCAAGCTTCCATCCTTTTTTGCCACAATGAGGAATTATTTTTTGCCACTGAAAGCAGTAGAGGAAGTAAATGGTCAGATGTATCCTTGCTTCCTCGATGTGCTCCTCCATGACCTTCTGTTCCGGGATGGAGACATAATAGATTCTTTCTCTGGAGACAGTTTTTTCAGGTAGAAGGTTGATAATGTTGCACAGTACCATGAGGTGGTTTGGAGGCTTGTTGGAGGCTCGTTTCAAACAAAACACAGACATGAAGTTAACAGAAATTACTACTAGAGACAGAACAGGCATTGGGAGATCAGGAAAACAATCGATTGAATCAGTTATTAATAACCCACTTTAGGATTTTCATTCAGGGGAAGAAAAGATCATGAGAAACGTCTGGGTTTGTAAGTAACCCTCATTCCGCAGAGGAGGGAATGGAGACATTTATGTTGAGTTGATCGACTTGGGAATTTGCTTAGAAGGCCCAATCACTCTGATTTGTACAAAAACAGGACAATGATATGTATTTGAAGTTGGCGAGCGCAGTTCTCACAGGTGTAGCCACTATGCATATAGTAGTAAAAAGGCTGCCTTTGAGAGGAGCTCATCAGACTGCTCACTGAAGAGCTGAACCCACCTAGCATTCAGCAGGGATTCAGTTCCTGTGGCAGGGTTGACATAAACATCTCCATTCTCTCCTTTGGGAAATGAGGGTTAAGTATGAAACCAAGATTCCCTCTCAGTTTATCACTATGAGTTTATGTTGAGTTGATTGACTAGGGGAGTCTATCCTAAGTGCCAAAGGAGCTGAACCCATTAAGTGTTTGGGGCAATCTGTGCCAGGTGTGTAGTGTGAACACACAAGCACCACCAAAGGCATAACCAAACATAACCAAATGTCCTTGTCCCTAATTACCATGATATGGAAAATAGTTTGGGAGATCATTCTAGGTCAAGCTAGAAGAGCAGTAAAAGTGCACGCAGGTCCTGGTTGGGAACATGGCGCATCAAGCATTTTTGACACTGAGCTTAGTTTTCTCCTGACTAACTGGTCTTATACCCAGGAGGAGGCTACACCCCTGGTGCAGTGTACTCTTAACCCCTGGGGGACATGGCTTGCCCTGAGTAAGGGCAATGGCATCCACTATCCAGTGGGCCAACTTCTGTTTAGATATGGCACTTCCCTTCTGCTCAGAGGATCTTATGTTCAGTGCAGTCCACGTACACATGCAGTGTGCAGATGAGTCACAGCAGCGAGAGGGCTGGGTCTGCCTCCTGGGTCCCCTACCTGGGTCTGCCTGGGCAGATCTTGCAGGTTCACTATCTTGTCCCTGAAGGAAGTGGTAGGAAACTTTGGACATATAGCCAGGCCTGGGTCTTAGGATAATGTGAAAGTTAGCCAGTCCAAATTCCAGGCACGATTCGTCAACCAAAAATGCCTCCAGGTTCCCCGACCCTATTGATTGAAGCCAGCACGGTCAGCAGAGTTGATTTAAGTGACAGGATCTTGAGAGATACTGACTCAAGTGGTTCGAATGGATGTCTACGTAGTCTACAAAAAGACCACGGAGAAATCCTAAGAGGGTATGAGAGGCGCGCAAGGTGGATTATGCCTCCTAGCAACTCTGAGGAACTGGGTGACCAGCTCATGCTTCCCCACTCTCCAGCCATTTACCAGCTCATGGTGAGTGGAAATGACCACAGCGTAAACCTTCAGTGTGGAGGGCGACAGTCCTTCCTCAGGGGAATCTGCCAGGGAGAGGCCATCGCGAGGAGAATGAGTTCTGTGAACCAGGTCTGGTTGGGCCAATCGGGCGCAACTAGCAAGACCTGCTTCTTGTCCTCCCTGATCTTTCAAAGAATCTGTGTGAGAAAGTTCACTGGGGGAAATGCATACTTGAGCATGTCCATAGGAGCAGATGGCGAGTTATCAGAGACATGCAGCAGGAGCGCACACCACCCTGGCAGTTGATGTATGCTACTGACACCATGCTGTCTGTCCTGACCAGCACGTGCTTCCCAGCCATGTCATAACTGGTGGAGGGTGAAAGCACTATCAACAGCTCCAGGCAATTGATATGCCAATGCAACTGGGGTCCAGTCCTACGGACCCGCAGCTACATGCACGTTGTACACAGCGCCTCAACCCGTGGAGGAGGCATCCGTCATTACAACAGCATCCCTGGACACTTGCCCCAGGTGCACTCCGGCCTGCAAGACAAGGTCCAACCACAAGTTTAAACATCAGCGACAGAGAGGAGTGATGGTCACTCGCTGTTTGCCAGTGTGCCATGCCCATCTGGGGACTCGATCATGCAGTCATCGCTGAAGTGGTCGCATGTGTGACAGTCTGAGTGGCATGACATCAACTGTGGATGCCATATGCCCCAGGAGCCTCTGAAATAGTTTCAGCGGGACCAGTGTTTTCCTGCTGAATCACTTCAGAAAGGCCAGCACTGCCACAGCATGCTCTCTGGAGAGGCGAGGGCTCATGGAGTCCACCTCCACACCGAGAAAAATGATGCTCTCCACGGGGGAGAGCTTGCTCTTCTCTCAAGTGACCTGAAGCCCCAACCGGCTCAGGTGCATGAACACCAGATCCCTGTGCATTTCCAACTGCCCCCGAGATTGATCTAAAATTAGCCAATTCTAGAGGTAATTGAGAATGCGGATGCCCGCCAACCGGATCGGCAACAGGGCACCCTCTACGATCCACTTTGTACTGCCATGTTCAACCCTCGAACGCAAACCATGGGAACAGCCGGTGTCAAGGAAGAATTGAAATATGGAATGCGTCCTTCAGATCTATAGCTGCGAACCAATCCTGGGGACAGACACATGCTATTATGTATTTCTGCGTGAGCATCCTGAACAACATCTTGTACAGATACTAGTTCAATTTTCAGCTGAAGGGACATGCTTGATTGCATCACCAGTAGGACCGCAATCTTTTTGCGCAAGACAGGGGGAGCTGCAGGCTTTACTGCAGTGAAATCCACACCCCTGAACTTGGGAGTCCGAGACCAATTACACCAGAGTAATATCTGATTTGGAAAGAAAGAAAGAAAGAAAGAAAGAAAGAAAGAAAGAAAGAAAGAA
>CAIGQV010019270.1:4887512-4951963 GCA_903798115.1 Danio jaintianensis
GAAAGAAAGAAAGAAAGAAAGAAAGAAAGAAAGAAAGAAAGAAAGAAAGAAAGAAAGAAAGGAAAAAGATTAGTAATTAGTACTAAAGACACAGTGAAACATTAGTGAAAGGTGTGGACACAGTGATATTCTGTATACAAAGTGATTTATAATACATTGTGCTTTGTTTTGCTTACATTACAATCTGCAGGCAAATGCTCTGATAAACTGGGTACTTGTTCCTAGTGTGGATGTCCTTATAAAGTTTCTGTGGAGATGCAAACAAGCTCCTAAAATCAGAGGTGTCAAAGTGAACATTCTTTAACTCCTTAAGTGTGATGTCAGAAATTGGATGGACATCTATATACTGGATCTTTGAGCACCACCGCAGCTTGGTAAGTAGTTCTTAAGTCTAGAAATCAGTTCTTGGTCTAGAGATTTTTGAGAATTTGAGTTATTTGAGATTATAATTACATATGTGATATTTTGTGTTTTAAGTATTTTAAATACAAAATATAGGAATACACATGCATAATCATCTCCCTGTCTACTTCTCAATTGTAAAATAATATTTGGAGAGAAAAAACAGCTGATGAAACACTGACCAGATAGTGTCCAGATATATTTTATTGTGGTCTATTTATTAATGTAATTTTTGCTGTAATTAAAAGCTGAATTTTTAGCAGCCATTTTCCAGCCATGTATGTGAGTTAACCTTGATCCCTTTCGATTAATTCATGCTTGTCTGTCAAATAATGGAAAATACAAAACATTGTATCATAATGTAAAAGTTTCATGAAAAGGTTTTCAAGTATTACATTACTGTGGCCTTCACCAAAAAAAAAAAAAAAAGGTGTTTGTGTGTTTTGGAGCTTTCTGTGTGAATAAGGGCGTCTAGGCCTGGACCTGCTATGGCTGTCAGATGGTTGTAAAGTAATATCAGGCCTTCCTTAGAGTACCCTCTGCGCTGGCAGAACCAATCAGGCTCAGCCGGCCAGGCTGATTGGACTGACATACTCTATCAAAGACAGAGCTGAGCGATTTTCACATGGCCTGCAATGTCCCAAATGTCTCCCACACTCATGGGACTGCAGCACTCAACCAGCGAAATCTGCTGTTCCATTTCCTGTTTTAGTTTCTATTGTGGAAACAGCAATGAATTTTGGAAACAAAACTACAATTGTGTATATTTATTTAATAAGAATATATATATATATATATATATATATATATATATATATATATATATATATATTGATTTATTTTAATTCCTGTCACATTTGCAAATCAGGAAAATACAGTCATGGTTGAAACTACTAATCAAGCAGTATTTTACATTGATGACTGATATTATAGCATAATTTTGAGTAAACTCAATTTTTCAAATTAGTTGATCACACAGATACACGCAAACATGACAGATACTTATCATCAGTAGATTATCAGTTGGGGATCCAAGAAGAAGATGGAAAAAACAGCAGATATAAAATATTTTTTCTGGCTCTCTCATTTTATTACATCCCTTCATTTAAGCACCATCTGTTCACGGCTGTTGAGGGAACAGTAATATTTAATTTTTGTTTGTCTTTTGCTTGTTTTCTACTGACAAACATAAAAGTGTTGAGCTGTTTCTGTCACTTACTTTTGTCATATGCTCACGTTTGCATATCTGTACATAATAACATCAACACAAAGATGTTGCTAGTGCCTTTAAAATGGCAAGTAACAAACATAATTAGATCTATGGATTCTCTCGAGGGTCTCATCTTCTCCTCTTCCTCCAGCTTCATGCTGCACAAGCTAATCTTTTCAGTCGCCATATGGGAATTTGAGCTCAGTCCTTTATGGGCACTTCCCCACTTATTGTCACTGCTATGCTTTTTTTTTCTTCAATGAAGAATAATCAAATGTTGATAGCACAGTTCAAATGGACCATTAAATATGGAAGAGTGTTGGAAAAGTTTTCCATGATGTGTCTGCGTTGAGGAGCCCGGCAGTCTGCCGCAAACAGCCCAGCCATGTGCTGAAGCTAATTTGATTATAATATAGTCATCTAAGCTATTCAATTAAATATTCTAATTAACCTGAAGTATTCAGCAAATGATGCTAATTACAAATATTCTCTAGAGAGCTAGTGTGATGAAAGCCAGAGCCTAAGAGTGATTCTTCAACTCAGTGTTTCGTATCATGATGTCCTATATCATAGGTTCAGCTAATATCAGATTGCCAACTAATTTGCCTAAACCTCATTTGTTTAATTCCATTAGCATTTTGTTTGAAATCATAATAAACACACATCTTGCTCTTTAGTGCACACTTGAGGTAGTTTAATGCTGCTGTTTACTAATGTAGCGCTTCCTCTACCCCCCAAAAACAATGATCTTTATCTTTATTTGCTTATTTCTCTCCCCTTCTATCACTGCACATTGCATTTACTTCTAAGAAAAAATAACTAATTTCACATGTTTCATTACAAGTTTATTAAATATGTTAAAATTATTATTATTAGCAGTAGTAGTAGTAGTATAACATTTATTTAATTAAAAATTTTAATCAAAAAAATCCCTATAAGCCACCATAATTGTTTAAAATTTGAAAGCATGACAGACAGTCCTTATGAAGAAAACAGATTTGGTATTTGAGCAGAATTATTACTTTATATTCATAGTTTTCTTATGCCTATAAGACATCATGTGCATTATGTCTGAACTTGGCATTGTAGTCACACGAGCAATGTGTTTCAGTAAGGTAATTTTCTCTCTGCCTGGAAGCATCAGCGGGATGTCATTCAGAACAAAACCATCCTATGACACTTTTTAAGCATCCATTTACAGGACATATCTATACTTTATTAAAGGAAAATTGAATTTTAAAATTGTTTTGACAAAACACTGAATGCTTTATTCAGGAAGGATAAAAATACTAAAGCTTTCATTAAAATGGGCCTAAAATCCTCTAATAATAATGACAATGATATAAACAATAAAATGGCAATAGTTATCAAATAGCAGTAATAATAATGCTAGGCAAAGCACAACAATAGTATAAAGTTTTATTTAATATCAGTAATGAATTTTAGATTGCATATAGTATTCAGGCAATAAAGCATAATTAATTAAAATTGCATTAATTGCATGACAGATGCACTTTCATCAAATTCATATGATTTTATCATGGGATGATCATTCATTCATTCATTTTCCTTTGGCTTAGTCCCGTTATTCATCAGGGGTCGCCACAGCGGAATGAACAGCTAACTTATCCAGCATATGTTTTACACAGCGGATGCCCATCCTGCTGCAACCCAGTACTGGGAAACATCCATACACACACACTCATTCACACACATACACTACGGCCAATTTAATTTATTCAATTCACCTGTACTGCATATCTTTGGATGGGGAGAACATGCAAACTCCACACAGAAATGCCAACTGACCTAGCCGGGACTCGAACCAGCCATCTTCTTGCTGTGAGGCGACAGTTAACCACTGAGCCACCGTGTCACCCTACGAGATGATCAAGGTTGTTAATGCACTATAGTGTTCAACAGATACAGTCTCAGATTATTTCCATTAAATTTGACTCTTTTAGATTCATTCATTCATTAATTCGTTCATTTGAATTAATTAGATTTTATAATACATTGCTTTCACTGAATAGCCCTTGGATAACTGCTGATGTTATCATTGGAAGACCATGGTTCGTTCAACATTTTCTCACTGTATTCTACAACCCCAAATCAGAAAAAGTTGGGACAGTATGGAAAATGCAAATAAAAAAGAAAGTAGGGATTTCTAAATTTACATGATTTTTTTTGTCTTTTAATGAACACGTATGCCAATTTTAGTTCTAACAAAACATTTAAAAAAAGTCGGAACAGTAAAGCATTTACTACTTTGTAGTGTTGCCATTCCTTTTCACAACACTTAAAAGATGTTTAGGGACTGAAGACACCAAGTGATGAAGTGTTTTAGGTGTAATTTTGCCCCATTCTTCCTGAAAATATGTCTTAAGGTGTGCAACAGTTCGGGGTCTTCGTTGTCACATTTTGCGCTTCAAAATGCACCACACATGCTGTATTGGAGACAGGTCAGGACTGCAGACAGACCAGTCAAGTACCTGTATCCTCTTCCTCCTCAGCCAGGACTTTGTAATGTACGCAGAATGTGGTTTTGCATTGTCTTGTTAAAATATACATGGGTGTCCCTGGAAAAGAAGGCAGCATATTGTGCTCCAAAATCTCTATGCACTTTTCAGCATTATGGTGCCATCACAGAAGCGCAAGTTACCTTTGCCAAGGGCACTAACACAACCCCAAACCATGACAGACCCTGTCTTTTGGACTTGTTGCTGGTAACAGTCTGGATTATCCTTTTCTTCTTCGGTCTGGAGCACACAGCGTCCATTTCTCCCAAAAAATACCTGAAATACTGATTCATCTGACCACAGTACCCGTTTCCACTGTGTGATGGTCCATCCCAGATGCCTCCGAGCACAGAGAAGTCGACGGCGCTTCTGGACACTGTTAACATAGGGCTTCTTTTTGGTGCAGTACAGTTTTCACTGGCATTTGTGGATGTAACTATGTATTGTGGTACTTGACAAAGGTTTTCCAAAGTAGTCCTGAGCCCATGTGGTGATATCTCTTATAGATGAATGATGATTCTTGATGCAGTAAGGGATCAGAGATCACAGTAGTTCAGCTAAGGCTTGCATCCTTGTCCTTTACGCACTGAAATTCCTCCAGATTCCTTGAAACTTTTAACTATGTTATGCATTGTTGAAGGTGAAATGTCCAAATGTCTTCCTATCTTTCTTTGAACAACATTGTTTTTAAACATTTCAATAATTTTCTCACATATTTGTTGGCAAACTGGCGATCCTCGGCCCATCTTTGCTCCTAAAGGACTAGACCTTTTATGGATGCTGCTTTTGTACCAAATCATAATTACAATCACTTGTTGACATCACCTGTTTCAAGTCACATCATTTAACCAATTTACCTGATTACTGGCCCTAAATTGCTCCTGTCCCAACTTTTTTTGGAATGTGTTGCAAGTCTGAATGACAGGAAAGGATGTTTATTTACAAATAAAATTAAGCTGACCTGGCAAAACATGAAATATTAATAAATATAATAAATGTCGGGGTCACGGTAGCGCAGTGGGTAGCACGTTCGCCTCACAGCAAGAAGGTCGCTGGTTCGAGCCTCGGCTGGGTCAGTTGGCGTTCTGTGTGGAGTTTGCATGTTCTCCCCGTGTTCGTGTGGGTTTCCTCCGGGTGCTCCGGTTTCCCCCACAAGTCCAAAAACGTGGTATAGGTGAATTGGGTAGGCTAAAATTGTCCGTAGTGTATGTGTGTGAATGAGAGTGTATGGATGTTTCCCAGTGATGGGTTGCAGCTGGAAGGGCATCTGCTGCGTAGTGATAGTTATTTTATTCAACAGGACAGCAACGCTAAGCACACAGCCAAGTTAACAAAGGAGTGGAAATGGGCCAACTTTGTGAAAATTCATGAGTGGGCCAGCCAGAGCCCAGACTTGAACCCGATTGAACATCTCTGGAGAGATCTGAAAAGGCTGTGCATCGATGCTCCCCATCCAACCTGATGGAGAGAGCTTGAGAGGTACTACAAAGATAAATGGGAATATAGGTATGCCAAACATGTTGCATCAAACTTAAGAGTCTCGATAAATGCTATAATTGATGCTTCTGTAAAGTATTGAGCAAAGGCTGCAACTTTGTATGTACATGTGATTTTTTTATATATAATATTCAAACTTCTTTCACCTTGTCATTAAAGGGTATTGTTTGTATTTTTGGAAAAAGGCTGTAACAGCAAAATGTGGAAAAAGTGAAGCACTGTGAATACTTTTCATATGCACTGTAGCTGTACAGCCATTACATTTAATAATAATTTAATAGTTTTAGATCATAAGAAAAGCTATGGCCACCAATTCTTTGCATTCCCTGATGCTCTTTTATTTTTTTCAGATAGTGATAGTTACCCCTAATTTGCAGTATATGAATCACCAGGGACCAGAAAAAACAAAGTTAAAATTAATTCATTCATATTAGTAGTTCAATTTACAAGTAAAATTAATGATTCATTCAAATGAAATTGTATAGTCACACTAGTGTCGAGAAAAGCACACATCAACGCTACCACATTCAATCTTATCCCCTGTCTTTCTCTCTCTCCCCTTTTTCTTTCCTTCTTTTGCCTAGCCATCTGCTGCAAATGTCCTCTGAAATGTTAAAAATTTAATTTGTCGACATGTCTACATCATATCCTCAATCACTGTCCACGCAATAACGGAGGCCAGGGCTCTGGGGACAGAAGTCAGGCATGCCCAGCTACCACATTTAGATGGGGAAACAGAGCTCTGATTAGGCCCTCACACTGACTGGAATTATCTCAGACAGCTTAGAAATCAGATTATTAACTCTGATACCAGACACCAGAACAGCTCTTCATGATTAGCATGAAAATTTTGATATGGATCAATAAGCAATTTTTCCCCCTCCTGTCAGATAAAGACGTCCTCCATTAATCTATTGCTTATGTTTAGGTCAGGAAATTAAGGCACACTATTTTCCTCCTGACTTTCTGCTCTTTAAAAAGCCACTATTTCATAAGCGGCTTTCACACATACAGCCTTTTCTAGAAAATTACTAGTAAATTAGCATTTAGAGACATGGGATAAATCAAGGGGAGGCAATGCCCTACTGCACTTTTTTGAGCCACCTTTTCCCTCATAAAAGGATACTCAAAATGTCAATATATATATAATTTTGTGCTGCATGTTTTAGGAGGTTTGCTGAAGGTGCAGCTGACGTGCAGTGAGGGGTTTGTATCTTTGATAAACTATTACAGTTTGCGTTCATTGAAAAGTAAGAATGATTAAAACATCCATATGAAATAGTCCCTTAAAAGTGACGTCAGGTCTTCAGTTTTGCTCTCACTTTGCACTTTGCACTCACTCTACAGGCGTAAAACTGGGCAAGGGCCGGCCAACTGAACCGCGCCTGGGCCTGATTCGCAGCACTCACACTTGTCAAACGAACTGGGAAATGGGGGTCAAATGTGCCTGGGCAAGGTTCGGATAGCCTTGTATGAGTACACCCTAAGCCGAAGGAAAATGAATGAATATTTATGTATTTATTTACTGAGAATTTCAGAACGGACACTGTCACAATTACACATTAAATGACAGCTCAAAATTGCCCTCTAATATCTAGTGATTCAAACTGTGACTTTATGATAATGCAATATGAATATCAAATATTGCTGTTGTTATAATGTATGTTCCACTTAAATTTTTCCCCATAATACTTAATAATTGCCACCACATTTACCTTCCAATCTACATACCAATAAAAACCTGCCTGGTTGAATCTGTTCTGTAATATAAAAGTCATTAAATGCAATAATATTTAACCAATAAATGTGTTCAGTTCAGTTGGTACAAAGAGAACATGATAGTCAGGGGCACCGATGGCCAGTACGGGCATGACAACATTCTTGAAAAGGTGGGGTGTTGCAGACGAAAGTTAAGAGTGGAGGGGGTGGGGGTTGGTGTTGCGGACGGTGATTGGTCGGGGCGCGAAAGTAAATAAGGGGCGGGGGGGGTTGGGGGGGGGGGGGGGAGCGATGGGGGTGTCACGGACGAAAGTGAAGAGCCGGTTTGATTGGGCCTCCTAATAGTAACTCTGGGGGGCCCAAAAGGGTGTGGGCCCTTAGAATCGTTTTAACTCCCCCATACACCCCACCTAGCAGCGGCCCTGATGATAGTTAAATGATAATTATTAAAGTATTTGTTGTTACTTGGGTCATAGTATCAGCTGCGTGTTAATCTTAATCCTCTTAAAGACCAGGATTCAGATCAAGAGGTTATACTGTATGAATATAAAGAAGCTTATAACAGATCTTTTTGGACAATGTAGGGCAGTATTACATCAGATTATCATATAATCTATGGTATATATTTAACTTAAAAATAAGGTATTAAAAGATACATTACATGCTGGCTGCACATTAATATTTCATTAGTCTGGGATCGGACCAGACCGGAAAAAAATAAACTACTACTTTGTCTCATTTCCAGAAAGAGGTGAACAGTTAATACGTGCCTGAATGCACCGTGATGACATATATGTACATTGATTTATGAGCTGAGAACCAGATCATGGTGAGTGCATGGATAATTATGACTCGTTATAGTATAATTAATCTAGCCTGTGTCATTATGGGAACTTGAGTCCCCACAAATCATTATATTTCACTAATTCATTTGCCTTTCTCACCTACACCATTCTCTCTGCCCTCTATACGCTCAGTTGTGCTTTACTGGAGGAGCTCAGATAGGCTCGAGAGTGCTTCACATATTTGATTAGCGTCCAATGTGAATGGATTATGCAATATGATTTGATTAAGGATCAAATGAATTTATTGACCTGATGTACTATTTTATTATTTATTATTTTATGAAGCCATATGGGAAAGGGAGATAATAATTAAATATGCTGTGTGTATTAATATTGACTGATGTTGTTGTGAATGATCCCATAGTTGGTATACAAACCCAAGGAAAAACTAAAAGGGCTAATAAAGTATTCTTGCCTATTCTACTGTTTATTTACACTCAATGCTATTGACTCAATGGAATAAAAAACTTATAACAGCAATAATAATAATGTTAAAACCTTTCATCTGCCTGATCCCGTGTATCATTTCATTATGGCTGTTAAAGATACATTATGCTATTACCTAGAAGGACTGGTGGTGTAAGAATCTATTTTCAGTGTTTCCTCTTTGGAGTGCAGCCACGACTCTATGCTTGTCAATCAGCCTGTAAATGGATCCAGTTGACTGAGTGGCTGTGGTTTGTGAAAGAGGGCTTTTATGTTTTCACATGTGCAAGTATTGGACTTTGGATCAGGTTCAAATTAATTAAAGCTCCATAACTGTAAGTGCTTGCTAATGACCACAATTTTACCAACCCAATATTTAATATTTTATCCTTTAAGAGTTAAGTGACCTAATATGATCCCAGTGCATTCACCATTAAAATACATCGATCAAAGCAACCTTTCACATAAGAGAATCACGTTCTTGTTGTTTTGCATGATATTTTGCAGTGCAATACACTGTTTCAGTTCAGTCTGTGACTGCCAATGTTCAAAGGGTAACATTTAATCTGTTAAAATAAATACAGTGCCTATATGACCTTAACTGTAGGCCATTCTACAATTATGTTTATAATTGCTTTGGGCTGATGTGGCTGTTTTGAATATTTTGAGTGTGTTGAAAACCTTATCAGTGACGGGACAGCAAAATTTAAAAGGTATGTTGACTGCTTTGGTAATACAGATGTGAAATTCCTCATAATGCATTCATTATGTTATGTTGTATTATATTAAGGGATCCACCAAGGAGACCAGTCATCTCTGAGTAGTTTGAAAATGGGCCATTGAAATTTGGCGAGCATGCACATCCTCTATAGCCAACACAGGCTCATTCTGAAAATGTAGCCCTATATATGTAGCCAGAGGAACGTACGGCTGCATTTTGCCTTTAAAACAAATGCTACGGGGCGGTATGATGTAGTTCCTTTTCTCGCTTACCAGCTGACCGCTTACCTCTGTATGGACAGCTCTTCTGCTGTTACCAGTTTGTCCAGTGGCTCGCCATGTACGTCGGTGGACTTGTGACGCGGAGTGGAGTTGATTGCAATGACGGGGTTCGAGTCCGGCGAAGAATGGTTCCAGAAAGCAGGTAAGACAAAAACAAAAGCCAAAAATAAAATAAACATGTAAATAACAGGGTGAGAATGTGGTAAAATCTGAAAATGTGGTAAAAATCAGGCTGCCACAAGGGCTTTTTTTCTGTATTGCTTTTGAAAACACTGTCGGTTGGGTTTAGGGAAGTGGGTGGGCGGGTCAATCGGTGCTTTTGAAAACACTATCGGTTGGGTTTAGGGAAGGAGGAGGGTGGGTCAGTCGATCGGTCAGTCAGTCAGTCAGTCGACAGCGGCCTCTGGTAGATTTATGCAAGAAGAGCAGGCGCGAATGGCACTTGCGAGAGAAGTTTGAGATCTCAAAAAGCGTATACAGCGGCCTATGGTAGATTCACGAAAACAAAACCTGAAAAAATAACATACCTCCTGGGACGTATTTGGAGCTCTCCAAAAATGTATATAGGGGTACGCTTTCAGAATGAGCCTGGGTTGTCTATAGCACAGTTAAGTGTTGTATGCCATCCATGGTAACTTCAAGTTAAAAGAAGAGTTTCCATTCACAAAAGGGCAAAAACGGTTGGTCAGCATCTTTTTCAACATGCTTTGTGTTTCTGAATGTGGTGTTTCCCTGATTTTGGAGACCTCATGTATGAGGTTTGTGCTTGCAGGTATCATTTGTAAATGGTTTATGCTGGCACTGCAAGTGAATGCCCATGGTTTTCTCTTCTTTCCCTCACCTACGAAAATAGTAGCTTTTATGTTCTAAGGATTGTTTTGAGGGGTTTTTAATCAAGGTAAATAAACAAAAGTTTTTCAATAGCTGAAGAACATCTGTAAAAGTATGGTATATGGCTAAAAGTCACCCTCAATTGAGATGATGATAAATAGATGGCTCACTTTGTTGACATGACACGATTATGTTTGTATGGTTAATATAATTAATTAAATCTAACATATAATATAACATATTTAGTATTATAATATTGTATATATATATATATATATATATATATATATATATATACCAAATGACGCAACATAGGCTCATTCTAAAAGCGTAACCCTATATACATTTCTGGAGATCGCAAATTATGTAGCCAGAAGTACGTATAGCTGCATTTCGTCTTTAAAACGAACGATGCGGGGCGGTATGACGCCGTTCCTTTTTGTGCTTACCAGCTGACCGCTTACCTCCATATGGCTTTCCAAGTTACCAGTTTGTCCAGTGGCTTGCAGCGTACGTCAGCGGATTTGAGATGCAGAGAAGAGCTGACCACGACGTCAGGGTTTGAGTCCAGTGAGGAACAGTTCCAGAAAGCGAGTAAGACAAAACAAAAGCCAAAAAATAAAATAAGCAAGTAAATAACAGGGTGAGAATGTGGTAAAATCTGAAAACGTGGTAAAAATCAGGCTAGGACTTTTCTTTTTCCGGATTACTTTTCAAAACACCGTCGGTGGGGTTTAGGGAAGTGGGTGGGCGCTGGTCAATCGGTGCTTTTTAAAACACTATCGGTTGGATTTAGGGAAGGGGGTGGGTGGGAATATTGGTCAATTGGTCAGTCAGTCAGTCAGTCAGTCGACAGCACCTTTGGTGGATTTACGCGAGAAGAGCAGGTGCAAATGGCACTCGCGAGAAAAATCTGAGATCTCAAAAAGTGTACACAGCGGCCTCTGGTGGATACGCGGAAACAAAAACTGCAAAACAACGTAGCTCCTGGGAAGTATCTGGCACTCTCCAGAAATATATATAGGGTTACGTTTTCAGAATGAGCCTGGGTTAAAATGCGGAGCACTGCGTCACTTGCTCTACTTTACTCATGGGGTGTTTTTCAACTCACCAGCTCAAGTTTAATTAAATTTGAATTATTTGATTATGTGGAACAGACAGGAATATATTAATAAGTGTTTGTGAAACTATGTTTTAACTGTAAAAAGATGTTTCATCTAAACATAAAATAAATTTTAAAACACAGCTGTTGATATTGTTATAATTCAGACTGTAAAAAAGAATACAGCAGAAGAACTAAGAAATGAAATATGTCAACAGAACTATGTTTTAGTCATTTGTTCAGTACTGTCCTTGCTGTCTTTGATGGCAAAACTGTGTTGTTACACTCCCAGCTGGTCTGGTTTCTGTGTTCTTTATTGAACAGGAACCATCAGCTCTGAGGTGAAAGAGCTGACTACCTCATCACTTTCATGACAGCACTGCAGAAATCAGCCATGGCAGTTTAATATGAGCTCAAATACTGCAATCTTAAATGTCTTTGAGCCAGTTACCATTTCATACAGTCCACAAATTCACAATGACACCTGGTTAAGGCAGCCGTGTCCCTGCTGATGGATGTGTGCTTTTGTCTGAGCACCACACATCTCCAACCCTTCACAAAACAAGCCTGCACAAATATACATTTCACTCTGGAGCTATATTAATAATAAATTAAAATTGATTTTACCCTTTCAAAGTTTATTTTTAATTTAGTAGTTATGACAGATGAAAATTTTGAAAAATGGGTAGACATTTAATGTTTAGAACTTATGATTGTTAACTAATAGGTTATACATAAATTTAGAAATTGTAAGCGCTAACGAAATTAGACATCCAGGCAAGTGAGTTATTATTATTATTATTATTATTATTAGTAGTAGTAGTAGTAAAATTAAAATTCCTTCTTTGTTAGATTAATTTTCACAAGGTAATGTCATATTTGTATTATCTAATTTTTAATAACTTATTTATTTTGTCTTTGCCATGATGACAGTACACAATATTTAACTAGTTAAAAAATAGTTTTTATTTCAGCCAAACTAAAAGAAAAAGGACTTTCACAGAAAACAAATTGTAGTAAATACTGTGAAAATTTCCTTGCTGTAATTATTACACGGCAGTCTGGAATACTTGATTGGTCAAACACAACATTCCAATGTTATTCCCCAACACATGCTCATTGTAGACAAAATATGCAAAATATGTACCCAGAGGTACGTCTGGCTCTATTTTGTCTGTACAATGAACACTATGGGCCAGTATGACGCCACAGATGGCTTCTGTTCCTTTTTGTGCTACCCCTGACCGCTTACCTCCATGGACCGCTTTTCCGGTGTTACCAGTTTGCCCAGTGACTCGCTGTGTATGCTGATGGACTTGGGACCCAGAGCGGAGTTGACCACAATGATGGGTCCGGTAAAGAACAGTTCCAGAAACCAGGTAAAACAAAAAAATAAAAATACAAAACAGGCTGAAAACGTGGTAAAATCACGTGGCCACGACGGCTTTTCTTTTTCTAGATTGCCTTTGAAAACACTATCGGTTGGGTTTAGAGAAGGGGGTGGGTGGGTCAGTCGGTCGACAGCAAGCTGGCCTGGTCGGCTGAAATGTATGTTGAGCCAACTGGTGGATTTACGTGAGAAGAGGACACATAAGAGAAATGTTAGATCATCAAAAAGTGTACACAGTGGCCTCTGGTGGATTTGCTAAAACAAAAACTGCGAGCAGATGTACCTCCAGTTATTTCACTGTCCCCAGAAATGTTTTGTGTCTAATTTTTTCATTCTGTGGCAAGTAGCCATGTAATAAGCGGCATAAAGTACATCCAGGCATCTTTTTTCACAGTCTTATACAACAGTGCTCCACTTCAGGCTTTATTCTGCGAATGCAATCGCCTGGATGTACTTCATCCCTTTCTTATTATAATACACAATGTCATTAAATATCATTATATAAGATTAAATATCTAAATGGGAGCGGCACGGTGGCACAGGGGGTAGCGATGTCGCCTCACAGCAAGAAGGTCGCTGGTTTGAGCCTCGGCTGGGCCAGTTGGCATTTCTTTGTGGAGTTTGCATGTTCTCCCCATGTTCGCGTGGGTTTCCTCCGGGTGCTCCGGTTTCCCCCACAAGTCCAAAGACATGTGCTATAGGTGAATTGGGTAAGCTAAAATTGTCTATAGTGTATGTGTGTGAATGAGAGTGTATAGGTGTTTCCCAGTGTTGGGTTGCAGCTGGAAGGGCATCCGCTGCGTAAAACATATGCTGGATAAGTTGGTGGTTCATTCCGCTGTGGCGACCCCTGATTAATAAAGGGACTGAGCTAAAAAGAAAATGAATGAATGAATGAATATCTAAATGGGACACCCATGATGTCAGTAATTGGGATGCCACAACTGAGCGTTCCCCATTCATGTGTTGACTTAATTATTAACCTTTTCTGTTTTCTTCTTTCAGTGCTGTTCCCATTTAGTATTGGAGTGGTCCAATCCATGGAGTACACCAAAACATCAACAGACCAATTTGTGGTGCAAGCTGCAGACTCCATATCCCATCTTCAAGGTCATCAATCTGGAGGCGATGCAGCTTTGGACGGCCAATTTTCTCCATCATGTCTACCCTGTCTTTCATGTTTCACATATTAAACCTGTCTTGTGTTCTCCCACACTATTCCCTCACCCAAAGAAATGAGGAAGCAAACATAAAATCCACTATTGACAGACTGATGTTATCTAATAAACAAAGGCTCTCGTATATATTTTTTTAGACCCAGTGTCCCTCAGTCCGAGGAAATAGTGCGCTGCTACTTTCATGCATGCTGTTCACAATAAACTATATAATGTATTATAATGTAGGATATGTTTTTTAGTACTGTGGAGCACTATGATTGTAGTACCTTTTTTAAATTGCATCTGCTTTAAAATCTATCCAACATAGGCTCATTCTAAAAACGTAGCCCTATATATGTTTCTGGAGACTGCGAATTATGTAGCCAGAAGTACGTATGGCTGCATTTCATTTTTAAAACGAACGCTACAGGGCGGTATGACGCCATTCCTTTTCGTGCTTATCAGCTGACAGCTTACCTCCATGTGGACGGCTTTCCCGTTGTTACCAGTTTGTCCAGTTAGCTCACCATGTACGTCGATGGACTTGACATGCAGAGAGGAGTTGACCACAACGACAGGGTTCGAGTCGGGTGAGGAACTCCGCCATACTCGGTTCCAGAAAGCGGGTAAGACAAAAACAGAATCCAAAAAATAAAATAAACAAGTAAATATCAGGGTGAGAATGTGGTAAAATCTGAAAACATGGTAAAAATCAGGCGAGGGCTTTTGTTTTTCTGGATTGCTTTTTAAAATTGTTGGTTGGGTTTAGGGAAGTGGGTGGGCGGGTCAATCGGTGCTTTTTAAAAAAACTATTGGTTGGGTTTAGGGAAGGGGGAGGGTGGGTCAGTCGATCGGTCAGTCAGTCAGTCATTCAGTCAGTCAAACAGTCAGTCAACAGCAGCCTCTGGTGGATTTACGTGAGAACAGCAGGTGCGAATGGCACTTGAAAGAGAAATTTGAGATCTCAAAAAGCGTACACAGCGGCCTCTGGTGGATTCGCGAAAACAAAAACTGCAACAAAAAAAAAAAGACGTAGCTCCTGGGATGTATTTGGCGGTCTCCATAAATGTATTTAGAGGTACATTTTCAAAATGAGCCTGGGTTGAATCTATCTATAGCATCTTCTTGAGAGAAATAGACAAGACAAGATAATTCAATAAAGACAATAGACACACAGACAAGATGTAGACTGCACTGTGTGACTGAGTTGAGTGTAACAGCAGTGCTGATGATTGTTTAGCGGCATCCAGCTGAAGTTAATAATTTACTAAACATCATAATACAATCATACAAACATCATAATGGCAAACCAGCATTTAATTAAAAATGAAAATAAAGTCAGGCAACAATACAGTATTTTTATGGTGTCAAGCACTCAAATCAAGCACTCAAAAAGTAATTTTATGCAGAACTTCAATAAACATTTTAATAACACTTTACTTGGAGAGGAGTTCATAAGACTGTCATGATACCTTTATAATCATGACATAATATGCCATGAATTTGAAGGAGATTTTATGCATGCTTATGACATTATTGTTTGAGATGTCTCAACTCAAATTCAATTTGTACCACTGTAGTTGAGGTCAAGAAAAATATTAACGGCATTGTTGTAAAATCCATGACAGATTTATGACAAGTTATTTTGTCAAGTAATGTATGTCAGGTTATCCTGATCTATTTACAATGTCAAGTTATCATGAGAAAGACAAAGACAGGTTATGACGTATTTGTGTATGTCAAGTTGTCATAACAAAGACATCTAAAACAATGTCACATTTGCATTTAAAATTACATAACTGAGTGAATGAAATCCTTCATATCCTTGATATGTGTTATGTTGTGATTACAAAGGTTAAGACCACCTTCAAGTAAACTGTTACCGCCAACCTGATTTCTCCAAGTCGGACATGTTCCTGGATTAACATCTATGTCGATCCTGGAATAACATTCCAATCAGCCAATCAGAATTAAGGCATACGTTTACAGTTTATGCTTACAGTTTATGCTTACAGTTAGGTTTATGCACTTCTACATGATTGTTATCCAACTATTATTCCCCTCTAATTTTGGGAATAATTTACAGTTATGGTTGGGTTTAGGGGTAGGGAATAGGTATGGATTACATTTCACAACAAAAATGATGTTCCAGGATCAACATAGATGTTAATCCAGGATCGCATCGTACTTGGCAAAATCATGACATGCAACTGTTACCATTTTTTTTTCTTAAATTTTCCACATTTACAGGTCACATCACGTCATTCTTAAAAGATTTTTTTTGCATTTATTTGTATTAACTGGCTCTCTTGGGCATTATGCAGCAGGTTCTATGTAAGTCGCTATTGATAATGGTTGATCTGTTCATTCATAAATTCTAAATCCACTCTTCCATCTTGTGTAGTAACTTACCAGAGTATGCTTCAAAGTATGCCTCATATTCACATGCTTTAGACGGTAAATGAATCTACACACGTTGTATGATTAGTCTGAAGGAGATACTGATTCATTATGTAAATTTCACCACTTGCTGCATTAATCATATGAATGCAACTAACACAGAAAATATGGAAATAAGGATATTGACCTGGGACTAATAACAAGTGTATAGTATGAACTATCTGCTTAGAAATATCTAGAATTTACTGTTAACCCTGTAAAAAATAATGTAAATGAAAATCTTGGATTATTTTTGCACAAACGGATTGCGCAATTTTGTCATAAAGATGAGGCTACAGACTATAAGGGAAAATTTACTAAGAAACAAATCTAACATTTACAGTAATATGTATGCAAGTAAAGAAACACCCAGGACATGATAAGCCGCAATAGCTGCTACAAATACTAAGGAATTGATTGCATGTGGTCATCCACTACAGTAAATTATCTTGTAAAAAGTACTGCACAATCCACATGGTCATCAAAATGCAGTCCATTTTTAGAATAAACAGTATAAATATGTGCCTTGTAGACAGTGCTCTAGATAATTGGTTATAACAAAACTTGATTATAATAAACATGCACATACAATAATTCAACCATTAAAAAAATTAAATGCCTTTTTACATTTAAAAATGCAGTACTAATAAGTGCAAAGGTGGATAAATGACAAGTGACACTTAATTGTCAAAAAAAAGCACAACCAGAGGTCGGTCAAAAAAACAATGGTGAACATTACAGAGCAGTCTAACATGAGAAATGGCACTTTATGTATTTCCATCAGCTGACTAAACTTTCGTTTAATAGTGGCATTTGACATTTACACTTCACAACTCCAACGATCTCATTACAAGTCAAACAGTCCAAAATCAAACAGTTTTGTGCTGGATTGGAGCAAAATGAAGGCATAACTCTCTGTCCAATAATCTTTGAAAACTCTTTGTTCTTTGTCAACTTTTCTTTTCTGGAAACTGATTTCCTCACCCAATCAAACACTCACTGTGGTGAGGGTTATCGCCCAATTACGCTGACTGGTTGTCAAGACAGCAGCATCATACCAACATAGGCTCATTCTGAAAACGTAGCCCTATATACATTTCTGGAGATCGCGAATTATGTAGCCAGAAGTACGTATGGCTGCATTTCATCTTTAAAACGAACGCTACTGGGCGGTATGACGCCATTTCTTTTCGCGCTTACCAGCTGACCGCTTACCTCCATATGGACGGCTTTCCCGCGGGTCAGTCAGTGCTTTTGAAAACGCTTTTGGTTGGGTTTAGGGAAGGAGGAGGGTGGGTCAGTCGATCGGTCAGTCAGTCAGTCAGTTGACAGCGGCCTCTGGTGGATTTATGTGAGAACAGCAGCCGCGAATGGCACTCGCGAAAGTAATTTGAGATCTCAAAAAATGCACAAAGCGGCCTCTGGTGGATTCGCAAAAACATACCTCCTGGGACATATTTGGGCTCTCCAGAAATGTATATAGGGGTACGCTTTCAGAATGAGCCTGGGTTGCATCATACATATTGGCTTCAGTTTTATTTCAGACCATTGGCAAAAAGACATTAAAAACTAACAAGATTGCATGTTTAATGCATGTTTTTCAGAGTAAATCCACACCTTTAATTCCTTACACACAATTACCGCTCTTGAAATATATAATGTAGGTGGGTCTGGATTGAATTGAACCGGAGTCTTGACTTGCTCTATATTATCTAACCCATTTTGCAACCTAGCCTTCATTAGGCTGCCTTCTGGATTTGTAGCCTTCTTTTATGACCTGTGACAGCATGTCCTCGATGCAGTTCAGATGGCTGGGAGCATGTGCTACCTAAACAGATAGGAGACTGTGGCCAGCCATAATAAGAACCACCTCTTAAAGACTGTACTATAACTTGACTGACCTGTAATTGTGATTCTGTACTTTTTGGTTCAAATGCTTTGCATGGCAGAAACACTGCAAATAGGCAAGGCAAGTTTATTTATATAGCACATTTCATACACAATGGTAATTCAAAGTATACAACAAGTATAAAAGTATAATAAAAACATATTAAAATGTGTTAAAACAGGTTTTAAAGGAATAAAAAAGAAAAAAGAGACATACTGTAATAGTGCGATCTGTCGGACGTAGCACAGTGCTCATTCAGTAAAGGCGCAGCTAAATAGATGTGTTTTAAGTCTTGATTTAAATGTGCCTAATGTTGGAGCATGTCTGATCATTTCTGGAAGCTGATTCCAGCAGTAGGGGGCGTAGTAGCTAAAGGAGGACTCACCTTGCTTTGACTGAGCTCCTTGCTTTGACTGAACATACTTCAAGAATGTTTTGAATCATGGCCGCATCCATTATTTTCCACTTGGAAGCCAAGTTAATTTCCACAACCCTCTGATAAAAGCTTTGTGCTGTCCATGGTGCTGTCATTATGTGCTATACATGTACATACCTCACAGGGATTCCAAAAAGATTGTCTTGTAAATACACAAAAGACACCAGAGATGGGGATTTCCTGTGAGATTTTCTCACGATTGTCTTTATAATACTCTAACATGCCTCTAAGGGCTTCCCACTCATGGTGGTGGTTAAGTGTGTTTAATGTGGTGGCTTACTGCTTTATACAGAGGGCCTATGCATGCATTGTATGAGTACAAGAAGAGGAAGAAGAGGAGAAAACCCCCTTTCTAATGTCTCTTTTAGTGGGGGGCAGGGGGTTGGGGGTTGACAAACACTGAATGGGCTGTGATGCGAATTGGCTTGTGCGGAACGAATAATGCAACACTGCTGAAATGGAGCAGTCTGTGAGCAAATTGGAATGTGTAGACAAATTTGATTATTTTTATAATCCACTCTGACACACTCGTGAGGGTCTCCCGTACATCTGTATGGCTGGTTAGCGGTTGAATATTCTCATGTGGGTTGAAGCAGGAGACAGTCACACACAGTTCATGAGAAAATAAGTATTATCATTATATTGTTCTCCAGCTATTACCTGAAGAACTGTTTTTCTTTCTTTTCTTTTCTTTTTTTTTACCAACGTTTTACCATGGACATGCGCTTTAAATGTTTTCCCACAAGATATCAGCACTGAATCAGGCCATTGTTTGTTTGAAATTCTGAAAAGAATTGGAGAGATGGAACAACAGCACTACTTATTCATTCATTTTCCTTCGGCTTAGTCCCTTATTTTGTCTGGGGTTGCCACAGCGGAATGAACCGCCAACTATTCCAGCATATGTTTTACACAGCGGATGACCTTCCAGCTGCAACCCAGTACTGGGAAACACCCATACACTTTCACATTCACACATGCGCTCATACGATAAGGCCAATTAAGTTTATTCAATTCACCTATAGTGCATGTATTTGGACTGTAGGGGAAACCAGAGCACCCGGAGGAAACCCACGCGAACACAGGGAGAACATGCAAACTCCATGCAGAAATAGCAACTGGCCCAGCCGGGACTCGAACCAGCAACCTTCTTGCTGTGCTAACCACTGAGCCACCGAACAGCACTACTGAAGATTGCAATATGTGTGAAAGGAATAATGGTTCTAGCTATATTTTTAATCAATCATAACTTTTGGGGAAAAAGGTGCATACATGACTGCATAAGAGATTCTGTCACTTAGAAACTGTCGCTAATCTGTCAAAATGTTAAATTTATAGCAAAATGTATTGTTATTATAGTAACACTTCAGTATAGGAACCAATTCTCACTAGTTACTACATTTCATGGAGGGATCAGAGTCAACCCTAATAATTAATTATTAGTACTTATTTCATTATTATTTTTGCTTGCTCCCTTTGAAAATCTGAAAATTATATATATGGCTGACCTCATTAATTAGATTTATTAATTATGCACAAAAAAGGTTTTAAAAAATTAACCCACATCTTTAAAAATGATCCTATAGTCATTCATTCATTTTCCTTCAGCTTAGTCTCTATTTCAGAGGTCGCCACAGCGGAATGAACCGCCAACTATTCCAGCATATTTTTTACACAGCGGATGCCCTTCCGACCGCAACCCAGTATTGGGAAACACCCATACACACTCATTGACACACACACACTACAGACAATTTTTAGTTTATTCAATTCACCTATACCGCATGTCTTTGGACTGTGGGGGAAACCGGAGCACCCGGAGGAAACCCACACCAACACAGGGAGAACATGCAAACTCCACACAGAAATGCCAACTGGCCCAGCTGGGACTCAAACCAGCAACCCTCTTGCTGTGAGGCGACAGTGCTAACCACTGAGCCACCGTGCCGCCCAATTGTCCTATAATTGTTTCATTTTATAATTAATGTGTTAAAATAAACTGAAAAATCTCTCATGATTGATTGTTTTGGGCTTCGTGCAACAAACCTGAAGACTTAACAGAGGCTCAAACTCCAAACTGCTTCACGCCAACTAAGTTTTCATCTCCCAGTTGCATAAAGCAAACCAACCTGCTAATGTAAACTTAAAGATGATTAGAGTAATAAATAATAACCTAATGCATGATTCCTGTCAGAGTCGTACATTAGCTACGCATAAGTCCATTATTGGCTCACAAACTATGTGTACTCTTTGTATATTTTTGTATGAACACTTCATTATATTTGCTTAGTTGCCGAAATCAATGTCCTGTGAGTGTTTTATAATCGACGTTCACCCATAAAGCAGGATCTTGCAAGGCTCAGTGATGTTTATGCAAATATGAGTAGGGGAGCGCAGGGCACAAAGTAACGCGGGGTAAAATGTAACACAGAGTTTTATGGTATTTACTCAGGGTTAACCATGGCATACTTCCAAGGTTTTCACCACAGTATCGGCAGACGTCTTCCTGCCAATTATTGAAAATGTTCGGTCAAATTTGGATGAGAAACACAGGAGAAACCATTTTTGCAGCATAAAAGTATTTTTTATTATAGTCGATTTATTTATTTATTTGTTTTAATCTGTGAAAGTATGTATGTAAAATCTTATATTGTTGTGACGACCGTCTTCTAGGCTAAAAGATGGAACCATTTTGAAAGATGTAAAAAACACACAGTGACTGCTAGCCAGTTTTGAGGAAAACACGACACAGCGGGGTTAGTTGTAACAGGGTGTTACAATTAAGCCACACACAGTTGGACACCAATTAAACCAACACAATATTATGGAGTGTAACGTTAAGAAATTTTTATATAAAAATGTTTTTTAATAGAAAATATTGTTTCAATAGAAAAATATCATTTTATTACTAATAATGCAAATAAATACATTGTATAATAATGGATAATAATGCAAATAAATACAAATGTGTTTATCTAATAGATAAATAAATAAACATACTGTGCTATGTAGAATAAAAAAAATTATTGAGCTAAGTACTGAGGAAATATAGCTACTATTTAAAGTAAACTGGATTTAAATTAACTGTGTAAAATCAGCCTTTTTAAGCATGTGTTACAACTAACCCTCTGTCTGTTACAACTTGCCCCGCAGGTGGGGTAAATAGTAACATTTTTACTCCTGGCACTTTTGGCAATACTGCACAGAAACTATAGGTCCGGCGATCATACTTTCAGTGCTCATTTGTAGGGGAGGCTTGTGTGTTGTTGGTAAAAAAATACGGGTTGTCTAACCCCATTACTTTGTTCATTATTTGGCCAAAACCAAAAAGTGTTACTCTGTGCCCCACTCTCCCCTATCAGTTGCATTCTGGCACCTATTCATTGGTCCCATCAAATGTTTTGGTTAATAAAAAGATTTAAAAATGAAGAATTTTCTCTTTGTTGTGGAAGTTATACTTACAGTATAAGAAATATACTTGGAGGAGGAGGCCTTGCAAAATTGACCAGAGAAGGAGTAAAAAAGGTTGAGAACCACTAGCCTAAGTGATAGACTTAAGCTCAATAAAAATGGTAATGGAAGCTGTTTTTTGTAATATCTATTCTATAATCTTCATAATTGTTAATTGTGAGCTAAATTTCTGAGCCAATATATAAATGTGATCAGATTAATTAATGATTTATTAATTTTAAATCACTGCACAGCCCAATGGGGTATATGCACAGGAACTTTTAATTTTTAGCAACCCAGCTCAAGCACTTCCAGTGAACTGTCATGCCATTATAAAATCGCCCCATTTAAGATCTGGTTTATTTAGAATCACTGATCCTCACTGCCTGATTGAGATACGATATAAAGTGGACCTCAGACCAGACAAGAAGCACTGCATTCAATTCCATTGTCCCTCTCCATGTCTTTAAAAGTATTCTCAATGGAGTTTCAGTGATCGCCTGCTGCTCCTGACTGCGATTGTGTTTAAACGGCCTCTTCTCTCCTTTTACTATTGAACAAATAAATGAATGCTTAAGTCTTTTTAAAGGATTACATTTTAATTACATTAGATTATGAATGCTGTAAAAGCAACCTTATGAAATTGAAAATAGTCACATCAACTTTTCACCAGAAATTTAACGGTGGCTGAGAAACACTTGCCGTGCATATAGCCCATTACATGATATATAACCATGTGGCTTCAAGTTTGTAGCATGCCTAGCCGTAATTAGCTAGTTCAGGTGTGGTTAATCAGTCAGCTCAAATCAGAAGAACTGGATATGCCCTGGTCAAACCTGCCCTTTTTTACTCATCTTGAAGTCTCTTCACAATAGAAATGATTCATTGATTCAAATGCATTTGATTAGAAAGAGGTTGAAAATGTTGTTTTGGTGTACATCCGCAAACAGGGTTGGGAAACACTGCCATAGAGGACAACAGGCAAAATGGTGAGCCACAATATGAACATGTGAATATCAGACAGGGAAAAACACAAAGGACCTGATGCTAAAGATTATTGAAGGTTATTAATAGGTCACTGGAGATTAGTTGGAGATACAGGAGACCAGGTAAAGAGTCTGTATTTCAGCTGGTGCTGACTTTGAGGTGAGTGTGTTTAGTTTTTTTGTAATTATGCTGATTATGAGTAGCTTATGAATAGGTACCCATAGAAATCTGCTGATGTTTTAGCCCATCGTTGCATCTATTTATTTACGTACACAAATTTGTGTAAATATATATTCATTCAGTTTTTATATTAATTGCAATACACAAATGTTTATATGATTTATGTGCAATGTAGTTTTCTATTTTAGTATATTATATGAGAGACTTACTTTGTTTACCAGACAAGTGGATCTAGTTGGATTTTTTTTATTGTAAACCTTAAAAGTTAGAAAGTTTTTTGTTTTTTCATGTGTTGTTTTTAGTTACAGCATAAATCTGCAGATTTTGTACAAAATTCTGGGCAGAAATAGCAAAAATTTCCGCAGATTCTGTCTGGCACTATTTATGAGTATAGCCGGTGATTAATATTCTCATTAGTTTGGTGGTTAAGTGAGTGAAGCAGTGGAGTATGTGATAGAAGTGTGTTGAATCTGGTTTATGGAACCAACTCAAGTGACAATGTGTCCGACTAACATTAAAAAAAAAGTCTGGCTTATTTGGCAAACTTGTTTAATGGAACACACTGAGGGAATCATAAATTTCACTTTAGCTGAACTGAACTCTTTTTCATAATTGATCAGAACATTGAGACTAAACTTAAGTGTTCACATGTCCAGTTCTGCCCTGGGCAGGGTTGTCTATGGTTTTTCCACTTGCCGCACTTTTTATTTATTTATTTATTTATTTATTTATTTATTTATTTTATTATTATTTTTTTTTTCTCCACGGGTTAAGAGTTTGATATATTTCATTAATTATATTTATATGGTTGTTAAATATTTTACTGAACCAAATTTATATTCTACTAATGATAAAAATTGTGCTAGGATGATGAAACCGAGAAAGCAAACATGGTAACAGATTGGCAGAACTCTCCAGGATTGTTGCTAAATAATACCTGCTAATGTAATATTCAAAAGAGAGTCCAATGACTTACAACTGAATTGACATTTTAAATGTTTATTTTACATTTTAAATTAAAAAGTTTAGGGTCAACTTATGCCAGAGTTTTTATCTTAATATTATTATCATGTTTTTAACATGGCTGTCATGAGAGACATACCAGCTGTGCTTTCAGATTATTTTTAAGATAAGTTTTTTATGATAATATAATCTTTATAAATACTAATATACAGTAATTTAAAAGAAGCACTTTTTATGCATGCAGTGATGTAAAATATGTATTTTGTGCTTTGTGTTTTGAGATTTGATATCATTGGGATAGTTTTGATTGGCTATTGAGCTAGTTTTGGTCTATGTTTTACAGGCCATTGAGCTAGTTTTGTTTATGAAGACCTGGCAGCCCTGGCCTCATCCATAGTTTAGTTGCCAAAATGTAAAACTCTTATGTGCACATATGTGTTGGCATTCAAATGGCATACAAAGAGAACATCATGTTTTGATACATGATTCAAATTGTACTGTGCTTTTAGTAAAAAAATTTACTTGAATGCTGGATGTTATCATCTACATCAGGAGAAGACCAACCAGGGTGCCACTGCTGTCAGCTGAGAGCAGAAAACTATGTCTACAATACACACAAGCTCTCAATATTGGTCGAAAGAACATCGGAAAACGGTTGTCTGGTCTGATGAGTCTCTGCTGTGAATTTCTGCTGCAACATTTCAATGTTATGGTGCGAATTTGGCGTAAACAACATGAACGCATTGATCTGTTCTGCCTTTCATCAATGGCTTAGCTTGGTGATGGTGGTGTAATGGTGTGTGGGATATTTTCTTGGCACACTTTGGGCCCCTTAATACCAGTTGAGCATTGTTTTAGCGCAGGGGTTTGCAACTCCAGTACTGGGGGGGCACTGTCCTGCAGAGTTCACCTGCACACACTGTATCAGTTAGGGTTAAAAGAACTGTTGGCAAACATATAACAGAACAGGGACACATTAAGCAATGAAATAACAATCCAATATAGATTCATAAGTAATTGTTCACTTAAATCCAAACTATATTATATCTTTCACAGCTTTTGATCCCTTTTCCCTTAAGTGTGTAATTCCATGTTGTTGTTGTTTCCAGCTGTGACAGTATGCCTCTCAAAAAAAATGTGTATGTTATTTATATAAAGGGACTGAGGACAAAGAGTATTACCGGTATAGATCTGAAATAAAACAAGGATTAGCTCCTTTGTTCTGAATACAGCATACATTCAATGTGACCAGGCAGAAATGTCCCATGGGAAAACAGAGAGAAAGGATTCACAGGACTGAAAACAATGACTGGAGTCATAATTCAGAATTATCCCTTTAGATTACATAAAACGGTATGAATGAATGAATCTATGAAAAAAACAACATAAAAACAGCAGCAATGACAACAGTAATCATTTCAAGATATGAATTACAATCACCACACAAAAAACAAGAATGTGCCAAATAAATCTCTATAAATCAGGTGAGAAAATAGCTGTTTTAAATGTTATAGGGCTTAAAATTGTATTAAGAAAAAGTCTTTTAACCCTTGTGCTTGACTTTGATAAAAGGTAAAAAAAATCCAATCCACAATTACTTTTATATTTTAAAATACACCAAATTAGTGACATCATTTGTGAATTTGGCAATTAAAGAGTTAAAATCCTGTAATTTTCTAAGCAATTGAGTAGTTTTGATCAGGGCTGAGGTTGATTAACAGATTTCTGCAAAATAATTTGAAAAAAATATTTATCTGATGCATTTTTACAGCAGTTTAATTCAGTGGATGTTTTCATCCCAAACATAACAAAAGGGTAGCAAATTTGCCCAGAGTGTATTGTTAAGGTTTTGTTTTTGTTTGTTTGGTTTTTTTAATTCAACGTATTTTCTTAAAATATGTGTCAAAATAAGATTTATCACCAAAAATCTTTCTGCTAGCTAAAACACAGAAAAAGTTATGGCCAAATTAAGACACAAAATCACCTCAGAGTGGATGAAAACATCCCCAACAATACATAAAGGTTAAGAATTCTTAAATAGGAAATGTTTTAGGAAATGTGTTTTAATCTAACAGTAGTATTCAGGTAAAAATACAGCAGAAATTAATAACATAATCAAATGTAAAATAAAACACTTCACACTCTCCACTGTAGGAATTAAATACAGATTCATAAAAAAAATGCATTGGGTAATATTTAACTTGATTGTATGAGTTAAAACAGACAAGCCATGGCCGAGCAGACAAATATTTGTTTTTTAAACATTTCTTTTTTTATAGGTTATATTTGGTAAAAGATTTTTTTTTTTTAAATGTGTCCGATTAGTAATCCCTGTTTTGCTAAACACCCAAAGCACACTGCAAAAGTCAACTGATGTCGGTGTTGTCACTGACGAACCAGCACTTTTAGACTATTCACCTTTTCCTTTTGCCCCGTGATGAGTTATGGGAGTAAATATTATACTTTTTTTTTAGGTGTCATTATTGCGCTCATTATTGCTTACAAAGTCTCTCCAACAACTTAAAACAAGTCTTTCCACAGCAATATTACAGACTTGGTAAATATTACTGTTCAGCAGGGAATGAAAACATTTGGAGAAACAAAATGAAAGAAACACCAATCAGGGCGTCAGCCATTTTAAGTGCTGTCTCAATCGCAAAATTGAAACATTCATGCCCTGAAAAGTGAAAATCGGGGTGCACCGCGGCGCACAATGTGCCCTTAACGGAAGTTCAAAATATGAATCAAGTGACCTAAATTATCAAACGTAATGACAAACGATCAACATTTTTCTAAAAACAATCCATTATTTATTCATTTTAAACATGATTGAACATAGATAGGTAGGTTAGGAAAAATCTAGCAAACATTTATAATTGTTTAATGGTTGAAATGTTGCTGGTATATAAATCAATCAAATTATTTGCTATAATGTACTTTTTAAAATCTTAGTAAAATTAATATATGAAAATTATTTGTTCTGCTGTTGTTTATAAACTCCAGTTTTGATGATGTACAATGAGGATGTTCTCATGTCACACTCAGGGTGCGAATTATACAATGACGATTGGGGGGGATGTCAACTTTTTTGGTAATGTTAGTTTGTGTAATACATGCTTCAGTATTTATTGAAATTACATCTTATTTATTAATAAAATATTTAAGTTTTCAGTGTTTTGAGGGATATTTAGTGTATTCTGACCTACAGTATCCTCTGATTAGCTATTTTAGAGGTTACTGGAGGTCAAACTATACAAACTATGAGTCTAATATGACTTTACTTTTAGGCTATATGCAGTGGTCGAATTGTAAAAAAAATTTCAAGGGGGATGGTACGGGGGGTGGGGGGGTTGGATGGGTGTCCTGCAGCTACACACACACAATGAGAACAAAATAGGTCTAAATACATTTGTAATTTGAGAAAATGCTTTTTTAAATAACCACCAACCATAAACAATCTTAAGCATGTCATTTTTAAGAAAATCATGAAATTAAAAGGGACAATTAATTAATTGACAATGTAAGTCTTTGACTACCAGCAACTGTTTGATTGACTAAATATAAATTTACCTTTTTATTTGCAACACTTTGTTTACCTTATGTGGCTCAAATACATGAGCTTTTTTATATATAAACTGAAATAATATCAGGAAGAATATTTTACAATCAGATAAAATCAACAAAATTCCTCTTGACACAACAAAGATGGCAAAGAAAAAAACAAAGATAGCATTTAGATAAATTTACTGTTTATTTATAAATTGGCTGTTTAACAAGGCGTAGGAGGTGGCATGAATGCAATGAAATTAATCATAAAAATGTCATGTGATTTGTAACTAAAACCGCCAGTAGGTGGAGTCCAGTCTCCACCTTTGTCACTGAATGATTCACTTAATTGAGTTGTTCGAACAGTTGATTCATTCACAAATGTCGTTCTGAATGGACGACTGAATTATTGTCTCATATCAAAGCGCAAGATTCATTCATAAACAAAACATGGTATGGAAATGTGCAGCGGCTGAGCTGTTTGGAAGCATTTTCGAGAAAAGGAGCAACATTTGGACAACTGTGATTCTAAAACTGCATCGCATCATTTGCGTTCTGATTTTAGGGATAATAATAACGGTTCATTTTAGAAACAGGGAACCTAGAATCTGCTGTAACTTAGATATTACCGGCGAAAATTGGGTCCCTGAAGTAAATGTTAGCAAGCCCTGTTAACTGTGTTTTACAGTGAATATAGAACAGCTTAAGTTACACTCGCGTCAAGCCGCCTAAACTGTAAATGTAAAAACAAACACCTATTTTACAATAAAACATGCAACATGTTGTCTGTCAGTGCTGTACATCTGCCGGTTTCAGACTGATGCATGAATATTTTTTTGCATAAACTGATTGGCACAATTAAACATTTACAATGGCATGAACCATTATAGGGGTGGTCAAATGTATATTTATATTATCTACTTTTAAATTATTAATTTTTAAGATACAGATCAGAGAAAGCTATACGTCCCCCATACGTCTTGTTTTGATGTCCTTCGAGGGGGATTAAGCGTTAATTAGGGGGGTCAATCGCTCTCAAACCCCTCTATAATTCGCATCCTGGTCACACTCAGTGTCCCAATGTGTAGTGAACCAAGCTCAACGATGTCCTTACCAGTGCCTGAATTCGTGCACAAGACCTAAGACCTAACGGCCTCGAGAGCTTGGGTGCTGATTAAGACGCAGCTTTGGTTTGAGAGAGAGTAGTAGTGACAGTGTTGCCATTTTAGTTTGTTTAATAATTATTATATAAACATTACTGCATCATTCTATATTGTATATAAAACTGTAATGATTATATCATGCAGTCTCTGTATGCTGCCCAGCCCTGAATGCCAAGAGTATAACTATCCACAGATCACATCCATTTTAGGCATTGTTTACAGTACAAAACAAGCCTGGTTCAAGTTTACTGAGCTTTTATCAATACCTCAGTGGAAAAGTGGATTCTCATTTTGATTCCACTCCTGTGGGGGTGTGGGGTGATTGAGAAAAAGCTTCTCAAGTATCACTTAAAGTGCTAATATTGAGCCTATGTATTGAATGTGACATAATTATATGAGGCTTGTATTGAATTGGCACCATTAAGAGGCGCCTCCTTTATTTTTAGATGTACCGGAAACTATTACCAGAGAGCTTGCTTTCTCCACTGCTGACATTAAACATTGGTAATTAATTGCATATAGCCTTAATAAGTCAACAATTCTTGTAACAGGGGTCAACAATATGTTTGCAGATCGAGGAACATTATGCTCATCATAGATTCAGAAAATCAATAGTGATATACTATTCTCTAAAAGCACCATTCTCACACCATTGACATATGTAATGTTTAATAGTGAAAAACTACAATTTGTACTATGGAAAAGTAGATTATAAAAAGGTCTAAAATATTATTTGTAAAATTGTTTGATTCTACTTTTCACTGCAAAAAAATAAAATTAATAAATAAAATTAAAAAAAATAATTATATAATATATATACACACACACACACACACACACACACAGTGGGTATGTATGGAAAGTATTCAGACCCCCTTAAATTTTTCACTGTTATATTGCAGTCATTTGCTAAAATCATTTAAGGTTGTTTTCGTCATTAATGTACACCCAGCACCCCATACTGACAGGAAAACACAGAATTGTTAAAATTTTTGCAGATTTATTAAAAAGGAAAAACTGTCACATGGGCTTAAGTATTCAGACCCTTTGCTGTGACACTCATATATTTAACTCAGGTGCTGTCCTTTTCTTCTGATTATCCTTGAAATGGTTCTACACCTTCATTTGAGTAGAGCTGTGGTTGATTATACTGATTGGACTTGATTAGGAAAGCCACACACCTGTCTATATAAGACCTTACAGCTCACAATGCATGGGAGATGGGAGAAAGTTGTAGAAAGTCAACCATCACTGCAGCCCTCCACCAGCCGGGGCTTTGTGGCAGAGAGGCTTCTCAGTGGAGTTTGCTAAAAAACACCCTGAAGGACTCCAAGATGGGGAGAAATAAGATTCTCTGGTCTGATGAGACCAAGATAGAATGTTTTGGCCTTAATTCTAAGCGGTATATGTGGAGAAAACCAGGCACCGCACATCACCTGTCCAATACAGTCCCAACAGTGAAGCATGGTGGTAGCAGCATCATGCTGTGGGGGTGTTTTTCAGCTGCAGGAACAGGACGACTGGTTGCAATTGAAGGAAAGATGAATGCAGCCAAGTACAGGGATATCCTGGACGAAAACCTTCTCCAGAGTGCTCAGGACCTCAGACTGGGCCAAAGGTTTACCTTCCAACAAGACAATGACCCTAAGCACACAGCTAAAATAACGAAGGAGTGGCTTCACAACAACAACGACTGTTCTTGAATGGCCCAGCCAGATCCCTGACTTAAACCCAATTGAGCATCTCAAGTCAAGTTAAGTCAAGTTGAGCTTTATTGTCATTCCGCTACATATGTGGACATACAGAGGAACGAAATGTCGTGTCTCGCAAGACCCCGGTGCTACAAAAATTAATCATAAATACAAACACAACACCGGACATAAGAGCTATTTTAAAACTATGTTTTATAAACTATGCATAACTAACATATACTATAAGATACCTAACTATACACATACTTAACTATACACAACTATACACATCTCTGGAGAGACCTAAAAATGGCTGTCCACCAACGTTTACCATCCAACCTGACAGAACTGGAGAGGATCTGCAAGGAGGATTGGCAGAGGATCCCCAAATTGAGGTATGAAAAACTTGTTGGATCTCTCCCAAAAAGACTCATGGCTGTATTAGATCAAAAGGGTGCTTCTACTGAGCAAAGGATGTGAATACTTAAGCCCATGTGATATTTCAGTTTTTCTTTTTTAATAAATCTGCAAAAATGTCAACAATTCTGCGTTTTTCTGTCAATATGGGGTGCTGTGTGTACATTCATTCATTTTCTTTTCGGCTTAGTCCCTTTATTAATCTGGGGTCGCCACAGCGGAATGAACCGGCAACTTATCCAGCATATGTTTTACACAGCGGATGCCCTTCCAGCTGCAACCCAGTACTGGGAAACATCCATACACACTCATTCAATACGGACAATTTTAGCTTACCCAATTCACCTATAGCGCATGTCTTTGGACTTGTGGGGGAAACCAGAGCAAACCCACGCGAACACGGGGAGAACATGCAAACTCCACACAGAAATGCCAACTGACCCAGCCGAGGCTTGAACCAGCGACCTTCCTGCTGTGAGGCGATCGTGCTACCCACTGCGCCACCGTGATGCCGTGTGTACATTAATGAGGATAAAAAAAAGAACTTAAATGATTTTAGCAAATGGCTGCAAGATAACAAAGTGAAAATTTTAAGGGGGTCTGAATATTTTCCATACCCACTCTATATATTATTGCTGTCTAAAATATTTCAGTTTAATCAAATTAAATGTTCTAGTCATCTCTGCTTTTATCAGTCAATCTGACTAAAAATATTAAACTTTTATACACTTGTAAAATTTGGATGAAGCCTGATTAACTTGACATACTTTTGTGTGTGTGTGTGTGTGTGTACTGTAGTTACACACCCGTTTACACATTTATTTGCTATTGATTTTAATGTTTTCTCAATATAGTTTATATTTATTTGTTTGTTTTAATGTATTTGTTTTTCATTTATTGTGTACTGTCCCTGATATAGGCAGTTTATCAAACAGAATTACACAGCAAAATATACAAAGCACACTATGACATGTAGTGTTTTCACATAAAAAAACAAACAAAAAAACAATCTGGATAACCCTATGCTGTTGAGCATCAAAGATATTGGATGTTCCAGTTTGTGGCCCTGTGAAATTGACATCAGATCCCCCTCAACCTCTCAGAACTGCCTCACTTCTGCAGGAAGATGGTTAAAGGGGGGAACACGAAAGGGCAAATGAGTAGGCAAAAGCCACTCATTGACTTAACCTCTGTCATCTGACCTGTACCCCATGTCAACAAAGTATCAAATAAAGATGAATGAGCTTTATAGTGAGCACCGGAGGACCAGCTCCTTGGGACCAATTTCATCAGCTTCAGTAACTGTTCGTTCAGAGAGATTAACAGAGCGTTTGAATCCGAAAGAAATAGAAAGCCATACAAATAGATTCTAGACAGCAGGCTCATGTTATTAGTGTAAATACCAGGAGGAGGCACCTACTTTTGGCTTTATTTTACCGACTTAGCTTTTTTATTTCTTTTATTTCCATTAATAAAAGGGTTCAACTGGACATGTCAGACTTCTATTAAGTTATAGACTAGGTCATAGGCCAGATTGAAAAGGACAAATTGCCACATGAAATGATCTCACAATTCTGAGATACTTCATGCTGAGGCAATTATTATTCTTATTAGAATTATTTTGTAATAGTTAATGGTAATAGTTATGTAACATTTATTTTGATGACTTGCCATTAGGATCTTGTAGTGGACAGCTACGTATGGGATCATATTTTCACCAAAACAATTGTTGTCATGGATTGAAAAATAATAAGCGTAAATCAAAAAATGCTTGTAAATTCATTCATTCATTCATTTTCTTTTCGGCTTAGTCTCTTTATTAATCTGGGGTCGCCACAGCGGAATGAACCGCCAACTTATCCAGCATATGTTTTACGCAGCGTATGCCCTTCCAGCTGCAACCCATCACTGGGAAACCTCCATACACACTCATTCACTACGGCCATTTTAGTTTACCCAATTCACCTGTACCGCATGTCTTTGGACTTGTGGGGGAAACCGGAGCACCTGGATGAAACCCACGCAAACACAGGGAGAACATGCAAACTCCACACAGAAATGCCAACTGACCCAGCCGAGGGTCGAACCAGCGACCTTCTTGCTGTGAGGCGATCGTGCTACCCACTGTGCCACCGTGATGCCCCACTTGTAAATTATAAAGCACAAAAACTAAATGCAGATTAAGAAACAATGAGGTCACATTGGAGTGACGTCAACTCCTCCTGCAACTGATTGGCTAGACTGTCAATCTCAACTAGTTGACCAATGATGTCGAATGAAAGTCTGATGTGATTTTAAATGAAAGTTGAAAGACCTCTTTTGGAAACGCAAGACCTTGTTGCTTTTTATTCTGCATTTAGTTTTCATTTTTTGTTTGTTATATTTTGACACGTGTTTAAATTTTTTTTATTTGCCATGACAATTTTGCCAGAAAGTTAATCATATATATATATACCATATTCCAATTTTAAAGGTGTTGTATGTAAGTTTTTGACCCTTCTAAAGCATAAAAATACAAACAAGTGAACATACAATGCCAAAATCTGTTATTTTGCTTTGAAAATGTGCCACAACGTCTGTCTTTGTTTTGGTCTCTATAACCCGCCCGCTGCCAGATATTCAGCACCCTGGGTTGCCTTGGTGGAAAACACCATATTTCATTTCAGTCTTGAAGGCTGCATCAATATATGCGGCCACTGCCAAAACGCAAACTCTGGAGGACATCATTAGACTCCAAAATGAGATGCAGATTTAGAGTTATTAAAATCCACATGAGGTGGTTTTTAATTAGCAAATAATATAAATATAACAAAAGTAAACATTAGCTGAGCAGATTACATTGAAACACCCTAACAACACGCAACGCGACAAGATTCGAGCAATTTGGCTACATTAATAGCATTTAAGACTGAGTAAAGCACATAATCAGTACCTGAGGTTGTTTTTCAGCCACTAGAAAAAGAAACTGTTTCTAAAATAGAAATTTCAGGTGGCGGTTAGGACAAAACCTGTCTTTTTAGCAAGTAAAATATTATTTTTGTTGAGTTTCGATGCATGTCATTAAGGCACGGTTTTGACTCGATAGTCAGGCACACTCACTCCTGTTGTCCGGCAACCTGAATTTGTGTGGTGTCTGAGGAAGGGCCGAGTGAAAAAGTGTTTTGAATTTGGAGTGCAATACCTAGTTCAACCACTGGGTGTCAATCTTATATACTGCACATTTAAGGCAGGACCTTAATCTCTGACTGCAGTCAACTATGAAAAAATTTGTAGCAACTCTAGTGCATTCATATATTTTGCTGAAGTTTTGTACCACCTGCAAATTCATGAGATGTGAAAATTGATTTTTGGCTTTGTTTGTCTAAACCAGAGTGAAAGTACCAACACAAAAATTAAACATTTATATAGAGCTTCCATGTTTATGACTTATCACTGAATAGGTACTGGGACATCATTTATATTCAACGTCAAAGAAATGTTGCCTGTAAATTAATTGATCTTGACACCTTGGATAAAATATGAATTGTTTTTGTTTTTTTCCTGAGTTAGTTTGTCTTTAAAGATGTGATTTTAAATTATTTTATTTCAGACAACAGTACATGGCAGGTGGTTATGTCAAAAGCATGACTGAACAGGTCATTGGTAGAGGGTAAACCATCGTCTGGGAGAAGTATAGCAAATGCAGTATGTCTTGGCATTCTGGCTAAGTCACATGATATCTAGTATGTACTGTAGCTCAGAAAGGCAGTCACATATTCACCTTTTAAAAGTATCTAGTATCAGTCAGACTCAGGCTGGTCATCATGGACACATTTGGTGATTGTGATATTTCTATCCTCAAGATCAGTTGCCATGTAATGCCACAAAATGAAAAATGAGAAGAAAATATATTTATGGGTGGCCATTTAAAGTAATTTTAGAATTCATTAGTCCACATTACTCATTAACAACTGTCAAAAAACACAAGGACAGATATTATAGTAACATTATAGCATTACAGTAAGATGACAATGCAAAAAAAAAAAACCATATTAACTTTTGAACTGGGTATTTTTTTACTTGCACACGCAATGTAATGTGCATGCTTCTTTACACCAGGGGTTCACCACCACTCGGTCATGACCCAGTATCGGGTCATGAAAGAGTTTCTACTGGGCCGCAAGAATGCAAAATTACTTTATATGTGATCTCATTTTATTGTGAGCTACCCCTTTAAGAACCAATATCCATATCATTGCACACTGCAAACTGGACGCCGGAAGTGCTGCGCTGCTCCATTACTAGAATTCTAAACATCTTTCACTATTTATGGTGAGCTGTAACTAGTTTGTTGTTGCATGCATTTGTAATATAGATTACCAAAATAAAAACCAAACTGAACCAAAATGAAAAATTATTAATACAAACTGTGTCCATGTTATGAAAAGGTTGTAGACCCCTGCTTTACATAACCAACAGATAAACAAATCTCACAAACAAACATAGGCTGCGCCGGAATCATCTACTTCTCAGTAGGTACTGCATTTGAATTTACTACTCGACGGTTAGAAAAATACGTTCTATATAGGATGAATGTGAGTAGTATGAATGAAACTCGGATGTTCTACATCCGCCATTTTGTCAGTACACGCCTACAGTACACGCATCAGTTGCGTCGCTTCACTTCCATTCATGAATTCTCTCGCGGTGCATCACAGAATAGCGTAGCGTGCATCGGATGCACACTTCAGAATCTCGCTGGAAGTAGTACTAGAAGTAGTAGTACTAATCGCATTCTGTTTTTCTAATTTTATGAATTTGGACATACTACTTGACTCGCATACTGATTTTAGCGTACTATATAGTATGGAAGTATGCGATTTCAGACGCAGCCATACACTCAGTCTCATCCTTCTCAGAAGTCTCAGAACTCATCCTTTCCAGTCATCCAACTACTTGCCCGCTTTATCCTAATCCATCCCATCTCCTTCAGGCTAATTCCCCTTCACCTGTACAGTCGTGGCCAAAAGTTTTGAGAATTACATAAATATTGGAAATTGGAAAAGTTGCTGCTTAAGTTTTTATAATAGCAATTTGCATATACTCCAGAATGTTATGAAGAGTGATCAGATGAATTGCATAGTCCATCTTTGCCATGAAAATTAACTTAATCCTGAAAAAAACTTTCCACTGCATTTCATTGCTGTCATTAAAGGACCTGCTGAGATCATTTCAGTAATTGTCTTGTTAACTCAGGTGAGAATGTTGATAAGCACAAGGCTGGAGATCATTATATCAGGCTGATTGGGTTAGAATGGCAGACTTGACATGTTAAAAGGAGGGTGATGCTTGAAATCATTGTTCTTCCATTGTTAACCATGGTGACCTGCAAAGAAACGCGTGCAGCCATCATTGCGTTGCATAAAAATGGCTTCACAGGCAAGGATATTGTGGCTACTAAGATTGCACCTAAATCAACAATTTATAGGATCATCAAGAACTTCAAGGAAAGAGGTTTAATTCTTGTTAAGAAGGCTTCAGGACGTCCAAGAAAGTCCAGCAAGTGCCAGGATCGTCTCCTAAAGAGGATTCAGCTGCGGGATCGGAGTGCCACCAGTGCAGAGCTTGCTCAGCAATGGCAGCAGGCAGGTGTGAGCGCATCTGCACGCACAGTAAGGCGAAGACTTTTGGAAGATGGCCTGGTGTCAAGAAGGGCAGCAAAGAAGCCACTTCTCTCCAAAAAAAACATCAGGGACAGATTGATCTTCTGCAAAAAGTATGGCGAATGGACTGCTGAGGACTGGGGCAAAGTCATATTCTCTGATGAAGCCCCTTTCCGATTGTTTGGGGCATCTGGAAAAAGGTCCGGAGAAGAAAAGGTGAGCGCTACCATCAGTCCTGTTTCATGCCAACAGTAAAGCATCCTGAGACCATTCATGTGTGGGGTTGCTTCTCATCCAAGGGAGTGGGCTCACTCACAATTTTGCCCAAAAACACAGCCATGAATAAAGAATGGTACCAAAACACCCTCCAACAGCAACTTCTTCCAACAATCCAACAACAGTTTGGTGAAGAACAATGCATTTTCCAGCACGATGGAGCACCGTGCCATAAGGCAAAAGTGATATCTAAGTGACTCGAGGACCAAAGCGTTGAAATTTTGGGTCCATGGCCTGGAAACTCCCCAGATCTTAATCCCATTGAGAACTTGTGGTCAATCCTCAAGAGGCGGGTGGACAAACAAAAACCCACTAATTCTGACAAACTCCAAGAAGTGATTATGAAAGAATGGGTTGCTATCAGTCAGGATTTGGCCCAGAAGTTGATTGAGAGCATGCCCAGTCGAATTGCAGAGGTCCTGAAAAAGAAGGGCCAACACTGCAAATACTGACTCTTTGCATAAATGTCATGTAATTGTCGATAAAAGCCTTTGAAACGTATAAAGTTCTTGTAATTGAATTTCAGTACATCACAGAAACAACTGAAACAAAGATCTAAAAGCAGTTTAGCAGCAAACTTTGTGAAAACTAATATTTGTGTCATTCTCAAAACTTTTGGCCACGACTGTACATGAACTCACTCACAAATTTACCACATCACCTCACTCTGGTTGCTTTCCCAAAACACACAATAAGATCTGGATTACCCAATAAATTTTGTACTTTTAGACCAGTTACAGATGAGTTTCCCTTCTGCGGTTCATAGCAAATACAGTTGAGAAAGTTGTATTTAATCATATTTCTGAATTTTTAAAGCAACCTCTCTGTCTGTTACCAGTCTGGCTTTAAAAACAGACATTCAACTGAACCTGCCCTGCTGTCTGCTTTTGAAGCTCTGAAACTCCCATGAGCAGCTTCCATATGCTCAGTACTTTAACGTGTTGTTATTTTAAAAGGAACAAATATGCGCAGAGGTCTCAAAATCAAATAGTCTACACAAGAGGGAACTGTGGCAATATGAATGATCACAGAGAAGGCACAGATGGAAAATCAAGGCCTAAATTCACCTGAACTAAATTATATAATTATATAAGTTATTATTACTACAGTACATGAAGTATATAACAACAGGGGTAGGATGCAAATGCAGTTTAATAGAGTCGTCAGGCAGGCAAGGTTCAATACAGGTGCAGATGGTAGCATACAGATAATCCAAAGAGTAGTCAGTGTAACAGGCGAATAGGTCGAGGCAGGTGGCAAAACAAACATAAACAGTATAAACAAACAAGGGTCAAAACACAGCGAGGCAAGGCAGGGAAAATGTTTCGTAATGCACACTACAGTAACAAGACACAACCAGGATGTATGTGTGAGTGGTGTGTATATAGTCCATGAAATCAGTCCTGATCAGCTTCAGCTGTGTGTCTAATCAGTAGGTGACCTGAAACTGGTGTGTAACTGCAGGGCATGATGGGATCTGTAGTTTGGGTGAATGACAGGGAGTGTTATCCAGCAATCCGCAACAACTATGTTGCTGGTGATTATAATAGTTATATGTATATGCATATATTTTTATATATCTATAAGTTGGTGGACGTTTCCAAAGTATTATGAATGTATCCATAAGTATGCAAAATGTAATGTACAAGAACATAAATTTAGGAGTTAGGCTGGTATTTTGATGATTAAGTTATTACAAGCATGAAATATCGTAGAGATTTTATTTAGTACTACGTTACTAAATCCAAATAGTTAGAAGTAAAAACAACATCAGCAAATGACATGCATTATTGTACAGTTTTTCATTACATAACCCGGGAAGCAGGAAAAAAAATGTCATTTACATTCTGTGCTTTTTTTTTTCTCCGATGCTGCTTTTAGAAAAGGCTAATAGATCACAGCTCATGGGCCAATGGTACAAGACAGGATAATGGAGCTTTCATTGCACCATGATTAACTTGGCTGTAAGGTGCTACCATGGACCTTTTGGCATGAAAGTTCTAATTAATAACAATTGCTTTACAAAATGTGCAAATGGCACAATAAATGAACGACCAACTAATTAACTCCAACCATTTCTGCTAATCATAAGTTAACATCCCATTTTGTCATCATTACACTCATTGAGTGCAGGGATAGATACAGGTCAGCCCTTTTTACCTCCACAAACCCTTGCAAGCCATATATTTCTTTTAAATAAGAAGACCAAGTAATTAAGGCAAAGCTGAAATGAGAAGACTGCAAAGTTAGCACACAATATTTCAAAAGAAATGCTGAAATCATTCCACTGAAGGACAGAGTTTGTTTCTCTTGCCCAAAAGAGATAAAATGATGAGGGGGAAAGCGGTCCAGTGTCAGCATCATCTGTTTCAGAAGGGTTCTGGCTCATTTAATCCATGACCCCTTACCAGGAAGAAAAACTCAGCACAAGTGGAAACAGCTCTTAGTCTTCATAGACGTGTAACGTTAAATGAAGAAGTCATATTTAAGCTTTTGCGTGTAGCTCTGCAGACCATTGACAGAAGGCACCAATGAACAATTTCACCTAAAATTTTCACCTAAAAGAGTTTATAATCTGTTGCATTTTTTCACTGTTGTTTTTTTTCTCAGATTTTGCATTCTGTTTATTTATTCATCTAATAATTTTGTTATTTAGCAATCTGCATGCAAATGTCTTCAGAAAAATGGCTTAACTCATTTTAAAATTTACCCTCCCTTTGAAATATTTAATGCTAAAAAATACATGTTATAAAAATGCATTCTGAGATTCTAGGATTTTATTCTCCCACCAAAGAGACATTTGTAATGAATCAAAGCTAGTTTGATGTTATTTGAAGCAAGCAAGATTCTCATTGTGGGGTGATTTATGGCAGGGCGGTCATCTTATTGACCTTTCGCCACTGTGCACAAGTGACTGATTAGCACTGCAATTCAACCACGGTGGTAAAGCTTCATTTTCAAGGCTCATTCACAGTATCTTATGTTTTCCATCTCATGCACAGATCTATGGACTGCACACATGTAGCTTTGTCTTTCATATTTAAAGCAGATGGACATTTAAAAGCACAAATAACGAACGACCCACTTAAACGAAGAAACAAACATCACATGCCTAAAGCTATTGTGTGCAATTTCTGAATTTTAAAACACTTCCCTATAGCCCGGATAAATGCCGCGAGACACTATAAGTAAATCGGGTGGTTTGACATCCTGAGGATTGTAAACACGGTGACCTACAGAGAGCTATCTGTTCCCATTCATCACAGTTGCTCACCTGGTGCATACAATCCAAGAAGAGCATGAAAAGGGACACACTCATTTTGTTGTGGCCAAAGCATTAACTTGTGGGAATGTCATAGCGGCCACAGCATATTAAATTGTGGCCAAGAGATTTTAATCAATAGATACTAGACTAGATTAATCAGAATGTTAACTGGACAAATTGCATCCAATGTATAATAATATAATGTGATTCTGCAATAGGCATTAATCTATAGCAGGGCTGCCAGCAATTAAATTAATTGCATTTACTATATGAATTACATTATATATTATGAAAACATAAAGACATTGATATACTTTAAATGTATTAAGGTTGTCGATTCAAATTATTATTATTTGCCATGAAATTTTTTTTTATTGGGCCGACGAAAAAAAAATGGGTCAAATAACTGATTTCAAATCATTCTTAGTTTATAGTTTTTAAGTTAGGTCTGATAAATTCCTATAAGGCTGAGCATGCACTGTGAGATTTTGGTCAGACTTTGGGCTCTATTCGATATATAACGATCTAGGCGCAAAGTCTGAAGCGCATGGCGCAAAAGCATTAAAGGCATGTTCGAATCCACTTTTGCTATTTTAAGGACGGAAAAATACAGTTTCGCCCCGGCGCATGGTCTAACAGGGTTGTTAGATTAGGCTTATTCTCTTAATAACTTATGAGTGTGTTTTGAGCATAACGTGAATTAAACCAAATCAGAGTCTCATCTCCCATTCTCTTTAAGAGTTAGTTGCGTCGCGCCATGGCACATTTGCTATTTACATGGCGGACTTTGTAAGTGTAAAAACTGAACGCTTCACTTGCGAGAACACAGTTAAACAGACCATCTGCAGCACGAGGATAAAGAACGGGCCTCCTCCATTTGGCCTCTTTACTTTCTCTTTACTTTACTTTACTTTTACTCTTTTACTTTTTGTGGATAAGGAAACAGTGTTGTACGCACTTCACCGAAGACATCCATTAGCCTATATATTTAATTTCATTTGTTAAGCGCAAAGATTTGTTTCAAAACTATTTCTAAATTCAGTTCTAATTTCCAGCAAATAAATAAATGAACAATAATAACGAAGTGGTGTCAAAAAACTTTATATCCAAAAGTTATATCCAAACACACGTTCTAGTCTTATGCCCCATATAGTGATGCATACGTCTCCAAAACCCGACAGATGGACAAATCTAAACTTGTTTTAATTAAAGCAAATATAAATATGCATATAATAAATAATACTACTAATAATACTAAAATTATACCAACCCGAATTGTCATGAATAAACTGAAGTCATGGAGGTAATGGTTTTTATATTTATGTAGAAAATAATCATTTTTGTAACATTTTAATCCTTTAATTTTTTCATATGTAAAGATATTTGTGTATTGTTGTACATCCTGTGTGTAAGCATTTGGACCTGCATAGGCGCATAACTAACACGCTCTGCGCCAGACTTTAGACCAGTTTTTAGTTGGTCAATGGCGCAGTCTATTTCAGTTCCTCAAAATAGCAATGCGCCAACAATGTGCCTTAACACACCTCCTTTTTAGACCAGCACACCCATGAGTCCATAAAGTAGTGCAAATGGATTTGCTATTGAAACATGAAAATTAGAGTTGCGCTGGTCTGAAAATAGCAACAAATCACGCCATACACGTCTTGCGCCTTATTGCGCCGGGTGGATGATAGGGCCCTTTGAGTCAAATTCTGACATGTCTTTGAATCAGGCTGAATTTTAGCTTTGTCATGTGCCGTTTGTTGTGCTGTGTTGTTGCAGTTTACAAGGGGAATGGAGAGGCCATTAACCTCCCCCCTATCGGCAATTGAATGGTCGAATGATTTTCTGACATGTCACTAATTTTGTTCTGCCCTTGTGAGGGAATCGCACAGTTGAATCAGAGCTACAAAAAATTTTGTTGAGTCCTCACTGTACCTGCGCAAAAACAGAAACCACTTCATTCATTCCTTTATTTTCCTTCAGCTTAGTCCTTTATTTATCAGGGGTTGCCACAGAATGGAAACCCCTGAATTCCATGAGAATTCAATTCCATAAGAATTCAAATATCTGCTTGTGAGGTAGCACTGAAACAACTTAAGCACCGTTCATGTGATGTCCAAGTCAGAAAAGCTAGCAATGAGGATCTGCTGTAGCCAAAGACAGGCAGCAGACAGGTCTAGCAGAGTATGGACAGATGATAACTTTGGATACCTCCTCCTCAGTAAGGGGAGAGAAGAAATTGCATAGGGGAATGTTAGTGGGTGGAGATTAGCTGAGAGTGGTTGGTGTAGAGGACTGGCTGCTGATTGTTGCTGCCTTCTTAGTAAAACAATTGACAGTCACTGGAGGTCAGAGACCTTTACCATGTAGACCATACTCAATACCTAAAAAGTGTTTAGGGTGATTTGGGCTATGAAAATGTTTAGCCTCACATCAAGGGCCTCCATGTAACCATTGATACAGACCACAGCATTCTAATATAGCTGGATGACCAGCAAGTATTTGCTCCTTTTGAATTTAGAAATGTCTACAACCCAGACATTCAGAATAACATTCCAGATGGTCTGTCACACAACCCACTGCAGCACAATGCTGACCTTACTCACTTTCTTCCAGTGCATGCAATGATAGGTGGTTTGGATCTACAGAGTCTCTCTTCAGTCAAGAACAGTGGCAGAGCACAATTGAGCCAATTACAAAATGATGACCCAGTGGTCAGCAATCTCCTTCAAAATCTTGAAGGGGCTGAAGAACACGTCATTCAAGATGGTCACCTTTACTTCAAGGACCCTATGATTAGCTTTGTATTTCACTCTCTATAGTACTATAAGCTACAGTACATGTAGATTAATCTCCTGTACTCAATTATTAGGCTGAAATTATTGATGGATTGTTATTCTAAATTATCATTACAATAATTAGGATTATATATATATATATATATATATATATATATATATATATATATATATATATTCATTCATTTTCCTTTCGGCTTAGTCCCTTTATTAATCTGGGGTCGCCACAGCGGGATGAACCGCCAACTTATCCAGCATATGTTTTACGCAGCGGATGCCCTTCCAGCTGCAACCCATCACTGGGAAACATTCACACACACTCATTCACACACATACACTACGGACAATTTTAGCTTACCCAATTCACCTGTACCTCATGTCTTTGGACTTGTGGGGGAAACCGGAGCACCCGGAGGAAACCCACGCGAACACGGGGAGAACATGCAAACTCCACACAGAACTGCCAACTGACCCAGCCGAGGCTCGAACCAGCGACCTTCTTGCTGTGAGGCGAACGTGCTACCCACTGCGCCACCGCGTCGCCCCATATATATATATATATATATATATATATATATATATATATCCATTTTCCTTCCAGTCCCAACCCAGTACTGGGAAACATCCATACACACTCATACACTATGGCCAATTTAGTTTATTCAATTCATTAATACCACATGCATGTCTTTGGACTGTGGGGGAAACCAGAGCACCCGAAGGAAACCTACGCGAACATGGGGAGAACATGCAAACTCCACACAGAAATGCCAACTGGCCCAGCTGGGACTCGAACCAGAAACCTTCTTGCTGTGAGATGACAGTGCTAACCACTGAGCCATCGTGCCGCCCTCCACTTTAATAGCATTGTTGCATTAATATAAGGGTGTTTAGTTCTGTTCCTGGAAGGCCACTTCTCTGCATATTTTAATTCAAAACAGGTTCAACACACCTGCCTGGAAGTTACTAAACATTCTAGTGAGTAAAAAGCTGAGGAGTTTTTTATAATATTAAGTGATTATTTAATAATTACATCCATGTAATATGTTGTTGACATTTTACAAAGTTCATTCATCAAATGTTTGCTCTGGACAAACAATTTTGTTGTGGTATAATGCAGTAGCATTTTATGTAATATAGTGCAGTATGAGTTTTTGTGCATGCTCCTACTCTCAGATCAGTTCATGTCTGACACATTTGCAGAAGTGAATGTTGTGTTAGACTCATGACTGGATTTAAACAAGATTTTTCACTTGCAGAATTGAAAACAAAATGTGAACTTGTTTCATAATGACACTTCCTCCCATAATACACAGATTAATCCACGTGGCCATGTATCGTACGTCGGCGGACTTGAGATGCAGAGAGGAGTTGACCGCAACGATGGGGTTCAAGTCTGGCAAAGAACAGTTCCAGAAAGCAGGTAAGACAAAAACAAAAGACAAAAAAATAAAAAAAAACAAGTAAATAACATGGTGAGAATGTGTTAAAGTCTAAAGATGTGGTAAAAATCAGGGGGCTTTTTCTTGAGTTTTTTTTTTTTTTTTTGGAAACACTGTCCGTTGGGTTTAGGGAAGTGGGTAGGCGGGTCAATCGGTGCTTTTAAAAACACTATTGGTTGGGTTTAGGGAAGGAGGATGGTGGGTCAGTTGATCACTCAGTCAGACAGTTGACAGCGGCCTCTGGTGGATTTACATAAGAAGAGCAGGCACCAATGGCTCTCGCCTCTAATGGATTTGCGAAAACAAAAACTGCAAAAAAAACGTACCTCCTTTGATGTATTTCGCGATCTCCAGAAATGTATATAGGAGTATGGTTTCAGAATGAGCCTGGGTTGATTTTAGTCATTTCAGCCCATGGTGTTCTTTTCTAATGAGCTAATGATCTGAATCGTGTAGGTAGGAGTTCTCAGGACCAAAATTGGGAGCCACTGCTAATTAATATGTTCTGCTCCTCTGTTTAGATGCATGAGCATGGTCTCTGTCCATTCTTGTGTTGCATTGTGGTAAGTTTAAGTAGCTGTATGAAACACTCCATGATGTAACATCTTCGCCATCGAGTTTTTGACTGTATTACAATAAGACTCAGACAATTAATCTATTGCACATTTTGGTTTGCAAAAAAAGAGGGGTCATTTTCTTTGTAATCCGATCAGCTGTGAATTTATAATAAATAAATGTTTAATGCATAGGTATTAAAGTATCTAAAGAATCATTTCTGTTGTGAACTGACCCTGAAGAGGTCATAGAAACCCATGGTGGTCTGTAACACCAATAAAACCTGACACTTACAGTCTCATAGGAGGGAAAGTGTGGGCTGAGTAATGGGGAAACTGGGAATAAATGATTCCCCTGCTATGTAAATGGAAATTAAAGGACAAGTAATGCTCCAGGCTGTCTCCCCTAAACTCTTCTATTTGTTGTGCCAGACAAATCAATTGTGCGCAGTGGCATAGGTGATTTTTATGTGCTTCTTTTGTTTGTTCAGATGAACAGCAAACATGTCTGCCTCTTTAGTCAGCTGTGATAGGTGAGCAAATACACTAAAGATGGGTAAAGTAACCTATCAACAATAAATACTTTTACGTCTTCTTTGAGCAATTAAAATAATACTTGATTTTGAGTCTTTGCAATGGTGATCAACATTTAGTGGTAAACATTCCAAATGTGCAGTGCTGTGGTTTCTCTTTCTGTATTGAAAGACATATAAGTCCCATCTGGAATTTTCTTCTAAAATTAGCCTTTTTCTTAATTCACATTTCACAGTTTCACATTAAAGGCCATGAAAATAACCTAGTCTTTGCCAAAAGTGAAATTACTGAACCTAGACACAGAAAATTTCAGATGGCACTTAGAGGTTTTTGCATCTGAACTCTTCTTATGTCAAAATTTACTTGTACGATCAACTAAGATTTTTTTTTTTTTTTAAACAATTACATGTATGTCGTCTATGGGAAGAAAAATGAATAATAATGTCAAAGGTCTTGCTGACAGTATTGCAGGTATAGTTACAGCCATGCTAATTCATGGAAAACTGATTGTTTTATCAAATTATTATATCCTTAATTGATTAAAGCATTATTCTGTTGTTTTCTATTATTTTTAGTGTAAGTGAACCAACAAGTTTTTAAATTAGTATAACTTTTATTTATAATATTTTATTTATAATTTATTTATATTATAAAAAAAACTTTTTTTTTATGTTTAACTTTCGAACATTTATTTAAACTGCCACAGAAATATCAAGGTTTGCTCAAAGACTGGTTATTTTACCAGTAGGTTTAAGACTTTTACTCAGGGGATTTTAAGTATGAGCCAATTTATCTCTGAGTGAAATAAAACCACAATATTCCAACTTTCAAAAAATCTGCTTCTTGCTCCAGGAAAAATCTTGTACATTGGTTTAGTGTTTAAATATGGGCTTAATATTGTATGGGCTTAAATAGATCGTGAACATGCACAAAATAAACAAGCATTCATGCAGTACAATCTACACTACCTGACAAAAGTCTTGTCGCCTATCCAAGTTTTAGGAACAACAATTAACTTGACTTCTAGTTGATCGTTTTGTATCAGAAGTGGTCTATATATGAAAGGCAAAGGCCTCTAGATTACGTTTATTTTACCAAAATAAAATGTTCATGCTTGATTTTTTTATTATTTAATTAGGACAGTAAGGTCTGACTTTGCTTAGACAAAAGTCTTGTCATTTAACAGAAATAATGTACAGTATAGAATATAAAGTCATGGTGCAGTGGAAAAAGAATTAATATTGTGTATGACTCCCATGAGCTCGGACGACTGCATCCATACATCTCTGCAATGACTCAAATAACTTATTAATAAAGTCATCTGGAATGGCAAAGAAAGCGTTCTTGCAGGACTCCCAGAGTTCATCAAGATTCTTTGGATTCATCTTCAATGCCTCCTCCTTCATCTTACCCCAGACATGCTCAATAATGTTCATGTCTGGTGACTTTGCTGGCCAATCCTTGACCTTCTTTGATTTCCCCCAAACCATGATTTTTTCCTTCACCAAACTTGACTAATTTCTGTGAGAATCTTGGGTCCATGTGGGTTCCAATAGGTTTTCTGCAGTATTTGTGATAATTGGGATGCAGTTCAACAGATTATTCATCTGGAAAAATCTACGTTCTGCCACTTTTTCAAATGATCAACTAGAAGTCAAGTTATTATTTGTTGCTCTTACAACTGAGATTGACGGCAAGACTTTTGTCAGGTAGTGTATATCTTTCCACAAAAATCTACAAATTTGATTTAATGTCTTTTAAGAAAATTAGATGATTTTGATGGATTCATATTTGCATGATCATTTATTTATATATAGTGTCTAGTTACATTCAAAAAATTTAACACAAAGGTAATTTCCTAATGCAAACAGTAATATCATCTCATACAAAATAAATAAATAAAAATCAAGTTAAAATTGCTTTACTTGGTGTTCTGCAGGTGAACCAACATTGCATGTAGCATGCCATAACCTTAAACAGAAAATAGAAGCAGAAACTGGCACAGCGAATGCCTCAGCTAATGACCAAGCAAGGAAAATAACAACAATAACATTAAGCTCCTCCAAACAGCAGGCCAAAAGTCACAAATGTGTCTCTTCCAAAGCACATGCAATCCTTCAGCCATGAGTTCAAGTGCTGATGCCGAGCCTTCGACAACACTCACCACACCACACTAACACCTGTTTGGCTTTAAAGAGCCCCAGAAATGAGATAAAAGCGAAAGAAATCCAAAAGATTGTGATTTATTGCTACTTGTGTACATAAGAGTAAAAGGTGAAAAAAGCAGACGGCCAGAAATCCATTTCAAATTGAATTTTCTTTGTTTGAAACGGCCCACTCAAAAAACACACAAAAACTATCATAGAGCCCATAAATGACATTGGTGCAATAATCTACAACGACATGTCCCTGTCGCTGATAAGCCACCTCGAAGAGTGGGGAGGGAGCGATCGATACTAACTATTCATTTCTGAAATTATCTTCACATTGATCCAGGGGCAAGTGCCAGCAAGGCAGGGGCACACTGACTTTAATACAATAATTACATAAAGGGTTACACGCTCTTCCTCAACACCAATAAAGGCTGTCAGCAAGAGCAGGACATGGAGCAATCCCATAATCCATCAGCACATTGCCCCCTGACCCACAGGCTTGCAGGATTTTTATGAAGCCTCGATAAAAGTTGCTTACGGAAGGATACAATGACTACTAGGTTTTGAAATGAAAATATGAACAAGAACTAATTTTGTTCAAGACATCTGTGATCTGTGAAAGAGTTTCTTTACTTAAGGCGTTTAATGAATATGCTGCAGATGTTTTGATAAATAAGAGAGAATAAAAAAGAGTGAGAGAGTAAGAAATGTTAGAACATTGAATATTCTCAAATGTGGTTAAAAACACACATTTATACCAGTATAAATTTTATTATCCCCCCCCCAAAAAAAATATATATAGCAAATTAGGCATTTGGCCTAGTGAAAAATGAAAACCATATCTATTTATCTATCACCTAAATTGCAGCAAATTTGCATCAGAGTCATTGTTTCAAATGTAGACACAGATGTGAGCTAAATTAATGGGGAAAATGGATTACTTTTGTAAGAATGATTGGAAGTAATCTGGAAACTATACAAACCAAGGAAACATTATGTGCCACCTGTTTATTGTGACCAGCAAGGAGAGGTTTATCAACAAAGCATATCAGCATAATGAGCCATCTGTCTGTTTCAGAACCAATTCTTCAACCAAAAAAGATTAGAATAAATAAGCTTTGGTGGATTTCAAATTTCAAAGGCACTCACTAGACAAACACATTTTTTTGCATTCAACCACATACAAATGAATAAGTACTTGCATAACTTGAAAAAAAGTTGATTTAAGTTGACAAGAAACTGAAACTGCAATCATCTTCTTTATTGTCAACTGGTAAACCAACCAAGCTGCTGGTGGTGTGTATCAACATGACTAAATATATTTAATCCTAAAACTAATCTTATCATTATATCTATATTTTAATTGGATTAATTGTTATCATCTATGTTCTGGATTGACCTTCACAGAGGTTAAAGAAGACCTATTAAAACAATTCAAATGTTTCGTAGTTGACAGTAACAAAGAATATAAGTGTCTCCATAGACTCCTGAGATCCAAGCCACTGAGAATATTGCGGTTGAATTGAATTATTAAAGGAAATGTGCTAAAAAAAAATGTGGAAAATATATTTCAACAAAATATATAATATTTTTTACCATAGTGATTAACAATGAGGGTCAGTTCAGCACTTTATTTTGTTTATTTAAAAAATGTTGTTTCGTATTGTTTCTTAACAAATTGTAACATGGAGTCAGATGAAAACAGAGGTGAGGGTCCAAATGCAGTTTATTTAGAGATGAGTCAGGCAGGCAAAACAGGTGCAAACACAGAGTGAAGAGTAGTCGTGGTCACAGGCAAAGAGATCGGTGCAAAATAACAATAAACAAGACAAGGGTAAAAAAACACAGCAAAACTAGACAAGAGTAACGTTTTGTAATGTTTACAGGGAAAACAAGACTCAGCAACGGATGAGTGTGAGTGTGCTGTGTATACGTATAGTCCAGTAATCAGCCTACATGAGCTTCAGCTGTGTGAGGGTAATCAGGGGTGAGCTGGCACTGGTGTGTGAGTGAGGTGCATTATGGGATATGTAGTTTTCTAGCGATCTGCAAAGGTTAGATTGCTGGTGATCATAACAGAGCTCCCCCTCTAGGAGTGGATCCCAGACGCTCCAAATACAGTCCATGAGGGAAGTGGAGCTGAGGCGGAACAGGGGCAGAGATGGAGGGCCAGTTCCATGCAGTGGAGGTGAGCCTGGAGCATAGAGCTGCGGAGGACCTGGAGTGTGGACCTGCGGAGGACCTGGAGCGTGGAGCAGTGGAGAACCTGGAGCGTGGAGCTGCAGAGGGCCTGGAGCGTAGAGCTGCGAAGGACCTGGAGAGTGGGGCTACAAAGGGCCTGGAGAGTGCGGAGGGCCTGGAAAGTTGAGCTGCAGCAGACCCTGAGCAGAAGTCACTGGTGGTTCAGATAGCCCTGGTGGATCAGGTGACATTGAGTCAGGAAACATAGGCGGATCATGAGGTATTAGCAAATTAGGCAGCTGCATCGACAGTTCTTGCAGCTGTAGCTCTGCTGGTGGCAGCAACCACTCTTGGAGCTCAGGTGGCAGTGGAGAGTCACACGACTCTGGTAGCCCTTCATGGGATTCGGGTGGCAGCTCTGACCCTTTGTGGGACTCAAGTGTTAGCTCTGACTCTCTGTAGGAATTGAGTGGCTGCTCGGACCCTCTGTGTGACTCGGGTGAATCTGGCGCCCACCATTCAGGGAATTCAAGGGGATCTGGCACCTGCCATTCAGGAGATTCAAGGGGATCTGGGGATCCTACTCTGTTCTTCTTGTTTGTTTGTTTGTTTGTTTGTTTGTTTGTTTGTTTTTTCTAACTTTTACTTTTTAAAAAATACTTCATTATTTTTAGATTGGAAACCAGATAAAACCTGTTAGTGAGAAAATCCTTTCTTTCGTCTTTTGCAGTGTAACTTACCTTTGTACTTACCCATTATTATAGCGCCACTCTCATGTTTACAAAAATTGATGCCCAATTACTGCTTGCATGACATCTGATAAACATTTGCAGTCTCTGTCAGATGTAACTGCTGATCAGAGCTTTCAGCAAGGCTGACTTCACTAAGTCTTTTGCCAGTTAGTCATAACTCAATATTTTTGGTATTGACTGAGATATGGATCAAAGAATATAATTGTCTGGGCTCTGCCACTTCGGTCTTGTTTATTCTTGTTTTGGTGGCGGAGTCCAGACACTAGTCCTGTCTTCTTGTGGATGATGTGCTCGGCTCGAATTTACTCAGACCGTGCACTCATTTCTCCTGTCTTTGTCTGGGTCTTTAGAGCATGTTTACATGCGGTCGCGTGCTTTAGTGTTGCATTTCATGTGAACATGCAGTTAATGAGCATTCTCATTAGCTGCAAGTTCTAGTTCTGTTTGACATGAATACATGGCTCGTGTGTTTGACTCTTTGTGCCATGTGCTCTCCTGTCTATTGTCTAGTCCCTCCCATCTTGTTATCCCATTATTAGTTTATTCTGTTCACCTGTTTGTTATCATTTGTTCTTGTTTAAAGCTTCCTCATGTCTGCTGTCCTGTGCCAGTTCGTTGTTGATGCTTCCCCTGTGTCCTTTTTCCTGTCATGTCTTGCCAGCCCAGTCCATTTCAGTTGAGTTTGCTTTTTTGTTTAATGTTTTCCACCTTGGGGTAGATTTGATTCCCTTTTTGTTTTATTTTTTATTAATAAATCCATCTATTATTTCTGCATTTAAGTCCTTGCTCATTTCCCTCACAAACCCTGACAAAAGTACTTCTCCTTTAAAAGTAAGAATTCCACAGAAATGTCTGCTTTCCTTGTAAATCTACGACCAAACAGTTTCTGAATCTTGTTGATTAATTTAGCTTATCCCAATGGGTCTCTGGACCTTGGCTATGCTCTGGTTTCATTCAAGCTAAATTTTCATAATTCTTTCTATCATCTGACATTGACAGAATTGTAACCAGATGAAAAGAGCAAATGCTGATTTGGTTGGTTTGATTAGATAAATGCATTTGCTTGATGTTTAACTGTAAATTCATTAAATTAAATTTTATATTTTATAAACGAAATATTTGAAATATATATTTATTATAAATTAAAATATTTTAGGTAGTTAAAAATACATACAATGCAAAGGTCATCTGTAGATGGTAGACCCTTACCCTATTAAACATACAAATGCCGAAACATTTGTCTTCCTAACATTGTGTATTCACTAGGGGTGTGACTCTATCTCATGGCATGAGATCTTCTGAGACTCAACAGACTGGTCTCACAAGCATGTCATGGTCAGCACCAATAGCCTTGTGGCAGTGCACCACCATATATCACAATTGTGTTTCAGCATTCCGAGTTCAAGTCCCGACTCACAGATTTTTCCCAATGCATCTCCTCTCTCTCTCCAACTTCGCCTCCTCTCTATATACTGTCATTTCCCAATAAAGTAAAAAATGGCAAAAAATAATTCTAATAAAAAAAGAACATGACTAAAATAACATGAATAAAACTCCATTATTTAAAGGAAGAAGGAGGCAGGAAATTAATTTTTTTTTTTTTTAAATTGTACTATTTATATATTTTTTTTTGTCCAATTACTTGGCTGTCAGTTGAGTTTGTGAGAATGTTTTGTAGGGTTTACATGTTTAACACTGCATATAATTTAGTAAAAAACCATGTTTAATTTCAGAAAATCTTTCATTTCATGTACAGGGTTTTTCATCATATAATTTGATTTTAAAATAAAATAATGGTTATATTTTATCAATGAGGATTTCTTTACAGTCTAAAATCTCATCTCGTTCTCGTGAACCCACTCTCCTGTCTCCTCTCGTCCCCCAGTATTCACACATTCATCACATCTCTATCAATTTAATATTGAATGGGATCATAGAAAAAAATGGCATCTAAGCTAATGTTATGAAAAAAAAATGTGTGTCTGTCTTATTCTTACATCAAAGTTAACTCAAATCCAATCAGATCCAGGCTGTATGTAGACCATATGGTGGTGCTGCATCTAGGAAGGACCTTTCACAGTCATCTAAACCTTGACAACACAAGCCCTCAAGACAGAGTATCAATAAAGACGCCGGAGCCCTCAGCACAGATCCCTCTGACAAGCTTGAATATGTCATGTGAGGACCAGCTGGGACTAAACACAATCATGAACACCGTTTGTTCATGATTGATTCATTTTGCAACATGGACAATGTTACTGAATCAACACTGTATTGATTGGAATTGAAAAATGACATGGCTGTGTTCAGTAGAGCTGCTTATCGATGACATGAACATTTCATAATGAATGACCTTTGCACAGTTATTGAATACCTCTTTCTATCAGAAGGGTTATGTTATGGAGCCAGTGTCAAGGAACTAGAGCCTGTCATGAGCTGGCTGTGTGTTTTCCCATACTTTACCTCACTTCAGTCGGTATAAAAACAAATATTGTGCACCTAGACATTCTTCAGGCAGTATGGTTTTTCCTCTACTTTTTGATAAAATTTCATTTGTATTTTTTTATTATTTATTTATTTAGTATCTTCATCAGCTCACATAAACCACCAGTATTCTTATCCATTATTTTTTAGATAAATTCAAAAAACCGAATCGTGCCGCAGGATGTCTATTTGCATTTTTGCATTGACTTAACATTTAAATGACTCGCGCTTGACGCTTCATCCGCAAATGAGGTGGCGCGAATGATGCGATTCACGCAAATCAAGCGGCGCAAGTTGACCATTTTGCGCGTTTGACACGTTTTGCACGTTTGAGTCTATTTATGCCGCGTCTGGTGTGAACATGATGCTGCGTTCACACCTGACGTGGATGAAGTGTCAAGCGCAAGTGATTTACATGTTAAGTCAATGCAAAGACTCAAATAGACAATCGCGACAATCGCGAATTTGACTCGCAAATAAAGCGAGTAATCTCAAAATGTTCACACGTTTATTTATTTTTGTCTAAATCACTCAATTCACGCGTGCCGCCTCTGGTGGAGAGACGTGGATGAAGCGTCAAGTGCAAGTAATTTAGTAATTTTCGCAAAGACGCGAATAGACATCCTGGGTGTACCTCTGGAAGGATCTAGTGGACACAGCACCGAATGAATATGCACTGTTTTTCAGCCTTCCTAAAGCACATAAACACTCCTATTCTCTCAATAAAATCCATGTTAGCCATTTAACAACGAAGCTAGAGTCCCCGTGCAGACAGAAGCCCAGCCTATGATGTGAATCCGCATCTATTGTGAAGTGCGAATGAAGCGAGTAAACTTAAAATGTTCACGCATATATTTACGTGCGAATAACGCGATTTAATTGCACGTGCTGCGTCTGGTGTGAACAGCATTAAACTAAAAGCCTATATTTACCTTTTTTTTTTTTTTTTTGCACCCCAGGTAACTCCAATGCTCTTAAATGAATAGTTCACCCAAAAGGAAATATTCTGTCATCGTTTACTCACCCTTCACTTGTTCAAAACCTGTTTGAGTTTCTTTCTTCTGTTGAACACAACAGTAGATATTTTGAAAAATGCTGGTTGCTGGGACACATTGACTTCCATATTTTTTTCCTGCTGTTTGTGTTCTTTTGTGTTCAACAGAAGAAAGATATTTATAAAACAACAGAAGGGAGAATACATTAAGAGGTCATTTTCATTTTTGGGTGAACTATTCCTTTAAGTTTTATATATGTAAGCTTAAAGAACAAAATAATGCATCATGATCACATTCTTGGAATTCCATGTGAATAGATTCTGAAAGTTTACAAATAAATTCATATTATATTGAATCTGGATAACAGATTTAATTGTCATATGTTTTTTTTAGGAGTTTTGCACAAAATTGATTGGTTAAAAAATCATGTTGAAGAATTAAATTTGTGACATGCCCATGCAATCACATTACCACATACAAATGAGCACCTCCATAATAAGAACTGTTGCAGCCACTGGCTTTATAAAACAATTCCAACACAGCTGTACTGGAATTGAACCCCAAAAGTAAAACATAATTTAATAATTTAATAAACAACAATCATAACAAAATAATTAGCACATCATTCATATCGTCTGTGGTCCTCCATTGTAAGGTTTCGGTTTGAGAATGCCACCAAATGTTTAGTCCAAATGTGTATTCTAATGTGCAATCTAAATGCAGTTTTAATTGTGTTAAAGATAATTTCTGATAATGTGGCAAAATGGCTTTGAGCAAAAGAGCATAATAAATATTGAAACGATGCAGCGAGGCATGATTTCGGTATTTTTCTTAATTGCTTGAGACGGCGACAATAGTGAATCACTAGGCTGTGGCGCACAAGTGTTTCACATTCTGAAACAAACAGAAGATGTATCTATTATCTGAGCCATACCAAGGTCAGTGACCTATGACAGACCGAGGAGTGAAAACATTAGAAACCGTGCAATTTAATCTTAACACAAATAAAAGACAGAGTCCCAAGGAACCAGCATCACAAAAGGCTGGGAAAAAAATAGACAATGTCTTAGACAGATTTGTCCCCCTTGGATCTAGGACGTTTTCTCTTCAAGCTATTCAAAAACATTGCAGCAGCCCTATTCCACTCACCCTGCTGACACTTGTATTAATGGCATTTTGGCCAAAGGCAGATGATACTGAAGAAAAAAGGAAGAAAAAAAAGGATTGCAGAGTGCATTTGGATGTACCCACTAACACCAGTGTTGTGCATTATTTTTGTGGTAGTCTTTGCTATGCTAATTGTAAGGATATGCTCTAGTAAACACTTCAGCACAAAATAACACTTTATTTTTTTTCCACAGTTGCCCATCCTTCAAAAATAAATAAATTACTGAATACGAGAGAAGAACAGAAAAAGACACTTTTTTAGGCTAATGGTGGTTATGTCTAAGTTTATCATTCATTTATTCATCTTCCTTCGGCTTAATCCCTTATTTATCAGGAGTCGCCACAGCAGAATGAACGGCCAATTATTCTGGCATATGTTTTACAAGTCGGATGTCCTTCCAGCCACAACCCAGCACTGGGAAACACCCATACACTCTCATATTTCCACATGCACTCATACACTAAGGCCAATTTAGTTTACCCAATTCACCTATAGCGCATGTCTTTGGACTGTGGGGGAAACCGGAGCACCCGGAGGAAACCCACACAAACACGGGGAGAATGTGCAAACTCCACACAGAAATCTATGCTTGTCAATTTAGCAGATTTTGCTCTTTTTGTTTCTAAAATAATGTATTATTATAAACAGTTTAATATTATTTGGTGTATTGTGTAAAAGTACACTAGTCCCCATCACCCAGTGACTTCTTAATTTCACTGTTGGCTTCTGAAAAATGCTCTTTTATTGTATTGTGTCATAATAAGCAGTGATGGGAAAAGAAATGCGGATGGGAAACCTTAAAGAGTTGTGTACAAATCAGTCCTTATAGCTCTTCATGGTAGGCTAACATCTACAGTACACTGTAAACAAAGAAATATGATCAATTATGTGCACTGTAAAAAAAAATTGGATTTCACACAATCTGTGTTGGGACAACAAGTTATTAAGGTTAAGGTTATTAGTTTTTACATATGGATTAAACATAAAACAAATAAGTTGTCCCAAAAAAAACTAAAGAAATGTGTTGTTTCAACTCTTTTTATATAAGTAATTTGAACAAACAGCAAATGTAATTTTTTGAAAAAGAATATATGATATTATATATGAAAAGGTCATGGCAATACATGTTTTTTAGGTCACAATTTACAGTAAGGTTTCATTACTTCATGTAAGTTAATGTACTTACTAACAAACTAATAATCAACAATACTTGCACAGCATTCATTAATCATAGTTCAATGCGTTACTTAAATTCAAATTCTTGCTTATTAATATTAGTTAATGCACTGTGAGTTACCATGAACTGACAATGCACCACTTTATTTTCATTAATTAACATTGACGAAGATATTATATAAATGTAGTGTTCGTTGTTTGTTCATGTTAGCAAATTCAACAACTAACATTAAATAATACAACCTTATTGTAAAGTTATATTTTTTATGTTACTTTAACTTATTTTAGTAAGTTAATCAGGATTCAAATTTAGTTTTTAAGCTATAAAAAATATAACTTGATGTTTATAGTCATTTTAGTTTATGTACGTTTAATATGACAAAGTTAATTCGATTCAGTTTTTAAAAAATGAAGTCAGAAACATATTGTATACTGTATATATAATCTGCAGGTGGACGGACATACTTTAGTCAATTTTTTGGACCTCTTTTTGAGGTCTCCAAATCTCATTATTCCAAATTTAATTACCAAATGTTAAAAAATGAATACTTGCCCCACACATTTTAGAATATACTCACTTCAGTACTAAATAAAATGATTACAGTGAAGATGTAAATAGATTGCTTTCAAATGACACATATTACACACACAAATGACATATGCCACTCTCATTAATAGAATTAATAATATAAAAAGTAATGAATATAACTGTTGTTATTATTAAACTGCATAAGTTACATTGTGGTTTTTTCTTGAATAAATGATACTTGCCATCTGATGGCAATGACTCTACATTTGCACTATATTTAAATGCCCCGTTGCTTCTGCTTACCTTTAAACATTAATACACACACAATATGTGTAAAACATTTTGAACTAACCAAATGGTTTGATGGTTATAATGGTTTCATAATGTCATAGTATTAGTTCAAATTAAGCTTATTTTGTAACCTTTTTCTACGCTTCTCATTTTAGCTCAGTTACAACACAATTATTATAGTTTTTATCATCAATGTAAACACTGTAAACACACCACCATTTTTTTAAATAGACATTTTTAATAAGACATTCCCAGGGAGACATCCTGAACAAATATATGTCAGGGTATGACTTTAATTCCCCGTTGAGATGAAAAATAAATAATAAGACGTGGGATTAAATGTTGTATTTAATATCTAGTATTAAGTCTTAATGTTGAGTAATCTGATCCAGGACATTGTGAGTGACTCCTTGAGACATCTGCAGATAAGAAGCATCCTAGCAATACAAATCAGCTTTCATAATGTCCCGCTTTTCATTTGATTATGTTATACATGCTTGAGTACAAGGGGTTGGAGTCGAGCAATATAATCAAGAAATAATTATGATCGCGTCTGATATTAATTCATTTGAATCCTCTTTAATGCGTATTTGGCTGATAAAAATAGAATTATAAGAGCCCTCAGTTAATGTATCATCATCTGTGGGGAATTAACATTGAAGTTATAAGGGTATTTCACTTCACAGCATGACCTCCTGTTTCTTTGGTAGATCACGTAACCCATTCATTAGCCGGTCCTTTCGCTCTCCACGCCTTTATAATATTACTCAATTTATATTCAGAAGCGGCCTCCTGGGAGAGAGATCAGCGCTCCGAAACAGCCCCTCCTCATCACCCAATCAAAATATTTAAAGGCCAGCAAAGAGATTTTTAATGCTCATGGTAGACACCCATTTAAAGTGGATTGCCTTGGTTTAATATGACTTTAACAGGCTGGCGGTCATATGTGAAGAATGAATAAGCTAATCTGGGAGAAGGGAAGGTACAATGAAATGTAAAAGGAAAAAAAAGGCTGCATCTGAGGGCAGGGAGGTGACATGCGGACTGGAGAATTATGAGATAGCAGCTCATTGTGAATGAAAGAGAACAAGATCATTAATGAAGACACTGTTGTGTGCGTTGTTTCAATCGTTTTATCATGACAGAAAGGACAGGCTGTGGCGATGGTGGTGTGCTTGTTGGGGATGGTGTACAGAGGATTATTTGACTGCAAAAAATATTATTTGGTCACATTTTTTTAAGTGAAATTATAAGAAATTACAATAAAGAGAGAAAAAAACATTAATAATGACAAAGCAAGGAAGAGTGCGTGGGTTTAGTTCGAGGTAGTTTAAATGTATGTAGATATTGAAGAAATGGATTCCAGATGTTGGTAAAGATGGACATATTTTTACGTGTGAATGTCATTTTTTCTAATGTAATCTATTCTAGGCGACACGTTGGCTCAGTGGGTAGCGCTGTCGCCTCACAGCAAAAAAAGTCGCTGGTTTGAGCCCGGGCTGGGTCAGTTGCCATTTCTGTGTGGAGTTTGCATGTTCTCCCTGTGTTCACGTGGGTTTCCTCCGGGTGCTCTAGTTTCCCCCACAGTCTGGAATCTGAGGTGTTAAAAAAAACTAAACACTGAGAAAATCACAACCCAGGCTCATTCTGAAAACGTACTGCTATATACATTTCTGGAGAGCGGCAATTACGTCCCAGGAGCTACGTTTTTTGCAGTTTTTGTTTTCGCGAATCCACCAGAGGTCGCTGTGTATGCTTTTTCAGATCTCAAATTTCAAATCCACCAGAGGCCTGACTTAATGACTGACTGACTGACTGACCAATTGACTGACCCACCCTCCTCCTTCTCTAAACCCAACCAATGGTGTTTTCAAAAGCACCAATTGACCCACCCACCCACTTCCCTAAACCCAACTTACACTTTTAAAAAGCAATCCAGAAAAAGAAAAACCCTGGCCTGATTTTTACCACGTTTTCAGATTTTACCACATTCTCACCCTGTTATTTACATGTTTATTTAAATTTTTGGCTTTTGTTTTTGTCTTACCTGCTTTCTGGAACCATTCTTCGGCAGACTCGAACCCCATCGTCATGGTCAACTTCTCTCTGCGTCTCAAATCTGCCGACGTATATGGCGAGCTACTGGACAAAATGGTAACAGCGGGAAAGCCATCCATACGGAGGTAAGCGGTCAGCTGCTAGCATGAAAAGAAATACAGCAATACAGCCCGTAGCGTTTGTTTTAAAGACGAAATGCAGCCATACGTGCTTTTGGCTACATAATTCCTGATCTCCAGAAACGTATATAGGGCTACGTTTATGAGCCTATGTTTGAAAATCACCAAATAGAAAATAGCAATTCATATTACAAATCAAAAATTGAGATTTGATTTATTTACAGTTGAAAACTTACAAAATATCTTCATGGAACGTGATCTTTATTTAATATTATAATGATTTTATTAAAAAAAATTTAACACATGCAATGTATTTTTGCCTATTACCAAAAATATTTGTGTGCAATATAAGGCCCAAGATTCTGTACACTATAAAAAAAAAAAAAAAATTTGTTGAATAAAATTCATTTTTTTAGTCATCTCAACCTACATCAGTCAAAAATATCAAGTTAAACATTGTATAACTAAAATAAATTACACTGAAAAAAATTTTTTCTGCAAAACTTTTGCAACAATTTATATGGGTTAAATTTAAACAAACAAATAAAGTTTAGTAATGTTCAACTTAATTTGTTTGTTTAAATTTAGCCCAAATAAATTACTTAACTTAAACCATTTAACTTAAAAAAATTTAGTAAATCCAAGGAAACATCTTTGAATCATTTTGTTCAGTGTAGTTGAAACCTGATGTATTAAAATAAGTTGGAGTAACATAAAAATGTTTTACCATTTTTTACAGTGTGGTCACATTTGAGGAAATATTGTATATCCATTGAAATGACTTTATAAATCACATCTCAGAGGGATCTCATTAAAATCAAAGGTTTCTATTCAATTCTAAGTTCAATTTAGACATGTGAAGAGTTCAGATGCAAAAACCCCCAAGTGCCGTCTGAAATTTTCTTCTAAAATGAACAGCCTCTTATGTTTATGCTCAGTTGTTCAGTTTAAATGAAAATAATCTATTCATTGTCATAAAAGTGAAATGACTGAACTACACACATGAGCTTGAGGAAAAAAATGCTCATTTTAGAAGAAAATTTCAGATGGCACTTAGAGGTTTTTGCATCTAAACTCTTCATATACTGTACAACGATGCTAATATCAAGTACATTTCCATGATTGTCCATTGTAATCAAATTTACCTTTCAAATTTCTAAAATAGCAGACATCTATTTCTGAGTATCCACAATTAATGCATTTTATAGTGTTTTGTTTGACTCTGTTTGGTCATTTCAGCAATAAAAAAAAATACAAATCTGTTAATTAAACAAACAATTCACACTGCCTATATTGATATATGTCCTCGATTAACTGTCAGTATACTCAAAAGTTGTGATTTTAATGCTTAAGTGCCTTGTAATTGCTATTTATTTTTCTAAATTAGTAAATATGACCTCTTTTTGAACCACATATTGATCTAACAATAGTCAGCAGCATCATAGCGATCATACAAATCACAATAATCAGATCACTCAGTTATACACATCAGTAAGATTTCCACTGCAGATTACCTTCATATATATTTATATTGTAACATATATAGAGTTATATCAGACATACTACTAAACTTATCAATCGATTTACTTTGTGAATAAAATGTATGATCTTATGAAAAACATACACTATACACACACACACACTGCAGAATTATAGAAGCATGGAATAGTTTTCAAATAATGCAATGCGCTCAATTTGACCTTCTATTTCCAGTGTGATAAATGAATTCATTATTTCAACTATTTGAGCTGACTTGTTTTAAGTGAAATAGCCATAAAAATGCAGAGTTCGTCACTGCTTTCGGGTCAAATTGATCAAATTGCTTCCACTTTATTTGATGTATTAAAAAGGGCACATTTATTTAAGGGTATTCAATAAAAGAATATGATTTCTACACATATGCGACTACCTCTGGTGCAGTTGTAAGAGCTGTAAGTCCTGTAAAATCTTAACAGTAACACTTTACAATATGGGACACGTAGTCAATGTTATTTACTAACATGAACAAGCTATTCTTATAGAGCATTTATTAATCATAGTTCAACATTTACTAATGCATTATTAAATGCATTATTAAAATCCAACATTGTGCTTGCTAAATAACTTTACTGTCATTAACATGAATGAATAAATACTGTAATAGGTCACACTTTACAATAAGGTTACATTACTTAATGTATTTACAAACATGAACTAATTATGAACAATACTTGTACAGCATTTGCTAATCATACTTCAAGATTTGTTAATGCATTATTAAAATCTGTATTTTCATTAACTAACGTTAACTAGCATGAACAAATACTGTAATAAATGTATCGTTCATTGTTTGTTCATGTTAGTAAATGCATTAAATAACATTAACTAATACAACCTTATTGTAAAGCGTTACCCTGTAATAAATGTGTTCTTCATGTTGTTTTTGGGTTAGTAAATACATTAACTACGTGTCCCATATTGTAAAGTGTTACCAACTTAGAGTGAATTCTGAATGAACCTTTTTCTTTATCTTTTTAAACATATTGTAAAGAGGGGGGAGGGGTTAGGCGGCGACCCAACCCCTAACCTCCAATCCCAAGAGACCTGCCACCGTTCAATTGAAGGTTAGGGAAAAAAAGAAATAAAGAAAAATAATATCCCTCTATAAACTGAATTATTATTAGAACCAAAAAGGCAAAAATCTGCTTGTTTCTATTTAGAGATGAAATGATTGCTGGACTATTGGGAGAGAGCTTATTGGGATTGATATGCCTTCGGCAGATGTCTGGTAAGTCATATGACTAATATAAATGAGTTGATAAACACACTTACCGATAACTGAAAACAATTATTTGCCCATTTAACATAGGATGGCGGTGCGAAGTAGCTCATTTAAGGGCAAGAATGGTGACAAATAATGCCACTCAGCCAGGAAACGCTACCATTCACACATTCCAAGATTACCGTCATTTATATCAGTTTAAGCACTACAAGCAGAAAATACATGATTAAGGAGATTTAAAAGTGCAAACTATCTGGCCGAAGAGGAGAGGATGGATTGGAAGAGAAGAAGGGAGGGAAGAAAAGCAATGCGTAGATCAGGTAAAACTACACACAACGGTGATATGTTTCCTCTTACCCAACGCTATAAATAATGTCCAAAGGCCAAAGTTATTAACCTTAAAGAGCTTGGTCAGACAGGTTACAATCAGAGGAGCACGAGAACGAGGGTAATAGAGATGATCTTGGGAAAAAAAAAAAGAGAAAACAATCACCTCTTTTGTGATAGAATGAGGAGGTGAATAGAGAATGGAAATTAACAAAAGATTATTAGGCATGAGAAACTATAAAAAAAAGCTAAATTCAACCGAAGACAGCAAAGTTTTTTTTTCTCCCCCCTTCTTTAATTTCCTCCAACTTCCATTCCTCCTAGAACGTATATGATGTGTTGTTTAGAGCAGGCCGCAGATGTTGGTTCACGGAAGGTTCACTCATTACCCAGGCCCCACAGCCAGCTGGGGGGCTAACCGCTTTGATCAGCGCATGCACAGGCCCCAATGATTTTCACATCAAGCCACCTGATGTACAGCTTCACCATCCACCAATCACTCTCCCATATCGATCCCCCCTTAAATGAGCCTTCCCTGCTTTGTACCATGAGCAATAATTAAAAAGGCAGCCATTGATTATAACTAATATTATGAGAGATCAGGATGTACACATGCTTCATGTTTTTGTGTGCCTTGGTTTTCGTGTTGCTCGAGGTTTGTTTAATGCCTGTTTAAAGCTGAATAAGATGGTAAGCTGTCGGCACAATGAAAGGACAATTGCAATTGCATAGTACATTTTGTTGATGTTACACAATTATGTATAGTAATTGTGTGACCTTGACATTTAGACAATCAAAAAAAAAAAAATTGTTTCTTTTAATTCATCTTATGATACTTAATATGTTTAGCCTCTCAGGCATTATTATGGGGAAAATAAGGACATGAATATTTGTGATGTATTTAATTGTTTGTATTGTATAAAACTAGTATATTTGTCTCTACATTTATGATTATTTTGCTTAAGTTAGAATATATTCCTGTGAGCATTATTAGAAATAATAATCAGTGATTACTATTGGTATAAATGTAAAAAAAAAAAAATCTTAAAAAAAAATATATATATATAAATAAAACCTAAAAATACATCCTTGCCAGAAAATCCAGCTAGCAAATAAATATTTTAATTACTTTATTTTCCACCCTAATTTGCCATTTTAAACTATTGGAATTACAAATATTTAATATATGTTTAAATATATTATCTATAATCTTATATTTGTGTTTATATGGCCATGTATATGTAAAATCTAAATACAAACTTGTATATCTTAAATGCAACTTGCATATATTTTTATGTATCAGATTTTAACATGGGACACCAATGAGCTTATAAATAAAATGTAAAAATACATCCTTGCCAGAAAATCCAGCTAGAAAATAAATATTTTAATGACTTTATTTTTTTCCCCTAATTTGACCCACACAGATATCTGATTTATGGCAATATATGCAAATTACATATATGACATTCGAGTTTATATTTGGATTTCACATCTGCAAAATATGTCATATATGCAAAATATCTTTTAAAATGTTGCAAAAATGGCAGCTCATATATTTTTTTCAACTATTGAAATTACAAATATTTAATATGTGATTAAATATATTAGCTATAATTGTATGTGTTCATATGCGTATGTAAAATCCAAATATGAACTTGTATGTCTTAAATGCAATTTGCA
>CAIGQV010019270.1:4951973-4966116 GCA_903798115.1 Danio jaintianensis
TATGTAAAATCCAAATATGAACTTGTATGTCTTAAATGCAATTTGCATATATTTTATGTATCAGATTTTAACATGGGACACCAATGAGCTTATAAATAAAATCTAAAAATACAAATTACAAATATATTATACTGCAAATTACATATATGAAATTCAAGTTCATATTTGCTTTTCACATGTATAAAATATGTCATACATATATGCAACATATATTTGAGATATTGCAACCTTTGGATATATGTTGCAACATATATTTTGAAATATTTCAACCATTGGAATTACAAATATTTACATACATGTTTAAATATATTAGCTATAATTTGATATATGTGTTCATATGGCCATGTAGATGTAAAATCCAAATATGAACTTGTATGTCATATATGCAATTTGTATATATTTCCTTGTATATATGGGACACCTGTGAGCTTTTTTGTCTTTCTTTTATTTTGGTATTACCTTTTATTGTTTGAGAGATTATTTAAAAATATCCAATACCTTCAGACTAAATGTAATCTAGCTTCTCTAAATATATTTGAAAGAAACAGCAAGGTACCTTGGCGGAGGCATGAATAAACAAAGACATGCATGAATCAAGGGTATTTGTAATACATTCAATACAATCACGGAAATGGTGGGTCGTGTTGATGCCTCAGTCAAAGGTTTAATGCTTGTCTGTGATTGTTTGTCAAGGAAACTGAAGGGCCTTTAAGGGCAACACCATGAGGGGAGCTATGGGACTAGAATAGATATTGATATGAGTAAATTGATATTGATATGGATTTGAATTGATATGGATCGGGGTTTGGAAGTAGTGTAATAAAGAGTTCTTCAAGATAAACTGTGGTCAGACAATCAATGAGGACTGGGATGGTTACGTTCTTCAGACGTAAAGAAGAAATCTGTCTTATATAAGACATGGAGAGAAGGCGTTGTAATAAATAAAATGAGATAAGAGTCCTGCTGTTTGTAAAAAAATATAGTCTTCAGCAGAATGTGTGCTTTAATTAATCGTGTTCATTCGTAATAATAATAATAATAATAATAATAATAATAATATCCATTATTATAATTATTATTACACACTTAGAGATGATTTTCACCACTTTGTGATTACATTTTACATCGCTTTTTGGAAGTAAACCGTTTTGGCTCATAATGTCATGCTAAAAAAAATTAAGTAACACCCTATAACAATTGCAAACATGTCAGTAATAACTACTGACGATCAGGTATGTGACAGTATTGGACAGATATGCAAAATCAGCTAAATGAGTGCATGTCGTTTGTGATTCTGGGTAAAATACTGCCATCTAGTGACTTGACGAACCCTTTCACTTCCGTTTCTGTCAGTTTTCTGCAGTACTAAATGCATGTTTAGGTAAGTAATGTATTTTCAGATAAATAAATTGATGTATTGAATGCTCTTTTTTTCTTTTATATGCTCATATGAACTCAAATCTGGTTGTAACATTTACACAATCCTCTCCAGATAACATATATAACGTTCTTCTAACTGAAATTTACTCATGATGTCTATAAACAAAAAAAAAGGATTTAGTTTTCTAAATTCATTCCCATCAAGCCTCTGACATCTGATTCATAATTAGGTGAACAACCACTCTAATGATGGAAGCTTGCGAAATGAAGATGACCACATTTCAGGTCAAATTTAATCCGATTTGGTGCCATAAAAATTAAAAAGAGGCTCAATTAAAGCTTTTAGAGAAATGCTTACAATGTATTCAGCCCCTCTTAGTTTCCTATAAACAGATTTTAGAGGAAATGCAATCTTAATGTTCTTCTGTCATGGGAGAGCATCCCAGGGTCATTGACTCTGCCGTGAACTCCGGATTAAGGGAACATGTTTATCATTTCACCAACTATGGCCACTCTTTACTAATTTGGATATGTTCTTTATTTTTTCCATATATAATAATAATGATAATAATAATTTATTGTTGTTGTTTTTATTATTATAAATTCATAGATTATTCTTAACAGCATGCTGTTCATTTTCAGTGCATGGTGAAGAATCTGAATTTCTACATTTCAAGCTGGGTCTTGGTGTCTCTCAATTTTTGTCTAGTTTGTAATATATTTTTCCATCTGCATAACTGAAAATTTGGTATAAATATATCTCAATTGATATGCCAAATGAACTATGCATATATTTATCTAAATATGCACCATAATCACCTTTTACATTGTGAATCAGTTATATAATATAATTATGACATACTGTGGAAATTATTAGCCCTCCTGGTAAATTATTTTTTAATATTTACAACTTAAGTGTTTTTCCAACACAATTTTAAACATAAGGTTTAATAACTCATTTATTTTGTCTTTATTTTTCATTATACATTAAATTGTTTTACAAGATAATAGTATTCAGCTAAAGTACAAATTAAAGGCTTAACTATAGGCAAATTAGGTTAATTATGCAAGATATTGGACAACAGTGGTTTGTTCTGTAGCCAATCAAAAATAAGATGCTTAAGGAGCTACTAATATTCAGCTTAAATTAATAATATTAATAATAATAATAATAATAATAATAATAGGCGGTTCAATCCGCTGTGGCGACCCAGATTAATAAAGGGACTAAGCCGAAAAGAAAATGAATGAATGAATAATAATAATAATAATAATAATAAGTACGTTTAATTATAATATTTCCATTTAAAACTTTATTCCAGCCAAACTAAATAGAGAATACTGTGAAAATTTCCTTGCTCCATTAAACATCAATTGGGAAATATTTGGGAGAAAAAAATTGTAAGGAGGGCTAATAATTTAGCCTTCAACTGCTATAATTAAACTAGACACAGCCCCCAAATTATTATCTGATCATTTTAAAATTACACTGTATCACCAAACATAGCAAGCAAATATTTACCAAGTCCATCATAATTTAATCATGCAAATCTGCTCGGCACTAAGTGAGACTCCTTTTGATTTGATTGCTCCCTTGATGTTTTGCAAACTGTTATCTGTTTGGGGATGCCAATTAGGCTACCAGCACCCTAAAATTGTAAACCCAAGCCCTCAGACCCCCAACCCCCACCCCTTTACACCGCCTTAGGCTACACTTTAAAACATTAGTCATTATGTTGCGGTTGCGTCACATGGAGGCTTCATTGCGTGCTGAATGGCCCTTTTCTCGTGTCTGTACTGTGTTTTCTTCAACAGTCACCTTGCGTTTTATTAAAAGAAAACAAATGTATTGCTATGGTGTTTTTAAATACTCCAAAAAAGTTTTAATCATATTATTAACCTAGTTTATATACATATATATATATATATATATATATATATATATATACACAGGATACAATCGGTAAAGCTGCTGTTTACGTCAGATTAGCTTGGAAAATTCCCTGTCAGCCTGCAGTAGTACATGGTGTTACACACAAAAATACATGGATTTGCCCGGTCGCGTAGGCTACACACACTATAAACAAATACGTATACTTGGACACAAACAAATAGGCTGTACTTTTGAGATATCAGCTGTTATCACAGTCCGTCCCCAGGCGCTATGCTAACAGCCTCCTCTACAAGCCAATTTACAAGGATCTGGTCATGTTTGCATTAGCCTCTTCCTAGCGCATGAACAGCACCGGCTTCGCTGCAGAATATAGCAGTGAGGGGAAAAAATATATGAATAATTCAGTCTACCTCCTGGCCATTAGCATGTTTCCCTTGAATAAAGTGATAATAGGTTATCATCTGTGAAATGGAAATTGCATAACAAAGACAGTGAAAATGTCTGCAGTTACACCAAAGAAAATTAATTTCACAGCACATCTGCTCCGCAAAAGCCTGACCTGCGAATGCAAAGTAAGATAAAATGTACTGCCTCAATAATTAGATTAGCATTCCTGCTTGCAGGCAGGAATCTTTAGTCTTATCGTTCTGCTTTTTTTTTCTCCAAATACCTCAGTTTGCAATAATGAAACGACTGAACTAATTATGCAAAGTTGAAAACGTATTGTATTACCTTATTATATTAAGCAAATGATGCATGGATCATACACAGTGCATTTGCTTGAGCAATAATAGCTTGGCTGCTTGCAGACATAAGGCAATAATCACTAACCATGGCATTTAGCTTTAAATTGCCCTACAGTCCTCGAAGAAGCGACTTTCATGGGATTGGGGCGATGGAGAATTTATTTGAAAGCTTCTGAAAGTTTTCTGTGTCTCAGTGAAAAGGCACACTTATTACATTTAGAATATTTTTTTGTACTTTATTTTTTTTTAATTCTCCATAATAATAAAATAGATAGGTAGTTATTTAATTTACAAAGTTGCCTGATAGCTATCATTTATTTTTTGCTTAGTTGTTTACAGTTGGACAGCTGCAAATGATAAGAGATGGTGAGCCGCTAATCTAAAGTATAGATCGATAGTCCCTTAGGGCCGTGGCCATAAGATGATCCTTAAGAGATTCAAGGTATTCTGGTCTGTTTACAACCATATAGCTGATCTACAATCCTGCTTTCTAGTCCTGACTTTATATCTATATTCTGTGTTTCTTAGGACTTTCACTGTGAAGTAGATTTTGATCCATTTTGATCTGTTTTTACTCCGTTTAGCATGCAGTAGTTATTGATTACGTTAGCATGGTTTCTGATTGTGCAGTATGCTGACTTGATAAAACATACTGATCTATTATTTTTCAATGTTAGTGATAAAATGTCACCGTGTCATGTTATTGCAATCACAGCTGTAAAATGTGTTCTTTTAATTGTCTGTCTAAAAAAAGGGAAGCTTCTTCTGTCACCAAAACAAGTTCCTTGTGTGTGTGCAAACACACTTGAAAATAACGCTCTTTCTGATTCTGATATAACTGAAATAATACTGAAAATGTACAGGTGAATGTACTCCTGTAAAGTTGCAATTATTTAAAAAAAAAATCACAAGTGCTGTTTTAATGAAGAGAAGATTTTCGCCACACATTTTGAAACATAATAGTTTAAATGACATATTTTGCAAGATATTCAGATTAAAGTGCACCTAAAAGGCTTAACTAGGTTAATTAATTTAACTAGGCAAGTTAGGTTAGAAGTCAACAAACTGTTTGCGGCTTAATCAATCGAACAAAAATTATTTCTTAAGCGAGCTAATAATGTTGACCTTAAACTTATTTTTAGAAATTTTAAAACTGCTTTTATTCCACTCACTCACTTTCCTTCGGCTTACCAATTACTCTTGGTGATCTAAAACAATTGGCATATGGTTACCACAGTGGAATGAACCACCAATTACTCTTGGTGATCTAAAACAATTGGCATATGTTTTACACAGCAGACGCCCTTCCTGCTACTGACAGAACAACCCCGTGTGCTGGGAAAGACACACTCTCCAATTCACACACACTCATACACTACAGCCAATTTAGTTTATCTTTAGACTGTGAGGGGCTGCTTTTATCTAAGATTTTTCTAATAGTGTGAAAATGTTTTTGCTCTGTTAAACATCACTTGGGAAATATTTGAAAAGAATAACATTTTCATGGGAATGAATGTCAACTGTATGTAAGTTTAATAAGTAAATAAAACAAATAATTAAATTATTTTTAAATTAAAATAAATGCAAATACTGAAGTGAACCTTGACTAAAATCAATAGCGACAGAAAAATGCACAATTTCTGCCAACTTTTTGTGCACCTAAGAAACAGGTACAGCCTGCACTTCATTGTACATCTTGGGGATTTCATTCTACAAGAAATTATTTTCTTGAACACATTTTGTAGAAAGGCACTGCCATCCACATTAGTTTCAGAAATTCAGGTTTCTCCACAACCTGAAAGGACACTGAAATATGCCACTGCATTAGTCAGGTCTGTAGTTTATTTAGATGTGGGTTCATTGGTGGGTTCAAAGATTTGCAGATTTGAACCCTGTTTACCTCTGGTTTTAAAATACATTTTACGTCACTTCAATCACAAGTGGACGATACTAAATATGATGTCTAAAACGTTTTAAACTTGTCTGTTTTCAGATTGTTTTCAAACTGTGGTTAAAGGGCATTAGAACAGCCAAAAAGGTTTAACGCAAATGTAGTTTTGTAGTTTGCAGCCATTTGTCTCCTTTTGTGTTCAAATAACCTAACACCAGCTATCTAAATGATAGAATAATACATTAATATGCTCCCTGAATATCACTTGAGTGATGTGGGGGGTGGGCTAAAATTCAATCCATGTTTGAATATATTTGAAAGCTTTAATGAAAGTATGTGGCCAAATCCAGCTTTTTTCACCCAAATGCCATGATTTTGAACAGATGTGATGATACGATTTTGATACGATATTGTGTGGAGTTTGCATGTTCTCCCCTTGTTGGCGTGGGTTTCCTCCGGGTGCTCCGGTTTCCCCCAAAGTCCAAACACATGCGCTATAGGTGAATTGCATGAACTAAATTGGCCGTAGTGTATGAGTGTGTGAATGAGTGTGTTTCCCAGTAATGGGTTGCAGCTGGAAGGGCATCCGCTGCATAAAACATATGCCTGAATAGTTGGCGGTTCATTCCGCTGTGGCGACCTCTGAAATAGAGACTAAGCCGAAGGAAAATGAATGAATGAATGTACAAATTGGTGGAAGGCATAAAGGGAAGTATAGATGTGATACCAGCTAAATGTAATTATTATAGTAAACTCCATAAACATAGTACTCTGCTCTTTCACACTCTGTGAAGTAATGTGAGGAGGAAACTGCCTGATGTTAGCTAGTTAATTAACCATGTTATCTACCTCAGTAGCAAGCTAATAGTATTTAGTTTAGCAGTGCTAAATACACTAACTCTCTTAGCTGGTTGCCAATGTTCATTTCAAGACAGTGTTTCCTTGAATTTACTGAAGAGCGATGGGTGGAGCTTGTATAGATGGATACTTTATTAAAACATATCTCATAAGTTGGATGTCCGTACGTTTTCAAGTCAAGGTAGTGCATGTATTATTAGTACCCAAAAATACCCATAAAACGTCTGTATTTTTATGGATGGAGGGAAAAGTTCCAGGGGTTCACATCCTTCTGCAGGACAGTTTGTGGTCGTGTTACTCTAAGCTGCACACAACCTGAGGAGTTCTCTGTATTTTTCATCTTGGATTAGACAAAAAATAAATAAATAAATAAATAAAGTGTACCACAATAAGGTGTAAGGCAAGACATTTCAGATGAATAAGGGAAATAATGATAATTACAGGACATTATTGGCAATTTGGAAACATTTATTGGCAAAATTATATTTGGCAGTATGGGGGCGGCACAGTGGTGCAGTGGTTAGCACTGTTGCCTCACAGCAAGAAGGTTGCTGGTTCGAGTCCCGGCTGGGCCAGAAGACGTTTTTGTGTGGAGTTTGCATGTTCTCCCCATTTTTGCGTGGGTTTCCTCCGGGTGCTTCAGTTTCCCCCACAGTCCAAAGACATGCACTATAGGTGAATTGAATAAATTAAATTGGCCGTAGTGTGTGTACGGGTGTTTCCCAGTACTGGGTTGTGGCTGGAAGGGCGTAAAAACATATGTTGGAATAGTTGGCGGTTCATTCCACTGTGGCGACTTCTGAAATAGAGACTAAGCCGAAGGAAAATAAATGAATGAATGAATATTTGGCGGTATGGTTCCTAATGGGGGTACTCGCTTCATGATTATTAGCACATACAACAGTTCTGCTTTAACCCCCAAACATGTGATGTAAATAGCTTGAAGTAGACTAGAACCCTCCAAACCATACGTGTTCCATCCTAACCAAACCGCTAATCAGCCCATATCTAAATTAAATATATAATGAAGCATCACTATTATTAGTCTCACATATATTAGTGGTGCTAGAAAATTAAAGCTGGGATGTCACAATTCTATAGTTTATACCTGCCTTGTCTATCATGTCTGTGTTGTCTTTGTTTCATGTTTCTGTGTCTTGTGTTTGAGCATATGGCTTACTCTGTTTATGTCTGCCATGTGCTCCTCTGTTCCTTCCTCCTCATTTACCTTTACCACGCACCCTAGTTTAGCCGTCTTCTAGTCCTTGTTAGTGTAAGTGTTTCCACCTGGTCCTCGTGTGCTTTCCTCACTTTATGTTGTGCACTTTTCTCTTACGTCTTTGCTGGTTCACTTTGTGCTTTGCCTGATTTTTCTGCTTGTTCCTGAGTTCAAGAGTCTCCAGACCTTGTTCAGTTTGTCCTGACAAACCTCTCATTGTCCTCTCATTTCTGTTGAGCACGTGAACACAATGGCAAATCAGCGCTGTTTAAGAACGTCCCCAACAGCGCTCAAATGTTAGCGGGAAATTAAGGTTTTTAAAATTTCAATATAAATTGGTACCAAATTCCAGTATCGTGACAACCCTAGTTTATTGTTTTGCTTCTAGTTTTCCTAGCCTTTACCTTTAGTTCTCCCCTGTTTGTCTTTGCGTGTTTGTCTTGTCTACTGTCTCTGGGTTCCCCTGGTCCTGTCCAGCCCTGCCTCCTGTGAGCCCTTGGCTGCTGGTAACCCTCCAGCGACTGGTACAGAGTATCAATGGTAAACAGTGGAGTATCAGTGGTAAACTATTAAGCTCAACTGAGTCCACCAGTCCTGGTCATTCATGTCTTGTCTACCAGTCCGTCGCCATCTGTGACTGCCATCCACAACATTTGGGCCTAACCTGTACTACCTACCATCATCACCTGTGGACTGTTATTGTTTCTCAGCCCTGTTTCAATAAACCCCCTCAACTCATTCTGCATTTGGCTCCTTCCTCTTAAAGAACTCTGACCCTGTGTTCATGTTTCCTTTGTTTTAGTTCCTGCTTATGTTGTTATAGTTCACTAGGTTGCTGTCCCAGTTACAAATTATGCTCATAACTAGTTACTTGTTAAGTTCTTCATTATCCTGTGGTTACATGCCCTCAATTTGTCCTTTTTGTGTGTCCTTTGTTTAAATTACTATATCTGCTCCTCTAATTTGAATTTTAAAAGGGGGCCATGTCATGCAAAATACCGGGATGTGTCCATCACAAGCCCCGCCCATGACTAGGGATGAGCTACCCTATTAGCATAGATCTGTAAAAATCCCTACATTCAACAAATCTATTCTTATTAAAGGGTTAGTTCACCCAAACATAAAAGTTATGTTATTAATTATTCACCCGTATGTCGTTCCAATACTCTGAGACCTTTGTTCATATTCAGAACATAAATTAAGATATTTTAGATTAAATCCCAGAGCTCCCTCATCCTCCATAGACAGCAATGGTAACAAGACATTCAAAGTCCAGAAAAAGACCTAAAACATTGTCATAGCATTCGATGTAACTGCAACTGTAGTCATATGAAGCTCCAAGAGCCCTGTTGTGCATTTACTAAGGGCAGTATGACGTTTTGCCATTATAATAAACAGTGCAACACATATTGCATATTGCTCGTAGTAAATGTGCCCCCTGATCTGATCCAGGAGACAAAGTAATTTTTACTGTTTGCTGTTATTTTTAAAGACATTGCAATGATTAAATATATAAGTAACAGTATAGTTATATATACTATATATAACTATACTATATATAACTATATATACAGTATAGTTATATATACTATATATATATAGTTTTGAACCATAACAGCATGTTTTTGAAGTCTTAATGAGGGATTTGTACATTGTAGATTTATACACATTTTAGAGACAAAGTACTCAGGACACAACCTTAAGCAAAGTACATAAGATGCAAGATGTTATAATACCAACAACCAGCATCAGATTCTCTGTCAGGTTTTGCTGGATCACCGTGTTACCCCTGTTGGTGTCTGTTGGCATCTGTCAGAGTTCAGTTTTGCCATTTGACCAAGCATTGGGTCATATAATGTCATAAAACATTATGTTATCTAGTAAATTGTCCTTATTTGTCTGTCTGTGTGGTGTGAACTAGTCTACGGGACCGCAACCTAGACTCTCTTCCACCACCTCTAAACCAATCAACATGGTTCCACTTACACAAATGTATTTCCACAGATGTAAAGAAAAGTCTGTGTAAAAAATGATCAATGGCCACAGTGTGCACAAAGAGCCATCACAGACAAGAGATGATTGCCTCAAATAACATTTTTGACTGGACAATGACATATAGAGTTGTCAAAGGATGACAGGTTAACATTGTTCACAATATGATTATTAACATGCATTGAAAATAAATAGGCGACATGGTTAGCACTGTCGCCTCACAGCAAGAAGGTCGCTGGTTCGAGTCCCGGCTGGGTCAGTTGGCATTTTTGTGTGGAGTTTGCACGTTCTCCCTGTGTTGGCGTGGGTTTCCTCCGGGTGCTCCGGTTTCCCCTACAGTCCAAAGACATGCGGTATAGGTGAATTGAATAAACTAAATTGGCCATAGTGTATGTGTGTGAATGAGTGTGTATGGGTGTTTCCCAGTACTGGGTTGCAGCTGGAAGGGCATCCGCTGTATAAAACATATGCTGGATACGTTGGTGGTTCATTCCACAGTGGCGGCCCCTGATGAGTAAAGGGACTAAGCCGAAGGAAAATTAATGTATGAATGAAAATAAATGTGAGGTCAATTTTGATTTCATGTCATTTTAGTTTTACACTTTGTTGTAACATTGTGACAAAATGTTAAAAATGCTTTCTTGTATTATGTTTCTGTCTTGTATTTGATTCTAATAAATCTCCTTTTATCATCTGTGAACTGTTATGCAACTTGTATGATTGCCTATTATTACTCTCACACTTCAGGGCCAAAGCCAGTACAGTCCCAAGCATGCCATTTATCAAACTATATACTTGGGTCAGTTTTATCATGTTATTCTTTTTTCCCCCAATACCGAGGGGAAAATAAGTATTGAACACATCACCATTCTTTTAAGAAAACATATTTCTAAAGGTGCCGTTGACTTGAACTTTTCCTCGGATGCTGGTAACAACCAGAGAAAACCATATATGCAAAGAAAACAAATCTAATTACTTTACAAATTAAGTTGTGTAATAAAATGAAATGATGCATGGAAAAAGTATTGAACACATGAAGAAAGGGAGGTGTAGAAAGGCAGGGAAAGCCCAGACTGCAGCTTAAATCTCTCAGTAGTTCTTCAGCAACCCTCTTCTCTTCCTCATTGTAAATGAATATCAGCTGCTTCAGTCCAACATCTACATTAGCAGGAGGATGAAGATGAAACCAGGGTGGACACTTCAGCAAGACAATAATCCAGAACACAGTCAAGGAAACTCTCAAATGCTTTCAGAGAAAGAAAATCAAGCTGCAGAATGGCCCAGACAAATCACCTGAGTTGAATCCAATATAAAATACAAAATAAAGATCAGATTTGATAGACGAGACCCACAGAACCATCAAGATTTTTACACTCTGTTGAAGTCTGCGAAAAACTCACACCTGAGCAATGCATGTGACTTCATTCTCCATATGAGGCGTCTTTAAGCTGCCATCACCAAAAAAGCCTTTAATATAACGCATTAAATACGTTTTAGTAGTACTCCTTGTGTCATTTTATTGTTATTACACACAACTCATTTTTCAGATTTGTTTTGTTTTATTTTTATGTTTGTATTGTTTGGGTTTTTACCAAAATCTGGTTCAATTCCATGTCAACCGCTCCTTTAGAAATATTGTTCCCAGGAAAAAACATGTTCAATACTTATTTTCCTCGCTGTACTTACAATCTCCATCACAAGCTTCATCACATTCTTACTTACAACATAATGCAAAAAGTGCTTATAATAATGTTTCAAATAAATCTAAATGGTAAATATTTGATTCAGATAAATCAAAGATAAATTCCCTCTTGTCCTCTTTGAACCGTAATGAAAATTGCATGATGGCCTCTTATATGTGATAGCACAATCAATTGACACATCTCCATCACAATCCCAAACATGTCATTTATCAAACTATCTGCTTGGGTCAGTTTTGTCACATTATTATTTCGTTTTTTTTAATCCTATTGTCAACAAAATGAAAATGTCTATTCGAGCAACATGACACAGTGCTTGCCTAGCGATGAGTTTAGTTAGATAAGAAGGTTCTAGGATTGTGTGTTAAAAGGAGACTTTGCGCATTGAAAGTATTAAACCCTAAAACAGTACATTTATAGATAAGGCAGCCCAGAATCAAACTCATTTAAATGTCTGTATACAGGGCTGTGTGTGTGTGTGTGTTTCAGAACAAACACAGCAAACGCTCTGTCATCCCAGCACACAGACATGGTCAACTGAACACCTCACCGGTGGATGTAGTATTTTTCCTTTAATTAATTATTTAAGGTATTTTCCAAACTAAAATGTAATTACATTTTTAGTCGATTGTTAGATGCTTGTGTCGTGCAAACAAAATGTGTATATTCTGCATTGCGCAGTCATTTGTGCACAGGTATATGCGGCAATGTGTGACAATGTCAGTACTTGAGCTGACAGGCTATTCATCACACTGCTAAGTCACATCATTGCATTCTGCCTGCTATTATGACAGCCACATTATTCATCAGGATTAGGGCCAACCACACAGGCCCCTGTGCGTCTGCACCAGTTCCAGTTCTTTATCGATCTCTGTTCTCTCCATTACCAAAAAGAGGGGCTATCTGCATGACAGCGAGCACACTGTGCATGTTGATGATGCTCTTGCCTGCTGCACAATTTGTTTTTTTATAGAGGAGAAGGTGAGGAGAGAGATAAAGAGGCACTGTACTGACTCTCCTGAGAGATCCATATAATGGAGTGCTGGACAACTTAAATACGCAGAGTAGAAGGGGCCTTCACCGGAGCGGCTTTTCTTTAAACAGTTTAAGTTATCTTGGGCTTTCTATGTTTTGATAAGGAATGAATGAGGTTTTTTGGGCGCAGCTTGATTCAGACGTTATGTAAATAACCAGATAGCTTCCAAAGACAACTTTGTATGATCTAAATCGACTTGTATTTGCACTTGTCTTTCTTAGGAAACCGCGCTCTCTGAGAAATGGTAGAAGATAAACAGACGCAAGTGTACAAAGCGAAATTATTACAACGCGTTTTGTCGTGCTTCATGTGCATCAAATGATCCGCACACGCACAAAAATAAATTAATGAAACAAGTAAAGCTGTGAATCCTTATTTGTAACATATAATTGTGTAATGTACACTTACCAACTTATCTAGTAGTTAGTAATAATACTACTTATGGCTATTCAATTACATCGCTATATATAATATGTATGCCACTGTATAACAATGGTTTGTTCTGTAGTCAATCGAAAAAAAATATTGCTTAAGGGGGCTAATAATACTGACCTTAAAATGGTTTAAAAAAAATTAAAACAGCTTTTATTCTAGCCGAAATAAAACAAATAAGACTTTCTCCAGAAGAAAAAATATTATAGGAAATACTGTGAAAAATCCCTTGCTCTGTTAAACATCATTTGGGAAATATTTGAAAAGAGGGCTAATAATTTTGACTTCAACTGTATATATATCCAGGGTCAAATTGATTTAATTTAAATGTAAAGCTTACAATTTGGAGATAATGGTTGGTTTTATTAATTATTTATGCAAATATGTAATCTAGCACTCTGCATGCTTTAATTCTGACACATACTGTAGTTCATGTTCACAATGGCACAGTTATGTTTGGTTATTTAGAGGAGCAACAAATACAATCTATAACAGTAACTGTGGATTTTTCAAGACTCACAACTGCCTTTTTGACAAAGCCTGCTGCCATGTGAATGGAATCAGACCGGACAACAAAAAGGTCTTAGATCCAATCACTGTCTTCCAACAAAGCTGTTCCTATCAGTTTTGTCTGAACATGACTCAAATTCTCCACTTTCACTCAGGTATCTTGTGTAACAGCTTTATGTATTTGTATGTTGATTATTTAACTCTAAATGTATATGGATTAATGTTAAATATACAGCAGCTTGCGTACTCATCTGTACTGTTAAAAATATCTGTAAATTAACAGTTGCTCTCTTATTGTGATACATATTTTTTATGCATTTGAAATGCATTATGAGACTTTGATCCTTTCTCCAACAACTTTTAATGAGAAAAAGGTTGAAAACGTGACATTTTTGATAGTTTGAAGTGATAAATTACACCCAGGCTCTGAAAACGTACCTATATATATATATATATATATATATATATATATATATATATATATA
>CAIGQV010019270.1:4967389-4978225 GCA_903798115.1 Danio jaintianensis
TGCCAAATACGTCCCAGGAGCTACATTTTTTTTGCAGTTTTTGTTTTTGCGAATCCACCAGAGGCCGCTGTTGATTGACTGTTTGACTGACTGAATGACTGACTGAATGACTGACTGACTGACTGACTGACTGACCGATCGACTGACCCACCCTCCTCCTTTCCTAAACCCAACCAATAGCGTTTTCAAAAGCACCGATTGACCCGCCCACCCACTTCCCTAAACCCAACCGACAGTTTTAAAAAGCAATCCAGAAAAAGAAAAGCCCTCGTCTGATTTTTACCATGTTTTCAGATTTTACCACATTCTCACCCTGTTATTTACTTGTTTATTTTATTTTTTGGATTCTGTTTTTGTCTTCCCCGCTTTCTGGAACCGTTCCTCACCTGACTCGAACCCCGTCGTCGTGGTCAACTCCTCTCTGCGTCTCAAGTCCACCGACGTACATGGCGAGCTAACTGGACAAAGTGGTAACAGCAGGAAAGCCGTCCATACAGAGGTAAGCGGGCAGCTGGTAAGCATGAAAAGGAACGGCATCATACCACCCTGTAGTGTTTGTTTTAAAAATGAAATGCAGCCATACGTACTTCTGGATACATAATTCGCAATCTCCAGAAACGTTTATAGGGCTACGTTTTCAGAATGAGCCTTTGTTGGATAAATTGTCTGGGTTGGTGACGAAAATTACAGTACAAAAAAGCTGGTAATAAACAGCCAGAAATGTTCTGCTATTTTAAATATTTATTTCTATATATATTATTTCATATACAATATATTGTTTCAAACTATTAAAATGTTGAACAGTTAAAATTAAAACACACCAGAGCAGAGATCAATGTCCCATAATGCAATTCATAACAATAAATAAAAAATAGGGGAATAAATACGGAAACTGTTAATTACTGGAAATGTTTTACAGTGTGAGGTACGTTCAAACCAATCTCATGGGAAAGCATAAAACATTATAACAAATTAGTCACCAAAATTCCTACTACCAAAGCTACTACAGTACTCCCCAGTATTTTACTTTCTATGTTATGTCTTACTTACCTGTTCTGACATCTAATTTTGTTTTTGTAAAACATATGCTTTAAAAAGCAGTGCTCACTGACTCTTATAAATTAATTATAGTCTAATTCACACTAAAAACATGGTAAACTACACTTTTACAGTGAGAACTAGATTCATCTAGACTTGATTCTCCAATAGAATTGTGCTGAGACTGTTTTTGGTATCAGTGTCATACAAGTGTGAGACATGCTGTGCAAGTGTAATAGTAGACTGGGTCAATGTATGGATCCAGCCGTCTAGGGTATGTCTGCGATTTCTCCGCCACAGTTTTGGCACTGTGAATCCTTACCACAGTAATCAGACAGTCAAAAGATGACTCGCCATATCCAATTCATAGCTTGCGTTCTCCACCAATTCATTAGTCAACAAAATAAAATGTTGCCTCTAATTGGCAGTGTCTAAATTCAAGTTTATATAATTCTATTCAGCGGTGAGAGAAATTTTTTACACCTAGAATTAAAGAGAAAGATCTACTTTTTTTCTGAGACACAGTATTCCTGTGATTTATTTCCAGTCAAAGTGTTTTTGTCATCCCTTCGCCACACTCTGAGGGTGAATTTCAAACAGGGGGCTGCATCCTATGCATATTTTAAACAATATGTGAGGTTACTTTTATTTTGATAAGCATATTCAACGAAACATTTATATGAAGATCTTTTTTTATTTAATGCTTTTAAATATCTTATATCTTCAAAATGTGAGAGACCACAAACATGAGGACAAATAAAATCCTATATTTAATTCAACCCAGGCTCATTCTGAAAACGTACCGCTATATACATTTCTGGAGAGCGCCAAATACGTCCCAGGAGCTAAGTTTTTTTGCAGTTTTTCTGTTCGTGAATCCACCAGAAGGCCCTGTGTACGCCTTTTCAGATCTCAAATTTCTCTCGTGAGTGCCATTCGCGCCTGCTGTTCTCGCATAAATCCACCAGAGGCCGCTGTCGACTGACTGAATGACTGACTGACTGACCGATCGACTGACCCACCCTCCTCCTTCCCTAAAACCAACCAATAGTGTTTTCAAAAGCACCGATTGACCCGCCCACCCACTTCCCTAAACCCAACCGACAGTTTTAAAAAGCAATCCAGAAAAAGAAAAGCCCTCACCTGATTTTTACCACGCTTTCAGATTTTACCACATTCTCACCCTGTTATTTACTTGTTTATTTTATTTTTTGGCTTCTGTTTTTATCTTACCTGCTTTCCGGAACCGTTCTTTGCCGGACTCGAACCCCGTCATCGTGGTCAACTCCTCTCTGCATCTCAAGTCCACCGATGTACATTGCGAGCCACTGGACAAACTGGTAACAGCGGGAAAGCCGTCTATATGGAGTTAAGCAGTCAGCTGGTAAGTTCGAAAAGTAACAGCGTTATACAGCCCCGTAGCGTTTCTTTTAAAGACGAAATGCAGCCATACGTACTTCTGGCTACATAATTTGCAATCTCCAGAAATATATAGAGGGCTACGTTTTCAGAATGAGCCTATGTTGATTTAATAATTTTGCTCCTATAGAGGGTGTGCACTGATGTTACTTTAACACATGAACATGCTCGTACACCACCCCCCCCAAAAGCAATGTAGTTTAATTGAAAAAAAACTGATGCATGCACGCAGAAAATATACCCGTGTGGCGCATGCCTGATGCAATAGGTGAAATAGGGTACCAAACAGGAATTAACCAACAAAGAAGGACTTCAGAATTGGCGTCAGAATTTGGGGCTCCCTCTAATGGCCGAATGAATGACTATCAGCCCTATTTAGAATAGATTTCCGTTCTCTAGGAACACATCCAGGTGTATCTCTTCTTGGTCTACCTCTTGGTTGTGGTGCTGGGCAATCAAGGTGTCATTAGTGAAATTTCTTGAGCAGTCATGGGTCTCATAAATCCTTTGAAGCCACCCATGATCTCTCCTCTGATCTGTAGCCCTCCCAGTGCACCAGGAGTTGCAAGTGACCCGTCCTGTGGCAGGAATCTAAGTTCTTATTAACTGCATAAGCCGGTGATCCATCGGTATCCAGCGTGAAGGTTGCTCAGGGTCTGAGGTGCCAAGGTCAGATGCCAGGTAGATTGTTTTCAAGAGGGAAACATGGAAAGAAGGAGAGATGCAATAATCAGCAGGAAGGTCTAAAGGGTATGTTACTGGATTAATCTGCTTAATAATCTTGAAAGGACCAACATACTTTGGTGTGGCCTCCTGCTTGGCAGTCATAGTTGGAGAGCAGACACCTCAAGTGGTTCTTTTTGACCCTTTAGGCCATTATAACTCACATGGCCACTGTCCCACACCCTTCACTGCACTTGATCAAGTTGTTCATCAATGGCAAAACAATAATGTGTCATTCAGTCCACAGCTCTACAGATGTCTGTTAGAAAGGCACTATGTGCTAATGCCCAGGGAAATACAACACTTCTGATCCAGCAGGGATCCAGCAGAGCCAACCTCTGTTTGAAGAGAGCACTACCCTTCTTCTAAACTCCAAAATAAACAAGGAGTTGCCTTAATCAATGTTTTCAAGATCACTCGAAAGCTATAGGCAGACGTGTTTGATTAGGGTTGGAGCTAAACTCTGCAGGACACTGGCCCTCCAGGAGCAAGTGTGCCCATCCCTGCAATAGAGGGTAGTGCTCAGACAGGGAACAGTATGAAAGGACATGATAGGAACAATGATCACATAACTGGCTCGGCGTCTGAGAATAACGTGACAGTTACCTGGCCCGAAGTCAGGCATGGTTCAATGAATAGACTGAGTAGACTGGTCCAACTGTATCTCTCTGCAGACAAACCAGGACTACAGATATACACGAAACAGCAACAGCCATATAAACCTGCAGCCCAAGACCGGTTACTCACTGAATCTACGCAGGACTAGGCCTGGTTAGTACCTGGATGGGAGACCACTTGGGAAAACTAGGTTCCTGTAGGAAGTTGTGTTAGTGGGGAAGCAGGGGGTGTTCATCATGTGGTCTGTGTGGGTCCTGATGCCCAAGTATAGTGATGGGGATGCTATACTGTCAGTGACCACGGTCTTTTGAATGAGACATTAAACTGAGGTCCTAACACTCTGTGGTCATTTAAAATCTCATGGCACTTCTTGTAAAGAGCAGGGGTGTTACCCTAGTGTCCTGGTCAAATTCCCTCCATCGGCCCTTACCCATCATGCCCTCCATCATGGATGCTGTCACCAAGTGGATGCTGCACACTGGTGGTGGTGTGGAGAGACCCCATCATGACTGTAAACCACTTTGGGTGTATGGTCATACACGATAAATGTGCTATATTAATGCATATTACTTACTACTTACTTACAGAGAGATTTTAGGAGGGCCTACAACTATGGCCTAGAAGCGATCAATCTCCTTGTGTGTCGAGGAAATGGATGATCAGATTGTGCCTCCAGAATGTACTGCCATCTATCTCATGCTACAGTGACAAAAACCTTCAGCGTTGAGAGTGACAGCATTCACCACACTGTTTCTGAAGAAACGATCATTTTACACTGATCAGGCAAACTCAGGGGTCTTCTGGTGAGAAGAACACCACCCAATGAATAGACTCCACTATTCATTAGCACTCGAGTTGAGAGGGCTCTAGCCTAAGTCACAGTGTCAACTACCACTGGTGGTAGGTCAATTGAGTCCTCCGTGTTCCATCTAGAAACCAAATGTGAAGGTTTCAGAGGTCTGGATGTGGGTGCTAGATTGTGCCCATCTCTGATAAAAGGTGTCATGGAGGGGCTGTTGTGAGGCCTGTGAGTTTTGGGAACCAGATTTGTTTGGGCCAGCATGGTGCAACCAGCAAGACTTGCTTCTCATACTCCCTGATCTTGCACAGGCAATGTGCATGTAGGCTTTCTGGTGGAAACACATATTTGTGCAGGCTCCAGAAAATCAAGACTTTTGAGTACTTGTCCTCCAGGTCAGTAGCTGCAAACCAACCTCGAGGAAGAACGCAATAATGCAAGCTCTAGCCACAAAACTACATGCTTTGAATGGGAGTTGTGAGTTATCACACCTGGTGTTACTCTGCACAGCAGTTCTCACTTGTAAGCACCAGATCTCCCCATGCACTAACTGTAGGGTCTCTTACTAAGAGAGTGTACATGTAGTATTACAAGGGGTATGCAACTGTAACAACACAAGCCACAATATCAGTGTAGCCATAGATATGCTCTTGCAGTATGAGCATGTACTACTCAAATGTACTGCAGAGCTTGTGACCATCATCTGGAAGTAAGAAACCATTGCATTCAGAAGCCCACAGATGGAACAATTTCTTGATTAAGACGTGAACCAGCCAAAATTTGCTCTTTTAGAACTGCTCTTTTAGTTGGAACTCCTGATATAGCCGAATAGATGTTTTGTAACACTATGAATAAAACTGCTGTCAAAATTAGCATGTTTGTTTGAAAAATTACAACTGTATTTTAGTCAAAACATTTCATCTTTTGTAATGAATATATACAAAGCAATTGAACAAATACACATGATTGATATATTATTATTATTATTATTACTTAAAAAATTACAAATATAACAATAGTTTCCTAGCGTATTAATCAACACAGGCTCATTCTGAAAACGTAGCCCTATATACATTTCTGGAGATCGCAAATTATGTAGCCAGAAGTACGTATGGCTGCATTTTGTCTTTAAAACGAACGCTACGGGGTGGTATGATGCCGTTGCTTTTCTCGCTTACCAGCTGACCGCTTACCTCCGTATGGACAGCTTTTCCACTGTTACCAGTTTGTCCAGCGGCTCACCACGTAAGTCGGCGGACTTGAGACGCAGAGCAAAGTTGACTGTGATGACGGGGTTCAAGTCCAGTGAAGAACGTTTCCAGAAAGCAGATAAAACAAAATCCCAAAAATAAAATAAAGAAGTAAATAACAGGGTGAGAATGTGGTTAAATTTGAAAACGTGGTAAAAATCAGGCTGCCGCGAGGGCTTTTCCTTTTCTGGATTGCTTTTGAAAACACTGTTGGTTGGGTTTAGGGAAGTGTGTGGATCAATTGGTGCTTTTTAAAACACTATCGGTTGGGTTTAGGGAAGGAGGAGGGTGGGTCAGTCGATCGGTCAGTCAGTCAGTCAACAGCGGCCTCTGGTGGATTTACATGAGAACAGCAGGTGAGAATGGCACTCGCGAGAGAAATGTAAGATCTCAAAAAGCATACACAATGGCCTCTGGTGGATTTGCGAAAACAAAAACTGCAAAAACCTCCTGGCACATATTTGGCCCTCTTCAGAAATGTATATAGGGGTACATTTTCAGAATTGGCTGTATTAATTACAGTACAATAAAACAACTGTTCTGCATTAGTGTAAAATAATAATTCCGTTTCTTAAAGTTTCTAAGGATTCTTGTAGACTGTTTGTAAATATCTGTACAAATTTATTTAAATAAAAAACATGTGTCCATCAATAAAACGATATATAAATCATGGTGAACGTTACATGAAAAAAGCACTTCAGTTTTATCTCATTTAAAAAATTGTATTGAAGAAAAATGAATTCTACACTATGAACAGCATAAGACTGTTTACAAGAGAGTAAGGCACGGATTCAAGTAATATGAGGCCGCTCATCAGCTCACACCTTTTTGTTTTGATGACTTTCAGATGCCGGCAATAAGCTGGAATGAAATCACAACAAGCGGTTCTCATTGGAGGCTTGAGAAAAAGAGAAGAAAGAAAAAACAGGCTTTTTTTCCTCAGCCTCTCTATAATCCTCGTGTTTCTCTCTTCATCTGTCTGCTCGTGGATGAGGAGAGGTGGCTGTCACTGTGTCTGATTAATGACCCGTCGGAGGCATGTCCAGCCATATTAGGGCTCTATGTATCTAGAGGAGTGTGCAAGGGGCAAGGGGGCTTTGTTCTGGGAGGAAATGTTCTCAGCACCCTACCGCCGTTCGCCACTGAAAAGATAAAGATTTACTGTCATCAAAGGCCAGATTAAAGTGCACAATGCCGACATTGATTTTTACCAAAAACTGCACATTTTGGGAAACCCATTTTAGAGCCCCGGTCGAGATATGATCATCTTATTTGGTAAGGGATAATATGGAATCTTCTCCCAGAATGAACTTTGAAAGGAGTAAATTGTAAATATTGATTTCTGAAATGAACTGTCAATCTTGGTTGTGCCAGATTATTCCTATCATCCAGCTCAACCCCTGGTGACAATGAATTCAGAAATGCTGACAAAGTGGAGTGTATAGGATTTCTGTTAGAAGCAGTCAGCCTGCCTCCACTCGAGCCGGTAATGGCTGTTCAATTTTTATCAGATAACGGAGATCTCATCAGAGGCGAAAAATGAAATGAACTGTGTCTCAGAATCAGGATCCCTGCTCTTATCCCGGCCAAAATCATCCAAGTGAAGCAGAGCGCTTTCCATTATTTCAGGTCACTTCATTACGGAAAGGCACATAGGAGCCAATAGCTGCAAACAAAGCAGGCATTTTCGGGCTCACACGGAGGTCGAGTGTGAGGGGCAGCGTGATAGGCTGCCCGTGTGTCCGGGGTTATCCTATTACCACTTAAAAGATATGGTGAAAGGCAGCAAATCTCAACTACTTGTTTATCTTCTCTCGCTCAACCCTAGAATTTCATTGGTGCACCTGACCTTTCACCCCATGAAAGCTAAAAAATGAATCTTTTCCTCGTTTTAACAATTCTATTGACTTTATTTCCTTTTCAATTATTATTATTATTTTAATTTCTTCTTTTTTGTCACATACAGTTGAAGTCAAAATTATTCGATTTTTAAAAATATTCCTCAAATGATGTTTAACAGAGCAAGGAATTTTTCACATTATTCATTCATTCATTCATCAAAAGGTCGCCACAGCGGAATGAACCGCCAAATATTCCAGCTTATGTTTCACACAGCGGATACCCTTCCAGCTGCAACCCAGTGCTGGGAAACTCACAAACACACTCATTCACACACACTCATACACTACGGCCAATTTAATTTATTCAGTTCACCTGTACCGCATGTGTTTGGACTGTGGAGGAAACAGGAGCAGCCGGAGGAAACCCACGCCAACACGGGAAGAACATGCAAACTCCACACAGAAATGCCAACTGACCCAGCCGGGACTTAAACCAGCGACCTTCTTGCTGTGAGGACACAGTGCTAACCACTGAGCCACCATGACGCCTATTTTTTCACATTATTTCCTATAATATGTTTTTCTTCTGGAGAAAGTCTTATTTGTTTTATTCAGCTAGAATAAAAGCAGCTTTTAATTTTTTATAACCATTTTATGGTCAGTATTATTATGATGAGAATGTAAAGATCATGTTCCATAAAGATTGTTTATAGATTTTCTACTGTAAATATCTCAAAACACAAATATTAATAAGTAAAATGCAGAGCTAAACCCTAATTTGCACAACTTTCAATATTTCATTGTGTTGGCGTGGGTTTTCTCTGGGTACTCCGGTTTCCCCCACAGTCCAAAGACGTGCGCTATAGGTGAATTGAATAAATTGGTTGTAGTGTACGAGTGTGAATGTGAGAGTGTATGGGTGTTTCCCAGTACTGGGTTGCAGCTGGAAGGGCATTCGCTGTGTAAAAAATATGCTGGATAAGTTGGCGGTTCATTCCGCTGTGGCAACCCCTGACTGTACCAAACCATAAACTCCTTTTCATTGATCAAATGAATTTTTTTTATGATTCCCTGACTTCAATACAGAGTAATCCTAAAGCTCTTAAGAAAAAACATATGCTGGATAAGTTGACAGTTCATTCCGCTGTGGCAACCCCTGATTAATAAAGGGACTAAGCTGAAAAGAAAATGAATGAATGAACGAATTGCACATTTAAAGGGGGTATTTCACCCCTAAAATATAATAAAATATTTCACTGTTTACTCACACTCGAGTGATTCCAAACCTTTCTGTTTTTTTCTTCCGTTGAACACTTAAAGAAGATATATTGAAGAAAGCAGAAAACCACTGACGTCCATAGTAGAAAAAAAAATACTATATGGAATTCAATGGTTACAGGTTTCCAACATTTTTCAAAGTATCTTATTTTGTGTTCAAAAGAAGAAAGAAACAAAAAAGGATTTAAAACAAGTAAAGGGTGAATAAATGATTCAGAATTTTCATTTCTGTGTGAACTATTCCTTTAAATGAAACAAAATTAAATTACGGATTAAATTAAATTGTCCTTTTCACAGGATAACAACGAACTCATAATGATGATATCCTGGGTTTAATGAACCATTGTTTTATTTTAATTTAATTAGTGATAGGACGAGATTTTTTTGATTAGCATATTATGTCTGTCTTGTCTTGCTTTTTTTAATTACCAATTAGTCATTGTGATTATGCTTTATAATAATTAAAATGATGACTTTCCCCTGGGGGCGACACGGTGGCTCAGTGGTCGCCTCACAGCAAGAAGGTCGCTGGTTCGAGTCCCGGTTGGGTCAGTTGGGGTTTGGAGTTTGAATGTTCTCCCTGTGTTGGCATGGGTTTCCTCCGGGTGCTCCAGTTTCCCCCACAGTCCAAAGACATGCGGTACAGGTGAATTGAATAAGCTAAATTGGCCGAAGTGTATGTGTTTAAATGAGTGTGTATGGATGTTTCCCAGCACTGGGTTGCAGCTGGAAGGGCATCCGCTGTATAAAACATATGCTGGATAAGTTGGCAGGTCATTCCACTATGGCGAGCCCTGATGAATAAAGGGACTAAGCCGAAGAAAAATGAATGAATGAACTGAACATAGTCTTTTGGATATTAGCCCTGATTATGTTGTAACCCTTAGGCTACTGTTTTTTTTATTATTATTATTATTATTCTTTTATATAAAACAAACCAGCACATTCTCACGGAAAAACATAACCATTTATTGACAAGAGTGGCTAATTTGTGATAAAATTTTTAATTGTAATAAAAGATATTTAAATAATTTATGAGAGCTTGATCAAATCATGTAAAAACTTCCAAATCCACAAATTACAGACAATGATGTAGAACAGTTATGAACTGGCATGAGATTGTGTTAGACACCTGTAATGTTAGACACCTGTAATGTTGATGTTTGAGTTATTACTGAAATGTCTGCCTGTTGGTATCATGGTAAAGCTGAGTAAATTTTATGAGAAAAAGTATTTTGGTGACTCTTAGAACGAGTTCACACTGCATGATTTTCATAATCGTTGGATCACCCCAAATTTTTCATATCCCTGGCAAATTCTGACTTAAAATTTATTTTATTCAACCAGCAATTTTTTTTTTATTGTTTGGTTGTTGTTGTTTTTTTTACCGGGAATGGCACAGGCTTCCCCCAAAAGATAATAAGACGATGTATCATTGTGGGAAAAAATATACATTTCTCAGCTTTTATTTACATTTGAACAAAAAGTGGCATGATTAAAATTATTCATACCCTTTTCAATAATCAATAGAAAAGCCTTTATTGGCCATTACAGTAATCAAATGCTTACTATAATTGCTCACCAGCTTTTTCATGTATCCACTGGTATTTTTGCCCATTCATCTTTAGCGATGAGCTCCAGCTCTTTAAGGTTGGAGGGTCTCCTTGTCATCACCCTGACTTTTAGCTTTAAATCAGGACTTTGGCTGGGCCACTGCAAAATGTTAATGTTTTTGTCTGCTAACCATATCTTCATCACTTTTTGCTGTGTATTTTTGGTCGTTGTCCCGCTGAAATGTCCACTGGTGCCACTGGTATATATATATAGATAGATAGATAGATAGATAGATAGATAGATAGATAGATAGATA
>CAIGQV010019270.1:4987467-5005093 GCA_903798115.1 Danio jaintianensis
TGTAAGGTTTATATATAATTCTTGAAATTTACTGACTCGTTCACTCACTGAAAGGATTCCTTGTCCACTTATCCTTCCATCATTTATTTTTATCTTATTAGTTTTTTGTTTCATTCATTCATTAATTTTCTTTTCAGCTTAGTCCCTTTATTAATCTGGGGTCACCACAACGGAATGAACCGCCAACATATCCAGCATATGTTTTAATGCAGCGGATACCCTTCCAGCTGCAACCCATCACTGGGAAACACCTATACACTCTCATTCACACACATACACTACGGACAATTTAGCTTACCCAATTGACCTATAGCGTTTGTCTTTAGACTTGTGGGGAAAACCGGAGCACCTGGAGGAAACCCACGCCAACACGGGGAGAACATGCAAACTCCACACAGAAATGCCAACTGACCCAGCTGGGACTCGAACCAGCGACCTTCTTGCTGTGAGGCGACAGCGCTACCCACTGCGTCACCGCGCCCCTCCTGTTTTTTGTTACATTTACAACCTTATACTGTTCACTTACTACATCACTTACTAGTCATCAGATTTCTGTTCTTTTAAAATTATATTATGTATATTATATTATATTGTATTGCCCAGTTTCAGTCAAAACACATTTCACACTGCAGGAGTTTGTTTGCGGTAATGTATCTAAAAAGAAAATCTATCTGTATATTTCATGCATTCATCAGTATTGTTTTCCTCTAGACATGACACTTGGAATTGAGACCAGCAAGACAGTCAATTTGGGTGTTTTTTTTATTTTTATTTATTTGCAAAAACCAAATGAGCTTTCTAGGGGAGCTTCTGTTCAGCCAATCTGCCTTATGGTGAAGGAATGACACACTGATGTTTTTTTTTGTTTTTTTTACTATTTCTGGTTAATCACCTCACTTATGGTTGTTCAAAACTTCTTCTGTTAAAGATGAATCAGATTTAATGCCCATAGTTGTCATTTCCCCTTTCTCCCCTTATTTTTCTAAATGTTATCCACATTTTAACATGACTATAAGACAATTCAGACAAATTTGGGCACATAAACCATTAGAATTTGTGATCCTTTAAAATGTAGCAGTCTTTAGAGAGAGAGAGTGCGTGTGTGTGTACATGTTTTTATATCTCAGTGAGGACTTAAACTTGAATGCACACAGACTCATGGGGACATTTGTCACCTTGTTGACCTAAATTGAGGACCCCACGGTAACAAATACTTATAAATCACACAGAATGAGGTATTTTTAAAATGTAAAAATGCAGAATGTTTCCTATGAGCTTTGGGTTTAGAGGTAGGGTTGGGGTAGGAGTAGGGCTGGGCGATTTGGCCTAAAATCAAACTCTCGATTAATTGAACATTTTAACTCGATTACGATTAACGAACAATTATTTTATTTATTTATTTATAAAAAATTTTGCCCTCATAGTTCACTGACAAGTTTTGTACAGTAAATACGTTCACATATTACCAGTGAGAGATTTTCGAATGGAGGGTGCGTTACTTGATTTTTAAATAATTGAAGGAAACACACACTATTTATTGAACATCAACGTTGAACAACTGAAATTAATCTACGCCGCCCATGCTTGTCACCGCTATCAAACCAACCAATCACAAAGCCTGTGCTACACATCGTCGCGACATGCAGTTACATTTTTTGAGAGGTGCGCGGGTATGCAACCGTGCGAAGCCTGTGCCGGACCATACGCGTGCGCTCGACTCAGAAGTAAATCATTCTTAACAGAGCATGGTCACGTGACTAGGGAAAGTAATTGAAAAAATTGACCTGGAAAAATTTGATCGATTATATGTTATGAATGTCGATTTCGATTACTTTTCGATTAATCGCCCAGCCCTAGGTAGGAGGATAATATACAGTCTCTAGAAACGTCATTACTTTTATTGAGAATTCCCACAGGTAGAGCAAAACACGTGTGTGTGTGTTTTGACTTTTCCAACTTTGTGCCTGGACATAATACTCCCTTTTTGAACAATCGAGACAACGATCTTGTGTTAGACTTATGCGCCTTTCTAATCATGTGAAGTAACCTATTTGTAGAATAGTAGAAACACCTAAAATGTAATTTACACAAGTATTCAGAGTTTTTTGTTTGTTTGTTTATTTGTTTGTTTCAAATGAACACAAATATGTTTTTGGGTTGTAGAATATAGGAATGTCTGAGATAAAGTATAATTTAAAGCCGTTTAGCATAAGGTTGCAGCCTACTGTAGAAAATTATAATAATAATGACTAAGAATACTTTTGGAGTGTACTGTATCATTGAAATGAAGTCATGTTTATAAAAAAAATGCAGTATAAATAACAAAAACAACATGTTCTATTGTACACAAACCATTTTGTCCTCTGTTTCTAACTCCTTTAGGTGAATTTTATTGGCTGTCAGCTATTTGGATTAGCAGCTGCATTCTGGTTTCGCCTCTATCTCAGTCCCCAACGTGCCACTGCTGAGGTCCGACATGCGGTCGCTGCCATCCTTGGAGCTTCGTCTGTCATGTTTTGCTTTGGCTGGTACGGAAGACAGCTTTTCTGCTGGACACTTTTCATGACATGATCAATTCTTGAGATTTTCACATACTGTAAAACATTGTTTGCACACTCATTACTAAAGGCACAGTATGTACAAAATTTTTCATTCAAATATCCAAAAACCACTTGAAAAGTGTTAGATATATTGCTGACTTATGGACTTAAGTTATCTCAAATGTTTTAAAGAATGTTAAAATCCAGAGAAAAAAGCAAATTTAACTAGTGACACAGACCGTGTCCTGTGTGTTCATGCTAATAACCAGACCCTCCAGGATTTTGTGATTCTGCAGTCACTGAATTTAACACAAAATCAATCAAAAAAAATTTTATTGCAGCAATTTTCCTGCATATTTTCCTGCCACAGAGCAGCATCTGCATAGTTTTACATTGAAAAACATAGTATTCGTGAATAGAATGTGGTGGCGTTGTGCAAAGCCTCAAGTTGTTAATACACTCTTTTCATCTGGTGTGTGATCCACGTCATGTGAAATTATCGCAATGCGCATTCAAAGCCTGTTTGAACTAGGCCACGTTATCACTCGCTAAACTTCTACATATTGTACACACACACATAGAGTAAGCAGCCGTGCTCTGCATCATGTCCGCCAACGTGTTCAAATAGCCGTCAAACAACACCGAGCCATTATTTTCAATCAGTTGGTTTCATTTTCAAATATGATACAGCAGCTTTAGGGGTACACGTCTAGCATCTCTCTGTTTCTCTCAGTGTTCCCTTTTATATAAATTACAGAAATCAATGACTCTCAAGGTCAAATTAATAAAGAAATTAAATTAAATAATATTAATAAAGAATTAAGATGTGTACGTTTGTGTATATTTTCACAGCAAAACAATAAAACAAATGCCGCAGAATTTGCCGGAAATTTTGCAAAACTGGCCACATAATCAAGCCTTTTAGTCGCAAAAAAATGAAAGATAAAAAAAAAAAAAAAACGCAAAATCCTAAAGGGACTGAATAACGTCACACGCCCACGATTTCCAGTTTGCTTTTATAGAAAACAGGGAAACAGCAAAGTCACTTTAATATGTTGTGTTTTATTAGATTGCACAGAGCAGCATTATAGCAGAAACCTGAAATGTATTTAGTCTAATAAAACAGCAATGCTTATTCTCCACGTGATTATGCGGAAGAACAGAAAGTGATGGACTGTGGCATAATAAAAGCTCTGTTGCAAAAATTTTACAAAAGAATAAAAATTTCACAGGAGGGCGAATAATTTTGACTTCAACTGTATTCGTATAATTCCAAGCATCTGTATTGGTTTTCTAATTTACACTTCATCAGTCATTTACAATCACCTGTGTTTTTAATTGTTTTAATATAAATTTGATAACAATATGTTCTATGTTTGCTTCTAGAAGCATCTTAAAACATGCTATCAAAATGTTAAAACTGGTATTCGATATTGACATCAAAACCTTGATATTCGATTATGTCAGTAACATACTAAAATTGGATATCAGTTTGTTAAATGTAGGCTTCATAAATGATGTTAGCCTTTAATAATTTGTTGTCCACTTAAACCACGTTCTTGTTGTGACAGGTATGCTGTACATATCTTCATTCTGGTTTTGGCTTGTTATGGGATTATGATCAAAGCCAGCATCCACAATGTTCACAGGTAATCAGGGTCTTTATTTTCTTGTGCACCATATACTACTAGGGCTTGGGAATATGAACAAAATAGCACATCTTTATATTGTTGGGGTGAATGGATATGCAGTGGTTATACAGGTATATTTGTAACTTAATAATTAAAATATTATTTAATCATTTAGTTTTCTGTATCTGTCCCTTTAGTGGACAAATACAAATAATGTTTAAAAAATAATTATTTAGTTTTTTAAAGAATTATTAAACATTAAACATTATAACGAAATGTGAACTAGCTGTAATATTTAGATAACAATACTGGAGAACTCAACCCAAATGTAAAATAAAACAAATAAAGAATTAATTAATCAAAAACAAATAGAGAATTAATTTCTATTAAATCTGTGAATTTAATTCAGGGGAAAACAAGTGATTTTCTATTTGCTGTTCATTTCTGAGTACCAAATCTCATGGAAAACTATTTTATATTTTAGAAATATTGTTCTAAACTGTGAGCATCATGGTTTGGCTCTGTTTGGGCTCAGCTCCTTATGGGGTAAATAATAATTAAAAAAAAAATATATATATATATATATATATATATATAGATATGCCATGTAATAAGTGGGATAAAGTACATCCAGGATGGTTGTTAATGGCCTTCAGTCTTATACAGCAGTGCTCTGCTTTGCGTCGGGCTGCTAATAAACCTGTCAGACTTTATTCTGCGATTAAAATGTACTTTATCCTTACCGTACAAAGTAAACAAACAAAATGCCTATAAATAGTCACAGAATTTTCAATGTCGTATGCCAGATTAACGTAAAAATGTAAATGTTTGAAAATAAATCGCCTATTAAGTCTTCAATCATTTGGTGCTGTTATGAAGAACCACTGCCAATACAAGAGTATGAATATTATTAAAAGTTTATAATTATAAATATTAAAAGGTTATAATTATAAATATTAAAAGTTATAATAATAAATGATTATTCACTCTATTTTGAAGTGCCCATGATATCAGTATTGTGCATGTCCATTATCACAATATATTGAATTTCTGCTTTTTTTTCAGATACATAAACACTTAAATGACATGTTTTTTTTTTTATTGCAGATATACTATGGTTGCATCGATCGGATACCTAACAGTTTGCCAAGTGAGCAGAGTGTTCATATTCGACTATGGCATCCTGTCCACAGATTTCTCTGGGTGAGGAATTTTTCTCAGGGTAAAGTTTTTCTTTTTGTGTCACTTCAGTTCATTATGAGTACTGCTGCAGAAAAGTTGATTACTTTTTTATGACTTGCTTAAAATGGGCGTTATACTCCCAAATGCTTTTATTTCTGTAGATACGGCCTCTCCCTCAGGCTTGACTTTCTTATCTACCAGTTTTGTTAGTTTTCCTGAGCTGAGGTTTTGGTACACACCCTTGGATAAACAAGATGAGACAACACATATAGCGATGAAGTTTACCTGCATAGGCTGTCAATGCCTCTGTCACATTTTACACTCAATTGTTTGACTTGATTTAAATGTAATGATGATTTAGATGTAGCAATACAAAGGAAAATATATTTCTCATTTCCTGATGAAAATCATGTAGATGACAATTATAAGAAAGTGTTAACATTTTCTGCCTGTTTTACCGAAGAATACTGTCTTGTGTCAAAACGGCCAATGTCATGTGACAACTCTTTAACAGTAAGTGCAAAATATGTGAACAGTCCATAGAGTATATCTATTGTCCTGTTATACTGCTGACACCCACACTAAATTGAGAGAAATGGGCCGCAATAGAGGAATAATGGGAAAGGACTTGTTCTGTGTGTTTGCCTTGAATTCTTGCCCAAAGTCCTATGATGACTTTCATCTATGTGGCTAAAACGACATACAAAATAATTTATGTTAACTTGGATCATACTCTGGTAGTCATTTATGTACTACAGTGTAGTACAATTTTTTTTCCAATTAAAAACAGCCTAAATGTGCTCAAATAAATGCGTTTGTCTATATTTTCTACACTGTCATACCTCACAGAAAATACTTTTTGGTCACACTTTATTTTAATGCTTAATAACATATAATTATGAATCAATTCATATAAGTAATGTTTAATTCATGCTATTAAAAAACATTAACTAAGACTTTTAGCTCAATAAACTACTACTTAGCTGCTTATTAATAGTTAGTGAGGTAGTAGGATTAGGGATGTAAAATAAGATCATACTTAATAAGAGCTAATAAACAGTTAATATCTTAGTAATAGGCAGGTAATAAGCCAGTAGTGAATGGTGTGAACTTTTTAAAGCATAGTGCAACTAGTCCATTGCTCTGTGAAAGTCTATTCACCTAAAACTTAATCCTTTAAAGAGGTGTAGACAGTCCATATCATCTGCATTGGGGGTGTGAAAGAAATACGTACACGCATATAAAAAGCACAAGTATGGTACAAACAAAAGTCTTATAACAAGGTAAACGTAACTCATGTACAGTTTGGAAACCCTATTGAATGTCATTGTTGAGCTCTGGACGTTGACTGGACTATTGCAACATCTTGTTTCATGTTTGTTTATTTATTTATTTATTTATTTATTTTTCTCATGGTTTGTTCGGATGCAATGTTTTGTTTTTTTCAAATATGACAATACAGACCAACATCCTAAAACAAAACATGCACATTGTTTGAAGAGAAATAGCAGACAGACAACAATAAGTAAGTAATTGTAAGTAATCAAAGCAAATCTTATGCATTTTAAAGGTCACCTATGATGAAAATCATCTTTTGTAAGCTGTTTGGACAGAACTGTGTGTAGGTATAGTGTGTCCACAGTCATATTGGAGTGGTAGAAACACAATAAGTCTCTTTTTTTAAATTATCTGACGTTAAAATAGGATCCAAATCCCTCCCATTTTGAGGCCCACCGCAACGTGATGTAGGAGTGCAGTTTCCCCGCCCACCGATTTGATTGACAGCCACGTAATGACATGTCTCCATTGTAACGCATATAATCATATCCACAAGACAGGACTTGCGCAAAGCAACCGCTATTAAAAGATCTGTTCAGCTCGCTGTGATCATCTGCACCTCAAGAATGAGTTTTATAAAAACAGTGCATGTTTGTAATAAAATCGCTGTAATTCATCACCACAGCCACATAGTGTCAGTACAATTATAAAAGAAGACGCTTCAATCCCGGTTCATGGACTTAAATCAGGTTTATTTTGCACATTAACATAACGGATGTCCATACAGCAGTGGATATTAACATGTATCCTGTCACATTTGCCGTACAAAAATAGTGCAAAGCTAAACGTGTGCACGTGCGATTCTAATGACATTGTGTGTGGCTCATCGTTGCAGAAAGGCTTGAATTAACTCCACAACAAATATATCAAATAACCGTTGGGAAAGTTCTTACTGTAGTAAGGGAGATCTGCTTCATTCTTGTCTGTCACTGTACTGTTTATCTACGTGAGACGCAGCAGGTGAAGGGTACGTCCATGGCTCTGACACGCAAATGGGAACGGTGGGTGGGTAGAACTAGCTCATTTGCATTAAAGGCACAGGCAACAAAAACAGCTACAATGTCAAAACAGCTCAAATTTCTCCAGATTTAAAAAGGTATAATAAATAATCTGATGGGTATTTTGATCTGAAACTTTGCGGACACATTCTGGAGACACAAAATACTTATATTAAATCTTGAAAAAGGAGTAAAATAGGTGCCCTTTAAAACAAAAACACGCTAGCGTAAATGGCGCTTTTGACTGAAACAACTACACGATATTGTAAAAATCTGACTTTTCGTTATTTCGTTTTTCTACGATATATACATTGCGATATGAATACAATTTCTCACCACATGACTTGAATAGCTCTATTTGGAAAGAATTCATTGATTCAGATTGATTGAGATGATTCTGTAGGAGAGAGAATCATGAATAAAAATTTATTAAGCAAATTATACATTGAGCATATATACAGTAAATACAATATAGCAAAAATTTAAAGTGAAATAAACAGTGCTTTATGGTTTTCGGTCAGTCAAAAATGTTATACTGAGTAGAGAAAGGGAATAATCAAATGTAAAATAACACTGTATAGTCATTGTATAAATATTTCAGTAAAATGAATATTCATTAAAGTTACAAAAGGTACAATATATTGTGCCTGAAAGCTTTAAACTCCACTGAAAGGCTCACACAGTTGCAGGCCATAAAAACTACTCCTGGTTAACTATAATCCAGACTCAACTTTGCAGATACTGCGATGTGACTATAGCGGATGCGCACATTGCGATATTGATGCTGAAACGATATATTGTGCAGCTAAATGTCACATTGTGAGAAAGAAGAAACTGATGTTACATGAGCCCATCGTATGTTTTTATTAAATTTATGTTAAAACAAATGCACAAAATACTGATTAAATCAACAAGCATTGCTATTAAAATGAAAATGCATGGCTGTTTTGTATGACAGCTAATTTAATAAGCATTGGAATAACAAGGGGGACAAAATTATGCCGATGAATTATCCTAGAAGACCTTTTGTTTAACCAGAAGCAATGCGGGAAATGATGTGGAAGAACTGTGCTGCTTAAGTCTGTGTAATCCTCCTCGAGCGGGAACCGTGAGTTGTAGCATGGCATTCAGAGCTGGATTGAAGTGGCATATTGGGAGCCGAGTACGTCCAGTCCTGTTTTTTTTTAGGAGCAGACAGAGTCATTAGTGGGTTGTTTGTAGTCAGAAGCTCCTCTGGCAGCGAGACTCTCCTCTTTATATCTGTCCTGTTTATTAGGGTTAACGAGGAACAGGTCTTTGCCACTCTTCATGCATGTCTTCTTTGCCTCTGGTCAAAAATAGATGTTTCTATTCTGTCTTTTCACTCACGTATAATGCTAAGTAGCAACACCCTAATGTTAGCATTTGCTAACCATTTAATTTCTCTTACAATTTCGCCTTCGTCTGAAAGTTGAGAAATGCTGCCTCTTCAGGCATCATACAGAGGGAAGGCAACTGATCACAATTTCATGATGACAGTACAGTTAACATACAGTTGAATTATTAGCCCTCCTGAATTATTAGCTCCCCTGTATGTTTTTTCCCCCAATTTCTGTTTAACGAAAAGAAGATTTTTTTCAACACATTTCTAAGCATAATAGTTTTAATAACTCATTTCTAATAACTCATTTCTTTTATCTTTGCTATGATGACAGTACATCATGTTTTTCAAGATACAGTGGTCCCTCGTTTATTCGCGGGAGTTTCATTCGAAAAATAACCCGCAATAAGCGTAATCCATGAAGTAGTCTGCTTTATTTTTTTACAATTATTATAGATGTTTTAAGGCTGTAAAACCCCTCACTACACACTTTATGCACTTTTCTCAGGCAGGAATTAACATTTTCACACTTTTCTCTCTTGTTTAAACACTCTCAAAGTTCAAACCTTCGTAGAAAAATAAGTTCAGTATTATAGAATGAAACCAAAACGCGCACATTTGCATGTTATTTAAAATGAAAGTATTCAGATGGCGCTCTGTGGCGTGGCAGAAATATGAACAGTACCCTGTGTCGTAGCTGGGCACCGCAGACAGCCTCTGACTTGCGGCACCGGTGTGTGTATCCTGATATAAACCTGTTTACAATTCTAAAATGCATAGCACTGCGTGGCGCGGCGCAGCCGGTGTGGGACCCTTCTTGATGGTCTTGCTGCGGACAGTTACAACCCTTTTTGCATCCTTGTTGGAATACACACTGCAAGCGATTGAAGATCTATTTTAATTTGGCAAGCTGAATGCATTCTGTACTGTACAGGAGACACGGAGGAGATTGATTGACAATGGTCTACCGCCAATCAGGAGACAGACCACAATGCGCTGTAAAAAAAAAAAAAAGCATGTCAAATTGCACAAAAAAAATTAGCAAAACTGCAAGGCCAAAAAAGGTGAACCGTGTTATAGCGAGGGACCACTGTACTAGTATTAGGCAAGTCATTGTATAACGATGGTTGGTTCTGTAGACAATCGAAAAAAATATTGCTTAAGGGGTCTAATAATATTGACCTTAAAATGGTAAAAAAAACAAAAAAACCTGCTTTTATTCTAGCCGAAATAAAACAAATAAGACATTCTCCAGAAGGAAAATATTATAGGAAATACCGTGAAAATTTCCATGCTCTGTTAAACATATTTGAAAAAGAAAAGAAAATCACAGGAGGGCGAATAATTCTGACTTCAACTGTATAAGCATAGTATCTAACAGTTGTTGTGAGTGATAAGTTTGTATACAAATACATATTTTTAAACAACTTCCACTTTTGATGTAATTTCAAGCAGTAAATCGAAAAAAAACCTCCATCTATTTGAATAAATTCCTGATGGGCTGTGAGGCACAAAGAAAGTAAATGAAATACAACATCTGTCACTCAAAAGTGAAAGCCAAAAATATAGGTAAACGAAAACTCTTGTTTTTACTAGTGTTACAATCATTAGCTGGCATACCCACCTGACTCACTTGAAGGCAACCCAGCTATATGTACACTCCACCAGTCATTCACCCGGACTACATCTCCCATCATGCGTTGCATCTCACAGCTGAAACCGTTAACTAATCTGGACTCACACACAGACACCAGGTCATCATCACAAATTAACACACTATTTAAGCACCACATTCACTCATCTTTATTGTGGGATATTGTATTCTGTTTATTTCTTTCGTGGATTTGCTACAGTCTCTTGGTTTTGTGTTTTGATTCTTGGACTGTTTCTTGTTTAATGATCGTTTGCTGCCTGCCCTGACCTTTGCCTGATTATTGGATTACTCTTGTGGATTACCCTTTATGTTATCATTTTGCTCCTGTTTTGACCCCTGCCTGCTGACCATTTTCTTCATTAAAAGCTGCGTTTGGAACTCCACCTCCGTTGCCAAGCCTCATCATAACAATTAGCGATCAAACATTTCTACATCCAACCACAAATGCTGAATCTTGTCAGGTAGCGGTGGGTAGTGCGAGGCTTCGTGAAACACTGAAAGAGTCGAAGCAAATGTGTTGAGGCTTCAAAATGTTTCGAAACCCCTCTCTATAGTGACACCATTATCATTAAGTGATCATTAAGTGATTAAGTGATCATCAAGTGATTTACTGGAGTTGTCAGTGTTCTTGATTGGCATGTGGACGTATTGGGTTTGAATATAGGATGAAGCAATTATAGTTTAAAATTATTTATTGAAAAATTATTAATTTTTTTCCTTCGTTCTTGTGTTTTTCGTTTTTCGTTTTAACATAAGTCTGACATCCGAATGAACTTTGTGAATAAATATGTGTTGTTTTGGTCATAAAAAAAATATATAGATTAATAAAAGTCATAATTTCTGAATGCTTCTACTGTACAAGCCGGGATTCGAACTCAGGTCACTCGCAGCACAGTTGCATTATGCACAAGCACGGTCCACTAGGCTACGGGAGGTTGTGACTTTCACATTCCGTGAGAATGTGAGATTGTATGGGTGTTTCCAGTTGCATCTGGAAGGCCATCCGCTGCGTAAAACATATGCTGGAATAGTTGGCGGTTCATTTCGGTGTGGCGACCTCTGATAAATAAGGGACTAAGCCGAAGGAAAATGAATGAATAAATGACAAATTCACCACGTAATCACTCTTAATTATCAATTGTAATTTCTTCATTTGTTTATTTGTGTGCTCTTTTTTTCAGCCCTTTGATGATGATAACACAGAAAATCACTAGTCTCGCCTTCCAGGTGTATGATGGTAAGAATCCAGAATGTTGCTGTAAAAATGTCATGCTCTGATATTATTGAAATGAATTCAAGTTACCATTTCTGAAAACATAATTATGTTCTTACTGTGTTTCAGGTATGGGTCGAAAGCAGGAGGAACTTAAAGATGATCAGAGGCGACTGGCTGTACAGTAAGAATTTTTAACCCTCATTTCTCAGCAGCAACCAACCACAACATCCTACCAGGAAAATCAATTCGAAACTTATACTATCAGCTTGTACAGTGTTTAAAAATAACATTGTACAGTGTTTTGGGAATAACAGCCCTCAATACCAGTTCGTATTTGGGACTAAACACTTTTTTTATATATAATTGATCATTCCTATTGTTTAGATAAGCCATATGTTCCTGTACTGAACCATCTATTCCTTTTATTTACAGCTCTAAGCCATCGCTGTTGGAGTACCTAAGCTACAATATAAATTTCCTGAGTGTCTTGGTGGGTCCCTGTAGTAATTATAAAGACTACGAAGAGTTTATAAAGGGCCAGCATGTCCAGCACAGGCTGAAAAGAGTGAAAGACAGCAACTTGCAACAGAACGGCTGGCATAAGGTGCCTGAGCCATCGCCTGTGGTGAGACACAAAGACAGATTCTTTTAGACATTGCTTAAAGGGGTAGTTCACCCCCCAAAAATGAACATTTGCTCACCCTTAAGTAGTGCTAAACCTTTTTTCTGCTGAACACAACCATTTTTTTATGGAAAACTGGAAGACATTGACTTCCATTGAAAAAATATATATATTTCCAACATTCTTCAAAATATCTTCTTAGGTGTTCAGCTGTAGAAAGAAACTAAAACAGCTTTGAAACAAAAGGTGAGCAAATGATGACAGAATTTTATTTTTTGAGTGAACTATGCCTTTAAGAAATAAATGTATTCACATGAAACAATGCAACAATGAAATTCTGCCGTCACTACCATTTACGCTCCAGAAATATTTATAGTAATTTTATTGTGCTTATTTTTTTGCAGTTTTCAAAACTTGACAGACACAGTTCTCTTTTGTACTCATTTATATGTAATTGACTCAAATGAAAGTGCTTAGCTTCTGCTAAACTCTTTTTGTATTTTAACAAAGTCATAAAGTTGTTGAAGAAAATTAGCGTGAATACACGATGACAGAATTAAATATTAAGTACTTTGGTTTAATTTGTGACATTTTGTTGTGGTAGCATTGTTATAAGGATAAGATGGTAAATTCTTAAAAATATGGGTTACATTTTTGGATGTTTTTAATCTTTTGCAAAGTTTTCTTTAGGTTTCATGCCTGATTGGAACCTAAACAGTGCAGAAAGGATTTCTGAAGCCTGAATATCAACAATTATTTTTAAAAATCTGAAATTTGAATTTATGTTCGCAACAGGACAATAAAAGTTTGAGGTGGCCAGGGCAGAACAGAAGTTAACAGAAGCCGATCAGAATGAACCTCACCACTCATGGTCCTAGGGGTCTGTAAGATTGTGCTATTGCATTTATTAAGTGTGTAAAAGATCGTTTCTCTCGCAATTTTACACAAATTAGAACTATTTTTTGTACCATACAATATACTCCTCACTCTGTTGGACTGCTCCTGTCATTAAATGTGTTAAGTATTGGAAATTGTTTGAAAAACCTTCTTTGATAAACTAGTAAACTAGTCCTAGGTTTTTCACATTGAACTTTTGCATTTGTAAAGCTATAACAGGGTCAGTTACAAAAAGAGCCTGAAATATATCCAAATATATCCAAAAGCCTATAATTCCTAAACGAAAACTAAGATCTTCGTAAAATTAGGTGAGCGCGACATGTAATTCTAAAGAAGACATATTTTTTTTACAAGATTTGTCTCATAGATGCTGCTATAACAGTTATAAAGGTGAAAAATCATACATTCCTCTTCCCAAGAGTGTTGATTTTGTCCACTGAGATTAATCATTGATTCTGGATTCTTCCACAGAGGACTGTGATTACGAAGCTTCTTGCGTGCGTTTGCTGTCTGCTCTGGTTCTTCATCATCACCCGGGCATTCCCCATAAAGTACAATGTGGACCCACAGTTCATCACGGAGGCCTCTTTCATTAGCAGACTGGCCTATGCCTTTGTTTCCATCCAGGCAGCCAGACCCAAGTTCTACTTTGCATGGACGCTTGGTAAGCAGAAGGGGAGGAGAAGTCTAAGACGGTGTGCTTGGCTTAAAGTGAGAATATTTTATGAGTTGCCATATTAAGATATATCATTATGTGACTGTATAGACGTTGGTAACGTTTGGTAACAATGGTAATATCAATGACAATGACAATTTTATTTATATAACACAGTTTTTTTTTACATCTTTCGTTGGCCAAAGTGCTCTCCAACAAATCAACAGAACGCGGACAGACAACCACAAACAGACTAAAAATGACGATCATACCTCCTAACAGCCAAATACCTTTGAGAACAAATAAGTCTTAAGTCTTAAAGCTGGAGATAGGAGGTGCTTGTCTTATTGACGGTGGTAAGGCGTTCCATTGTAGAAAGCTCGATCTCCCCTACATTTTGGGGATGCACAGCATATCCTGATTGGAGGACCGAAGAAATCTGGTAGGCTGGTACAGTGTCAGTAGCTCACGGAGGTAAATGGGAGTTGTACTGTTCAGAGATTTAAAAACAAAAAGAAAAAGGGCTTTGCTTTGGAAAGTAACCGTAGTTGCAAAAAGCAAGTTCTGACAACTGAGTTTATTTGACGGTCAAACTTTAGGCGATAATCAAAAATAAATCCAAGGTTTTTAACCCATGGTTTGACACACAACGTCATCTCGCCCAAGTCCAAATTTGGGGAGATTGTGAGTTCAGATGAGCTGAATATAATTTGTTCAGTTTTCCCCTCATCAAACATTTAAAAAAATTTAATATATTAGTTATAGTAGGACCAAATTCAGGACAAAGCTATTACAGAACACCATTGTCTTAGCTTAACTACAAATAGGACCTGTACAGAAACATATTCATTACTCTTGACAGAAAATAGCTGTCCTAACTTCAAAACTATTCGAAAGCTAATGGAAAAAAATGGATAATTGCATTGTCCACTAATGGCATTACATTTATTGACGATTGAAAAGAAAAAACAAAGATATTGAATGGATAAATAGATGCAGACATCCCACCTCTCCCGAAAGCTCCAGGAGTCTCCCACATATTGATAGTGGCTCCAGGATGCCACAAACTAGACACAATATTCTGGAAATCATGGAGGCACGAGGGAATGAGCGAGAGCAAGAGAGTATGTCACCTGTAATGATGTATTAAGTCTGTAATTACATGAATAGCACAGTAAAGTACCTGTAGCTATGAACACACAGCCTATCGTCCGGAATATGAGCTCAAACTCAGTGTGCCTCATGCAGGCGAGCGGGCTTGACAAACCACCTGTAGAAAACACACTCTTTCATCTCTCTGACACTATTACCGACACTTGCATCAGTTTTGCACATTTGCACCAGACTTGTTCTTACAATCACTCCATATAAAAAAAAAACACATTGTGCATCTATGAATTGTGCTTCACACAATGTGAGTGGGCTTGACAAACCACCTGTAGAAACACTCTTTTCTCAACAACAAAAAATATATAAATAAAACACTCCCCTCTCCTAACTCTAGCACTTAATTCTCTGAGGAAAAACAGTTCCTTTGTATATTTAGTAGGGGTGTTAAAATTAATTGCTTCTTCGGTGCACCGCGATGCAGACGCAGACAATTCGGTATCGGTTCAATAATAGATCATAACCGGTTATTACGTGCTGACGTCATTTATCTCATATGCGCTATGTCGCGGTAGCTTACTATGGCGAGGGAGGCGATCGCGAGTAATTAAAACACTGCAACTACTTAAAAATGCAGAAACTCTGCACAGTTCGCTACACGTGTTCATTCACTGACACTGAAGTTACAGCAGAAGCCCCTATTTCACTGTTGTGAAAAAAATGAAAGTAAACTCCATTTCTCTCTCTCTCACTATGGCCCTTTGACCTGCTGGCGTGACTTTTCCTCTCCTCTCGGCTGTTATAGCGTTACTTCTGGATACAGACAGGAGCGTGTCTGCAGAGCGAGTTTTCTCCACTGCGTCGCCGTCTATAATGGATCAGCTGTGATCACCGCTGCCGTTTATCAGTGTCACTCATCGGTGAACAGCGCCAGAGCGTTAGAGCGAATCGCAGCTCTTTCTGTTGAGCGTGTGACGAATCATAGGGGTGTAAGAACTCACTCGACAGGGCTCATAAAGCAAGCGGGATATTTATATTTGTTTATTTGCTATAAATGCTTATGTTGTTGTGTGCATGTACTTGAGTTTTTAAAGGTACAGTTCTGACTGTTTGTATTAAAGGACAAAATTGTGTTACAAATAATATATAAATATAAATATATTTATACATTTTAATACAAGAATTCTTGTGAAGTAAAATATAAAATTGTGTATGGAAAGCATCGTCAATGCACCGTGATATCGAATTGAACCGAATCGTTGGTATGATAATTGTAACCGAACCGTGAGGCCAGTGTAGGTTCACACCTCTAATATTTAGCACTTCCTGTGTGTATTGCCTCTTCTTGTTAAATCACTGAATGCCTCCTCAATTGCAAGCCATTTTGGACAAAAGCATCAGTTAAATGACTAAATGTAAATATCTTCGTAAGTATTATTTTTTTTTATCGCCGCACTTTCTACTGCACTTTCTAAAGATGCGGTATCAGTAGTGGAGCATGAATACTATTTGAAGGGCCTTGCATTTATTTAAGACATTGGAAGAGTTTTGTGCAGTCAGATGACAGGTTTATGAAAACTTTGGCTAAATATCTTAGCGAAACAAAAACGTACAAATGATGTACTTAAAAGAAAAGGTTTTTTTTTCTTCTTCAAAGTGATAATTAAATAACTTAAGTTTATATTGTGATTTACATTATAAAGAAGTAATTAATGTATTTATGTCGATATTGTATAAGTAATTACAGACTAAAAATTAAAGTTCTGTCATCATTTACTCAACTGTTACTTTTTCAAACCTTTATGAGTTTCTTTCTTCTCTCGAACACAACAAGATATTTTGAAGAAAGCTGGAAACAACTGACTTCCGTAGTATTTGTTTATCCTACCAAAATGCTTTTCTTGCTTAGATTTTTTGTCTTGTTTCTAGTCCAAATATCTAAAAATTCTTATATCAAGAAGCTTTTTCTAGGTAAGCAAAACATAATGTCTTGTTTTAAGAAATAATATGCCAATATTAAGTGAGTTTTTCCTTAAAACAAGCTAAATAATCTGCCAATGGGGTAAGCAAAATAATCTTGTTTTTCCTTTTGACATAAGATTATTTTGCTTACCCCATTGGCAGATTATTTTGCTTGTTTTAAGGAAAAACTTAATTTTGGCATATTATTTCTTAAAACAAGACAATGTTTATTGCTTGTCTATAAAATTCTTCTTGATTTAAGAATGTTTTGATATTTGGACTAGAAACAAGACAAAAAATCTAATTAAGAAAACCATTTTTTGCAGTTAATGAAAGTCAATGGTTACGGGTTTTCAGCTTTCTTCAAAATATCCTCATTTAGTGTTCAACAGAAAAAAGAAACTCGTAAAGGTTTGTAACCACTTGAGGGAGAGTAAATAGTGAGAAAATGTACATTTATGGGT
>CAIGQV010019270.1:5020834-5047715 GCA_903798115.1 Danio jaintianensis
CACACACACACACACACACACACACACACACACACACACTCAGCTAGTCAGAGGAAAGTGGCCACATCTGCAGTTGCTCCCACTGAGCACAGATCAGATTACTCTTTCTATATCACTCTATTCTTTCTTTTTCCATCATGGACAGTGCTTTTGCCAACCTTGATGCTGCCGGTTTTTTGCAGATCTGGCAGCACTTTGATGCTGATGGTAATTTTTTTTAATCTTTTATATATTTCAATACTTTTTTCAAGTGACATACTTATATGTTTTGTGTAGTGTTGTCTCCACCTGTACATATATGTGTATATAAACCTGCACTAAATCATACTTTTCTGCAGACAATGGCTACATTGAAGGGAAAGAGCTGGATGACTTTTTCCGTCACATGCTGAAGAAACTAGGGCCAAAGGTATGTAAACATAAACCAGCCAGGTTAATAAGAAATAGAACCGTTTACAGATCTAAATGCTACATTTAAATAGGAATTTAAAAGTATATATGTGTGTTTGTTGACTATTAAAACTCTATAATTTGATGCGAAACAATGTTTACCAGCTGAATTTATTACACAGTGTTTATAGAAACTTTAACTCAGCTACAGTTGTCATGCTGTTTGCACTCTAGAATCTGTCATTTTTCTTTTATACTAATATACTAATTGATACTAAAATTATATATTTTTTTAATGTATAACAAACTCATTGCATGTTATTTTGATGGTTAATAGCATGATGTTTTTGCAAATATGGTTGTTATAGAATACAAATGTTGAGTGCATGCACATGTGCCCTCGTGACTTAGACGATTTGATGTTAAGTTGACACAAATGTTTCAGGAAACTGTGGTTAGATGTGATCAAATGATACATTTTGCAGCTTTCTCTATGTTAGTGATTCTAAAACTCCCTTTAGTTAGATCCACAATTATTACATTTATTATATTATTATTATAATTATAAAAATAAGACATTGGTATGGTCCTCAAAGGTTGTGTAAAAACCTTTAACTAACTGTATTGTAACACTGTATTTTTTACTCAACTGTTGTTTTGAAGACTGCATTGCTGAATTAGTTCTGTTAATGGATAAGCATTATGTCAGCGGGCTTATGTAAATAGAGGTAGTGTCAGATGTTCAGTGTGTACCAGCATATCTTAAGGGCATCTCTATTGTTGGGCAGCGTTACCGGTGCAGTGGATTTGCTGAGTGACGATGAGGAGCTTAATGAGAGGTAAATGATGGAAATGTGGTCATGGTAACCAGTCTGTTTTTTTCTGCTCTTCTTAGGATAAGATAACAGATGAGAGAGTACAGCAAATAAAGAAGAGTTTCATGTCTGCCTATGATGCCACATTCGATGGACGCCTGCAGATCGAGGAAGTAAAGCACATTTTTTTAAACCATTTCCTTGTGTTTTCTTTCTGTTTAGCCCCATAGAGAAGTAAAACTGCCAACAAAAGGAATTACTAAAACCAAAAGTGTACATACTTTTATATGTGGTTTACGAGGACTCTCCATAGGCGTAATGTATTTTAGGTCCCACTTTATATTTTTAAGTAGCCTTAACTTATATGTATTTACACAGAAATAAAAAAATTAATGTAATTATTGTGTAAATACATTGTACTTATGCTTGATTAAGTACCTGCATGTAATTACATCTGTAATTAATTTCTGTAACTACATTTATAATACACTGTTGACCATCCCTTACAACTTAACCCTCCCTTAAAACGTCCCATACCACACCAAACCTGTCCCTAACCTTACCCATATACCACCTCAATAGCACCAGAAGTGTTCTGCGTTACATTATGAACTAAGAATTAAGTACATTGTATTTATATTTTGATGTAAGTACATAGTAGTTAAGGCCACCTAATATAAAGTGGGACCGTATTTTAGACTATAAAAACTGCTTATTATATGGCCTTACCCTACCGTAACCCTAAACCCAACCCTCGCAAAAAACCTGTAGCAAATTTTGAATGACAAAAAGATTCCGTTATGTACACTACCTGACAAAAGTCTTGTCACCTATCCAAGTTTTAGGAACAACAATTAATAACTTGACTTCTAGTTGATCATTTGGTTACAGAAGTGGCTTATATGAAAGGCAAAAGCCTTTTTAATAAATTTTTAATTATTTAATTGGGACAGTAAGGTCTGACTTTGCTTAGATAAAAGTCTTGTCATTTAACAGAAATAATGTACAGTATAGAATATAAAGTCATGGTGGAAAAAAAATTTATATTGTGTATGACTCCCATGAGCTTGGAGGACTGCATCCATACATCTCTGCAATGACTCAGATAACTTTTTAATAAAGTCATCTGGAATGGCAAAGAAAGCGCTCTTGCAGGACTCCCAGAGTTCATCAAGATTCTTTGGATTCATATTTAGTGCCTCCTACTCCATCTTACCCCAGACATGCTCAATAATGTTCATGTCTGGTGACTGGGCTGGCCTATCCTGGAGCACCTTGACCTTCTTTTCTTTCAGGAACTTTGATGTGGAGGCTGAAGTATGAGAAGGAGTGCTATCCTGCTGAAGAATTTGCCCTCTCCCGTGGTTTGTAATGTCATGGGCAGCACAAATGTCTTGATACCTCAGGCTGTTGATGTTGCCATCCACCCTGCAGATCTCTCGCACTCCCCAATACTGAATGTAACCCCAAACCATGATTTTTCCTTCACCAAACTTGACTGATTTCTGTGAGAATCTTGGGTCCATGCGGGTTCCAATAGGTCTTTTGCAGTATTTGTGATGATTGGGATGCAGTTCAACAGATAATTAATTAGGAAAAATCTACCTTCTTTTCCAAATGATCAACTAGAAGTCAAGTTATTATTTGTTGCTCTTACAACTGGGATCCACGACAAGACTTTTGTCAGGTAGTGTTTAATTTTTTAAGGTAACTTTTCTATCTAGGCCATACTCATTAGGCCTGTCACGATGTTATTTTTGTTGTGCGATATATTGTCACAGAAATTGTTGCGATAAGCAATAATATTGTCGTTTGCCTCTGATTACATAATGATTATATAACAGCATAATAATGCATATAACTATAAACACTTTAAAATACTTATAATTCTTAATGTTATTTAGATTCTATAATTTGATGTTAAAGGGGTGGTGCAGTGGGTAGCGCTGTCGCCTCACAGCAAGAAGGTCGCTGGTTCGAGCCTCGGCTGGGTCAGATGGCATTTCTGTGTGGAGTTTGCATGTACTCCCTGTGTTCGCGTGGGTTTCCTCCAGGTGCTCCGGTTTCCCCCACAGTCCAAAGACATGCGCTATAGGTGAATTGGGTAAGCTAAATTGTCCGCAGTGTATGAGTGGGTGTGTGAATGGGAGTGTATGGGTGTTTTCCAGTGATGGGTTGCAGCTGGAAGGGCTGGATATATGCTGGATAAGTTGGTGGTTCATTCCGCTGTGGCGACCCCAGATTAATAAAGGGACTAAGACGAAAAGAAAATGAATGAATGAATGAATTTGATGTTAAAAAGGTAAATGTCCTATTATGTATACTATTAAATGTCCTATTAGGTAAATGTCCAATTATAAACTTTGACACTGGTGAGGTAGAACGTAAATGTCCTTTTAAAATGGCTTTACCGTTAGTTGTGAATTTGTAAATATATATTGCAATGGCAAAACTTATTGAGGTCATTTCCAAGTATTGCACGATAAGTCAATATATTGATTATTGTGACAGGCCTAATACTCATGTCATTATACATTTTTGTGTCCTCATAAACCACTTAAACCTGTACACACACACACACTGACACAAAAACAACAACAGCTGAATGCTTTCTGCTGCTGAAGCTTTTACCTTGATGCTTTATGGTTCCTCCTGCTTCCAGCATGGTTGAATTAGTCAGGTAAGGTAAGGTAAAGCATTGTTTGCTTTGTCATGTTAATGGTTTGTTTTGCTTCATTCACATTTGTTCAGTGGACTTAAAGGTAAAGGCTGGGGATGGTTGAACCAATGGATTAAATGTAAGAGCTTTAACAGTAAGTGCCTCATTAATGTACAGTACAAAACTAGATGAAGTCAGATGTGTGGTTTCATGAGCACATTATGGATTTTGCAAACAACTAACTCTGAAACAACAGCAGCTGAAAGATTCTTAAAGGGCTAGTCCACCCATAAATTTACACTCTGTCATCATTTGCTAAACCTTATGTTGTTCGAAATGTGCATGACTTTTTCTTAAATGGATAGATTTTTCACCCGAAAATGAAAACTCTGTCTTCATCCTTTACTTGTTCCAATCTTGTTTGAGTTTCTTACTTCTGTTCTACATGAAGGAAGATATTTTAAAAAATGTTGGAAACTGGTGTTCTGAAGTTTTATCCTACATGTCAGATTTTGCTACCAACCCAATATTTGATTGGTTCTGAGGTTGGGGTTAGGGATTGGGGTAGTTTAGGGTGATATTACAGCCTCATTTCACACCACTCCACATCAGAATTTACACTGGTAGAACAATCTGATGGGTAGCACATTTCGTCATCAAAATGTTGGTTATGGTTAGGGAGTTGGATTGTAATCCAGAGGTTGCAGGCTCGATTCCCAGTTCCAATTACTCAAATATGGGTAACCATACTTGACAATTCTCACTTGACTTTGTCTGATCTCATGAAGTTTCTAAGGCTTGCTTTCAGGGGTAAAGTGTATGGGGTTCTACGTTTTGATCTAGCCTAGCTGTAGCAAAAATCAGAAGTGCTTTGTATTTACAGGCCTTATGTAGCACCCAGTTCAGAGAAGTCCATCTTGGTCTTTCATGCAATGTTACATCAGATATTTTAATCAATCTTAAATATATATTTAATACATCATTAAAAAGTTCATGGATGCAGCTCTTGCTCCATTGTGACAACATCAACATCCATTGACATTTTGTAGGCCAAAAGGAGTTGTTTTTCAGTTTGGCGTCAAGATGAAGCTGAGGGTGAACCACAAGTACAGTTGTCTCAGAGTCAGGAAACAACTTTTCTGGGGGTGGTATTGGATTTGACCATTATGCGGCCATGCATTCATTTGCATGGGTGGCATTTTGGTGGTGGTGTTGTGATAATGTGCCCACTTCCCACATTACAGTAAAATATCAGAATGGTGTAATTATGCATTTTCTAATAAGTAGGTCAAGGCATTTTTTTGTCATATTAAGATTGTTCAAAGCTCTGTCATCTACAATTTAGATACAATTCATGTTGTTGTGGCAGTAAGATATTTGTTTTAAGCACTGTGCGAATTATACATCGACTATTACTGATTATTTTTCAGTAGCCTAGTTTGTGCAATACATATTACATAATACATATGCATGCTTTTGAACGAGGTCTACCTGTTTTAGGCCACCGACTGAATGACTTTCCATGATCATGCATTGGCCTCACCTCTTGGACTAATGTGTGAGAAAGCCTTCAACCCGTTGCACCGCTCACCTGTTCACCCACTGTTTGTGCATGCTCCACAATAAATACTCACAAAGTAATCCCTGCCTTCTCTCCTTTGTGTGTGTGGCCGTGACACATACAGCCTGAAATCAAATCACATTCCATTTTTGTAGCCTTCTCCTAACCTGTGCCTTTCTACAACTTTATCCCGAAGGTCTTTTGAAAGCAGGGTGTAATGTGAGTAAAGATAGATTTTGACAGGGTATGATGATGATTTTCTAAAGACACAGTGTATTAGCTTATTCTTTGTATTATTATTTTAGATACTGATCAGTCCAAACTTTTTTCCAGACCCCACACACATCTAGTTTCACCATCCTTCAGTGGTATTCAAATATTAATTAGGGGGGGTCAAACCCAATCAAACCCCCTGTAATTAATTCGCACCCTGGTTTTAAGCCATGATAAAAGTTAAGGAACGTACCATATATTTACTTGGGAGTGCTATATTCATTAATGTGATCACCCCCTCTTAGACGCCCACTCGGCTGTCACAATGTTTTCACATGTGCTTCAAACACTGGCGCCCACTTAAAGGTTTCCATAGTGTCAACATCCATGACACACATGCTCATTCTCAACTCTGCTAACATACATAACCAGAGACAGTTGTATTTCCCTGTAACATTGATTTTACTGCTGTGACTGAATCTCTTTAATCAGGTTATCAATATCAGTTATTTTTATTGGCCCTTTTAGTTCTGTGTTTTCCAAGCAACTTGAAGCAAACTCTGCTATAATATTAGAAATCAGTATAATATTACAGTATTCATACCTACTCTTACTTTCACTGGATGTTAACAGGTAGGCAGGAAGGAGCTTCACTTCTAATGACTGCTAAACACAACATCGAATACACTGATATACACAAACTAGATGTTGAAGGCAAAATGATTAGCCCTCCTGTGATTTTTTTTCTTTCTCAAATATTTCCCAAGTGATGTTTAACAGAGCAAGGATTTTTTTTTTTCCCACAGTATTTCCTATAATATTTTTTCTTCTGAAGAAAGTCTTATTTGTTTTATTTTGGCTAAAATAAAAGCTTTTAAAAGTTTTTAAAAAAAATTTAAAACCATTTTAAGGTCAATATTATTAGCCCTCTTAAGCAATATTTTTTTTAATTGTCTACAGAACAAACCACTGTTAAACAATGACTTGCCTAATTACCCTAACTTGCCCAATTAACCTAATTAACCCAGTTAAGCCTTTAAATTGCACTTTAAGCTGAATACGAATATCTTGAATAAAATACCTGACAAAAGTATTTTCGTGGATACCAGTTGTAAGGGCAACAAATATTAACTTGACTTCTAGTTGATCATTTGGAAAAGTGGCAGAAGGTAGATTTTTCTGATGAATCATTGAACTGCATCCCAATCATCACAAATACTGCAGAAGACCTGTTGGAACCCGCATGGACCCAAGATTCTCACAGAAATCAGTCAAGTTTGGTGAAGGAAAAATCATGGTTTGGGCTTACATTCAGTATGGGGGCGTGTGAGAGATCTGCAGAGTGCATGGCAACATCAACAGCCTGAGGTATCAAGACATTTGTGCTGCCCATTACATTACAAACCACAGGAGAGGGCAAATTCTTCAGCAAGATAGCGCTCCTTCTCATACTTCAGCCTCCACATCAAAGTTCCTGAAAGAAAAGTAGGTCAAGGTGCTCCAAGATTGACCAGCCCAGTCACCAGACATGAATATTATTGAGCATGTCTGGGGTCTGGGATGAAGGAGGAGGCATTGAAGATGAATCCAAAGAATCTTGATGAACTCTGGGAGTCCTGCAAGAACCCTTTCTTTGCCATTCCAGATGACTTTATTAATAAGTTATTTGAGTCATTGCAGAGATGCAGTCGTCCAAGCTTATGGGAGTTTTCAATTCAATTCATGTTTATTTCAGTAGCGCTTTTATAATGTAGATTGTGTCAAAGCAGCTTAACATAGAAGTTCTAGTCAATTGAAACGGTGTCAGTCCAGTTTTCAGAGTTGAAGTTTAGTTTAGTTCAGTTCAGTGTGGTTTAAATTTCACTGCTGAAAGTCCAAACACTGAAAAGCAAATCCATTGATGCACAGCTCCACAAGTCCCAAAGTCATACACTATATTAATTCTTTTTCCACTGCACCATGTTTTTATAATCTTTACTGTACATTATTTCTGTCAGACCAGAAACACAGGAAATGCGACATAACCACACAGAACCCACATGGGCATTCATGACACACAACATCTTTAACCAGCGCATGCTTAGTAGAAATATTGTTGAAGGATTACATCACCCAAAAAATGAAAATTCTGTAATTATTTCCCTTATGTCGCTTCAACCTCCTGAGACCTTCATTTATCTTCGGAACACAAATGAAGATATTTTAGAAGAGATCTGAGAGCTCCCTCATCCTCCATAAACAGCAACAGTTACGAGATTTCCAGTCCAGAAAAGGAACCAAAAACATTGCGGTTAAATCATATATGAAACTCCAAGAACTGGCTTGTGCATTATTAAAAACTGTAAAAATTGCGACATTGTTCGCATATGTCTTTCACGTCAAGTCAGCATGATGTAACTAAAGCATATTGTGCTGCTGATTCTAATGGCTAAGTGTCATTGGTGCCTGTATCATTTTTTCAAAATATATATTGCAATATGGGGCGACATTGGAATTAAATGAAGGTGAGCAATTCATAAAAGAATTTTCATTTTTGGTTGAAATAATTCTTGAACAGTAGTCACCCTGTCCAGTAAAAAGAGTCCCAGGGAGGTAAGTGTTATTTTGCCAAATAGAGTATGTATAATATTGTTCCAGGACCAACAAAAAAATGTAGATTCAGAACGACATCTAGGCAAAAACATAGCAGCTGTGCAGACTCAAGGTCGGTGGCAGTACTACATGGTGTGTGTGTGTGCTTTTGTGTTCCCTAGGCAACACCAGATTTTATACAATAAACTCGATAAAAAGAAAAATAGATGACAGCTTCTAACATTAAGAAACAGACATAATAAATCAAATAAAACCTCTACACTGTAAAGAAATTCTTGCTGCCATAAATTTTTTAGTTGAATCAAATTTACTTTTGTAGTCATCTCAACTTAAATCTATCAAACTGACTAAAAATTTTAAGTTAAACTTTGTATAACTTAAAAAATCTTATTTGAAATCGGATTAACTTATTAAAATAAGTTAAAGCACTATAACAATATTTGTTGTCTTGATTTTTTGGCATTTTGTTTTACAGTGTAGCACCCTACAGTACGCTAATGCTGTATTGTAATATTGTAATACCCTAGCTATCAAAGAGTAAAACGTTTACCACATACAGTAGAACGCTATGCTTATTGTTAACAAATTTTTTTTAATTGTCATTTTTTCTTTGTTCAAACATTTTTTTTTTACATTGTCAACCAATATTGTTGTGTGTGTGTGTGTGTGTGTGTGTGTGTGTGTGTGTGTGTGTGTGTGTGTGTGTACTAGCTGGCCAATATGATCCTGCCGGAGGAAGAGAACTTCCTTCTGATCTTTCGCAGAGAGGCTCCATTAGATAACAGTGTGGAGTTCATGAAGGTAAACTTGCACTTCACATAATCGCATTCTTCACAAACCTGTTTGAATCTTAACGTTTTCACATTTCCCATGTTAGATCTGGAGGAAATATGATGCTGACAGCAGTGGTTACATATCAGCTGCAGAGCTCAAGGTAAGCATGCACACACAGTTTCTGGGAAGATGAAAACTACCAGTTGCATTAATGTACAGTATTTTAATTAACACAGACATGCAGTATATAAAATGGAAAAAGTAGAAGAGAAAAGCTTAATTAAACTCAAAGACCCTGGACCACAAAACCACTTTTTTTTTTAAAGATTTGACAAGTTGAAAGCTGAATAAATAAGCTTTTCATTGATGTATACTTTGTTAAGATAGGACAATGGATACAATTATTAGAAAATCTGGAATCTGAGGGTTACAAAATTAAAATACTGAGAGAATCACCTTTAAAGTCTTCACTTTTAATGTCTAAATTAAGGGATTAACAATGTACATTACTCTTCAAAAATGAGTTTGAATACATTTACAGTAGGGAATTTACAAAATCTATCCATGAAACATGATTATAATTATAATGCATATAATATAAATATATTATTAGCAACAAAAGACAATTTGGAAAATGCTTTTAGTGTAAAAGGCTTTAAATTAGAGCAAAAAAAGACACACAGGGTGTGACAGTGACTTTATTGCATCAGATGTATGTTACTTTGCTCACAGTTGATTGGTCCAGTTTGGGTTTGTGATCTCTAATCCAAAATAAAACATGCTCCAGAGCAGAATAGCTGTGTATCATAAGTTACCATGGTGACAAAACTCAATTAAACCCAACGCACCATCTTGAGCCTGAAAACTCAGAGTTTGCTCAATCCCTTACATGAGATTTCAGACTGAATATTCAAAGTAGCGTGGTAAACAATAGGGACCATTTCATAAAAGTTGTCACTGTTCAAAAAATGAACAAATATGTGAATAAAACCAACTTTACCTCAAAAAATAACGCATATTCTGGACGTGTAACCCTGGACAGCAAAACCAGTCATATGGGTCATTTTTTTTATTTATTGGGTCACATTTAACATAATGATCAAATCTCCATATAATTACCATTTAAATGTATTTAAATATCATTTAAATTATTTGCGGTCACACTTTTTTCTACATACAAAAATTTTATAGTATGCATCTGAGTATATTTTACTTGAAAAGTCACTTAAAGGATATATAATTCACATCTTAGTTTCATAAACAAACAAACAAATAAATACATTATCTAACCCGTGCTTTCTTTTTCCTTTGTCATAAGGCTAAAAATGCTTTTGTGTTTCATGGCAGAATTTCTTGAAGGACCTGTTTCAGCAGCACAAAAAGAAGATTCCTCCTAGTAAATTGGACGAGTACACAGATGCCATGGTAACACTGCTGCTGTTAATTCAGCACTATTTATTGATTATTTATTGGTTAGTTGCATAAACCTGTCCGCTGTCCTTTTTAAACTAATTTTGTCAAATTTAGTCCATGGTTGTGCAGTACTGTAAATGCTTTATGATTGAGACATTTGGTTAAAAGAATATGATTTCTACATGTAAAAAGTTGTGTGATACTGAATTTTGTTTGTTGGTTGCATCTTGCTTGAAGTTAACCCAACGTTCTTAGTTGCAGCCTTACTTTGGTCCCTTTCAATATAAAAGAACAATAATAGCTGAAGGAGACTGAAGAATGCCCATTAAATATATAATAGACAAATAAAAGGCTTAACTACTAGAGAGATATTCATTAGAGCCAGTGGTAGATTCCAGAAGAACTGGCCGAGGTAAGGATGTTTTCAATAGGTTCATGAGTGCTGAACAGCCACTGTCATTCTGGTGCTCAAATCGAATTTTTTGAAACACATTTTCCAATCAGTGCATTACTAACTATATCCTCACCTAAAAAAACTCTTAAAATCAGAGTTCATGACACGAATGCAGCAGTATTTTTACATTTCTAGCACCATGATACTTGCTGTATCAGCGAGGTAGATGATAAAACTGATGGTTAAAGACCTTTTAGCCAATTAAATTCGAGAACAAGAACAAACTGTTTGCTGTTTGTTCGAACTACTTATTAAAAATAAGCTGAAACAACACAATTCTTGAGTTGTTTTTAGGGACAACTTTGTTTTATGTTCAATCCATTTAAATTTGTAAAAACTAACAAGCTAACTTAATTCCTTCATGCTGTCCCCAGCATTTTTTACAGTGTATACACTGCTGTGTATGAAAAAATGCTGGGTTCCACACAATCGATTTGTGTTGGAACAACATGAAGGAATTAAGTTAACTTATTCATTTTTACAAATTTAAGTGGATTGAACATAAAACAATCAAGTTGTCCCTAAAAACAACTCAAGAATTGTGTTTCAGCTCATTTTAAATAAGCAGTTTGAACAAACAGCAAACATATGCATATAATTGGTTTGAATAAAAGCTTCTGCCAAATATACTATAAATATAAAGTTATAAATATAGTTCCCCAGCGGGAGGGGAACTACAATGCTATGTGGAAACTTCCACTATGGGGATTTCGTCAGAAAGCCAATCATTCTGAAGAGTAATTAAACGGGCCAATGAAATGCCAATGAGTTGGCGGTGTCAGCGTGCACAGCTGGCAGCAATCATAATCAGCTTGTGAATAAGAATGCCCGCTGTGCCACACAACCACACCCTTTTTCGCTTCAGAAGCCTCATGTGCAGTCTGAAAGAGACGGTTTGCTGTCATCCTCCGACTTTGTTCGAGAGAGAGAGAGAGAGTGAGAGAAAGCTGCCGTCTTCTGAGAGGCTGATTTCTCCCGGTTCCAGCGCGAGCAACAACGCGAGCAGCGGTGGTCGAGCTGGGTTTCTCCTGTCCCTGGGCGTTTCGCTGGACCGGTACTTCAAGAGCGGTGCGTATAAATTTAAGCAAATTTCCTAAAAGAGCAACACGGTCGGGCAGCGCGTCTTTTTAAAGACGTCGCTCCGACCGTGCGTTTCTGGATGCGGTGGTTTCCTGTCCACGGATGATGGGCACGAGCACTGTATTGCATGTCTGGGGGACCAGCATGTTAATGCGGTGCTCGCGGGCAGCGCATGCCATCACTGCGATGGCATGTCTGTTGCGCAGCTAAGATCGCGGTTCGCTCTTGCAAAAGGGCGAACCACCCCTGTTGTCCCCCGCAAATAGCGGTTGGCACTCGGGCAGATCTGAGGGTCACAGTGGGGGTCAATCCGCCGCCCTCGGGCTTGCGGACCTCCCATTCCTCAGCGCGCTCCATCCAAGCTTCGAGTGAGAGAAGCGCACCATCCTTCGGGAGGGTCGCCCTCTCACTCGATGACACCGAGGACCAGATGTCCATCGCTGCATCGGAGGGTGGGCTGTCATTTTCCGATGACAATTCGGACCCGCTTCCTCCCTCAGGGGTGGTAAGCGAGGCTCCGGATATGGCATCTGATATGATGGCCGTGCTAACCCGGGCTGCTTCGGCGACGAGGCTGGAGATGGCTTGTCCCCCAGCTTCGTCGCCGGACCGATTAGACGGGTGTTACGTGGAGGATAAGAAGGGGAAACCCTCTAAGCCTCCCGTCCCCTTCTTCCCGGAGGTGCACAGTAAGTTCACGCAGCGCTGAGGGCACCTTTTTTCTGCCCGGTCTGCGTGCGCTCCGCCCTCACCTTCCTCGATGACGGAGCAGCCAGGGGGTACGAGGCAAAACCCCAGGTCGAGTGTGCTAGCGCGGTCAATCTTGCCCGCGTGGTGCCCCTTCCTGGCGTGGTTAGCCTCGGCTCCCGTCCAAAGCGTGTAGGTTGTCTGCGTCCCTCAGGGCCAGAGCCTACACTGCTGCGGGCCAGGCTGCTTCCGTTTTGCTTGCTACGGCTAGTCCAAGCGCTGGCGCAGCGGCACGAGGAAGGTTCCGACCCAGGCTTCATGCACTACGCACTGCAACCGACTTTGCTCTAAAAACACCAGGTCGGCTGCGAGTGCCCTGGGAAGGACGATGACCACACTAGTGGTCCAGGAACGCCACCTCTGGCTAAACCTGGCAGATATGCGTGTCGTTGACAAAGTTCGCTTTCTTAACACACCCATATCCCAGGCTGGCCTGTTCGGCGACACCGGGGTGAGTTCACCCAGGAATTCACTTCGGTGAAAGAGTAGTCAAGTGCGATCGGCGGGCTCAAAAACCGCTCTCCCCGTCGATTCGTCCACTTTGGCTGCTTCTCGCCGAGGGCGCTCGTCTGTGGCTCCAAAATCTGCTCCGCCGCCCTGTCCGTTCAACTGGTTAAGCGGCAGCGTTGAGCACCTCACAGACGATCCCCGCCCCCCGCCTCAGGGCGCCGCTAAGTCCAGTACGGACCGCGAAGCGTCCCTGAGACGGGCCACTCGGAGAAAAGGATGTTTGCTCTTTCCCTGGCGGAGGGCCAGGGACACCCATATCATTAACAAAAAGGCCGTATGGCTACTAAATTTTTTAAGAGCAATTTTTTCCTCTCTCTGGGTGTGATAGCCCGAACACTGCCAGTATGGGACGCTATGCCTTCCAGCTCGCAGGATCGGTGCTCTTCGCCACAGGCTCTGTGAGTGCCAGAGGACGGGCTCCTTTCTCTCGCACTCCTAGCCGCCCTGCGGGCTCTTGGGACGAAGTTAAGATTAAACCTCTTAAACTTCCGCTCTTCCTTGGGACGCATGCCTCCCGGGGTGAGCTCTCCCATCCCGTGCTGCCCCACCGCTGGTGCGTCAGTGATTGCACCGATGATGTCACTCGCGTGGGCTCTGCCAGCCTGGTTAGCGCTGCCCAGCCCGTCGCGATGGCTCATTCGGACAATCAGACTCGGCTATGCGATTCAGTTCGCTAAACGGTCCCCCAAGTTCACGGGCGTGTATTACACCAGGTGTCAGCCCTGTGTCCGCCCCTCTCTTGTGCGAGGAGATTGCTGTCCTCCTGGCGAAGGATGCAATCAAGCCGGTCCCTCCAGCCGAGATGAGGTATGGGCTTTTTAGTCTGTACTTCATCGTACCCTAAAAGAGCAGTGGGTTATGACCAATCCTAGTTCTGCGCATTTTGACCCGCTGCCTTACAAGCAGCCGCTCAGAATGCTCATGCAGAAGCACATCCCCCGGTGCGTCCGTCCTCAGGATTGGTCTGCAGCGATAGACCTGAAGGACACGTACATTCATTCTACATTTTCCCACGCCACCGGCTGCGGTTTGCGTGCGAGGGTCGAGCATGATAGTACAAAGTCCTCCCTTTCTGGCTCTCCCTGTCTCCGCGGGTTTTCACGAAGCTCGCGGAGGATGCCCTAATGCCCCTTCGGCTCGCGGGCATCTGCATACTCCATTATCTCGATGACTGGCTTTTTAGCTCACTCGCGGGATCAATTGATTATGTACAGGGACTGGGTGCTCCGGCACCTCGACCTGTTGGGGTTTCGGGTCAACCGAGAAAGGAGTAGGCTGGCCCCCGTGCAGAGCATCTTTTTTCTCGGGTTGGAGCTGGACTTGATCACCATGACGGCGCGCCTCCCTCGAGAGCGCGCTGGGCTGATGCTGACCTGTCTGAGAGAGTTCGACAGGAAAACTGTGGTCCCACTGATATCATTTCAGAGGCTCCTGGGGCATATGGCATCCGTGGCCGCTTCACGCCGCTCGGGCTGTTCCATATGAGACCGCTTCAGCATTGGCTTCCCGATCAGGTCCCTAGACGCGCATGGCACGCGGGCACGCACCGGGTGACTGTCACTCCGCTGTGTCGCCGTGCCCTCAGCCTCTGGACGGACCCTGGGTTTCTACAGGCCTGTGTGCCTCTAGAACAAGTGTCCAGGCATGTCGTCGTTCAGACGGATGCTTCCAGTACGCGCTGGGGGGCCGTGTGTTGCGGGCATGCAGCTGGGGGTCCGTGGAAGGAACCTGGTTGCATTGGCATATTAATTGCCTGGAGCTGTTGGCAGTGTATCTCACGCTGCACTGTTTTTACCGGTGCTAGAGGGGAAACACGTGCTGGTCAGGACGGACAGCACGGCGACGATGGCGTATATCAACCGCACAGGGGGTATCCGCTCTCGCCGCATGTCTCAGCTCGCTCGCCGTCTGCTCCTCCGGAGTCATTCGCGGCGGAATCGCTGCGTGCCATTTTTTTCCCCCGGCGAACTCAACTGTGCAGCCGATGCGCTCTCACGGCAGTTCACGCCCGGGAAAACTGAGACTCCACCCCCGGCTGTCCAGCTGTTATAGGTGCGCTCTGCGCGCTGGCTAACACAGCTGGCCCCTGGGCGTGCGTAAATACGCATTTCTCTCCAGTGAGCCTTCTCGCAGATACTGTGTTACGTCAGGGAGGACGAGGACCAGGTCTGTTATTGCGCCTCTGGCTCAATCTGATCTGTTTTCAGCTCTCTCCTCGTGACGGCCCCTCCCAGGCATATCCCTTTGAAGAAGCTCCTTCTTCTTTGGAACAGGCACCATCTGGCACCCGCGCCCAGATCTCTGGAATCACGTGTAAGGTCCATAGATGGAGCGTGGAGGACTTAGGTGACTTACCGGTTCGGTGGTTAACACCGTCACTCAGGCTAGAGCACCCTCTACGAGGCATGCCTACGCCCTGAAGTGGAGTCTATTCGCTGTGTGGTGTACTTCTCTCCGAGAAAGACCCCGGACATGCCAGATCAGTGTGATGCTTTCCTCCTTCAGCTGGCTGAGCTAAGGCTGTCCCCTTCGCACTGAGGGGTTGGCGTTACGATCATCCCCGCTCTGAGGACGCGGGGATGGCGGCGCGCTGGGAAAGCATCGCCTCATCATCCAGTTCTCAGAGGGGCGAGACGCTGGTTAATTAAATCAATCCTGTCCCCCTCTCATACCCACTTGGAGATCTCTCTTAGGAGAGGTCTGCTCGATCCACTCGACTCAGTATCTTTAAGTTTTCTGTCCAGGTAGACAGCTCTGCTGGTCGCGTTGGCATCGGTCAAGAGGGTCGGGTATCTGGAGGCATTTTCGGTCAGCGAAGTGTGCCAGCAATTCGGGCCGGTCCACTCTCACGTTTTCCTGAGACCCCGGCCCACCTATGTGCCCGAGGTTCCTACAGCGCTTCTTTAGACTATGTAGTGAACCTGCAAGCGCTGCCCACGGAGGAGGCAGACCCAGCCCCTTTCTTGCTGTGTCCTGTTCGCGCTCGGCGCTTGTGACCGCATTAGAGCTTACGACTCTAAGCAGCTCCTTTTCTGTTATGATCGGCAGACGGGAAGTGCCGTATCCATTCTGAGGTTGGCCCACTGGATAGTGGATGCCATCTCCCTCGCTTTTCTATGCCAGGGTGAGCCGCGTACACTGGGAGTGAAAGCGCACTCGATTAAGAGTAACGCCTTCTCTTGAGCGTAAGCACGCGGCGCCTCTCTAACAGACATCTGTAGAGCTGCGGGCTGGGCGACACCTAATACATTCGTAAAGATTCTATAATCTTTGAGTGGGCTGATTTTCCTCACGTGTGCTGGATACGCCAGTGAATGAGGAAATTCAGTACGGTGTTGAAACACGCTTGCTGCGCCTTTCTCTTTAAACACAGAGATTCGTGCGCTTATTCACTCTGTTCAGTTGAGTTCCCCATTTGGCGAACCCTGCAGAGTTCCTCCGAGGCCCCCAGCATCTGACTCAGCGGAGGAGTCAGGTGCCTGGCCCATTACGTAGTTGGCATGCCCACTTGGTCAGCCCGCGTTCTGGGTATAGGTGCCTGCTATGCGCGATCCCCGCTGGCGATCCCATATGCTTCATTCAGCCACGGTGTAGTTCCTCCTCTTAGGCGGGCCCGTGTCTTCCCTCCCCGCTAACCATCCTTCATATGTGTTCTCCCCCTTTTCAGGGTTAGTCCATATGTCTTCCTGCCACCAGGTCTCCCCATTGGGCAGCAGGTGGCCTCCGCAGCGTCCTCCCTATCGGGACTGCACGCTTCCCAACGTACTGTCGTAATTTTAAATTCCTAGTATCTTAACTAGGTGTATTTTTTACGACTCCCCAAAAAATATAAATAAGCCTTTAAGTGCTTCACAGGTAAGTAAGGTAAGTTAGGGCCAGGGGACACGTTGGTGGGCTGCGTCTCTGGTGATGATGGTGCGCTCACGCCGGAGCCTGGCAAACCTCTCACCAGCGACGTGGTAAGGTTCAATCACTGTGGCGTTTTCCATAGATTTCCCCATAGTGGAAGTTTCCACATAGCATTGTAGTTCCCCTCCCGCTGGGGAACGTAACGGTTACTAAAGTAACCCTCGTTCCCCGAGGGGGGGAACGGAAATGCTATGTTCCTTCGCCACAGGGATTGCGCCTTAGCTGACAGCTGTAGTTCGGCTTCTTCAGCTAGAAAAGGTGTGGTTGTGTGGCACAGCGGGCATTCTTATTCACAAGCTGATTATGATTGCTGCCAGCTGTGCACGCTGACACCGCCAACTCATTGGCATTTCATTGGCCCGTTTAATTACTCTTCAGAATGATTGGCTTTCTGACGAAATCCCCATAGTGGAAGTTTCCACATAGCATTTCCGTTCCCCCCCTCGGGGAACGAGGGTTACTTTAGTAACCGTTACGTTCTCAGGTATATAAATGTAAATATAAAAGATATTCACCTTTCAGAATAAATTTAGAACATTATCAGTTTATAATATTATTAAGCTGTCTATTTTAAGTTATTTTACAAAGTTGTCCTCACAAATGACTCAGTGACTGAAATAAAACTAAATTTAACACTGACAAACATAAACCCAGTATGTTGTCTTAATTAGCTTTTCCACATATATGCTGGGCTTGATGATCATAACACAGCAGGTTTTGGGAATGAATCTATTTGTTTGGTCTTCATTAACACCTGCTTGCACTATTTGCTGATGGATCTTTTTTCTAATCTGATAGCAGCTTGGGTCTTTGCTAGGGGTGTAACGCATCACGGTTGATCGAATCACAACCCACGACTCGGAACACACGTGGCCCACGGATTAATAAAAAAAATGTACTGGTAGATTAATACTAAATTTGTAACGATTGCCTCTTGCATCATTCAAATCACATGTATGAAAGCATTTAGGCTTTCCTGTAAAATTTTGTAGCAACGGAAGGTTATTCGGGACGTGGATGGTGGGTTTCATTAAAGGTGTTTTCTGTCACTATTGTTTAGCCTGCATCAATGCATTAGGTGTAAGCTGCACGATTAATCATTAAAAGATCGCGATCTCAACACCCACGCAACATAAATTATAAATGATGGTGATTAGCATATGTTTATTATTGCTATGAATAGCTGCATTTAAATCTGAGAACGCAAAAATCAAGAAAGAGATTCAGTCTTTAGTCTTTTGAGTTAGTTATGAAGTTACAAACAGTCAATTAACACTGAAGTACTAGGATAACAGTTTATAGTTTAGATAAAACCACTGATGTTTATGGTAAAGATTAAAATATGCATTTAACAACGCTCAAACATGAAAGTTGTAGGCAGCAATTACATTATTTAACCAAAAGGTGGCCACCAAAAATATGCCACTGAATAATTCTTCAAAAATGACACATCTAGCAATGAAACATGAAGTTTTATGAGTGAATGACTGAATCATTTATTGAAAATGAGACTAAAAATAAAAATGATTTGTACAAGCTATAATGTTAAATTTATAGATTAGCATTATCAGCAACATTAGTAGTAACAGTGAATTTTTCACAGTACTGAATATTTTACTATTTATTTTTATTCAGCTGATTATTGCCAATAAAGCAAGATAAATTTGAGGTGTCATTTAAATTAAGAATGCTACTCCTCACCAAATCCGCACTTGAAATCAGTAGTGTCTCGCAGTTAGTGTTTCTAAAATATTTCCAGGCTACCAATGGTGGTGTGAGTCATTTTTAACAGACTGGAATAAAGTACTTGGTTCTGTTGATTTTCCTTTTAAAAGACTTTTGTTAAATATGAGCCCTTTGTTTTGTGTTTTGCAGATGAAGATTTTTGACAAAAACAAGGATGGCAGATTGGATCTTAATGACTTAGCGAGGTGATGTGTGTTTAATAATCACGCTTTTATTCTGTAAATGAGTTATGATTTATATGAGAGAAACATGCGCATTTACCTCACTGTGATTTAATAAATGTATTTATAGTACATTTAGACTTTTCACAACCCTCACAGTCATTATTGGTATTCTCTAGCCACTGAATGTACATCGATTGTACACGTGTTACTGTATATATTACTGAACAAGTGCAATTAATAATGTCTGGTTCTGGACATCACCACAACAAATGGCTGATGTTCATACATACAGTAGCCCTTGATTAGTTTCTTTATTTTTGATTAGAATTGTGCTGCAGTTGCTTATTGTTAAACCAGAAACAGAGTTGACAATAACATTTTCTGCCATTTTGTGCTTTAGCTCAAGATGCTAACCTCAAACCAGATTCCACATGACATGTCTAAAATATAATTTAATGTATTTTCATCATATAACAGAGATATTCACTGAAATATCACAATAATTGAGTTGACAAATAATTAATGAATTACTATTTGTACAAATTAATGAGAGGAATAACATGCCTCACTACGTTCCAGAGTTTCTCACTAGAGAAAGTGACATCCCTTGGGGCAAGTCACATGCTTATTTTGTCAGTGCTTTTAAAAGTGGTATACCTTTTTATAACCGATGTAACACAGTTGACCAGAACGTGAAGGCAGACGCAAAATGTATTTTTTTATAACTGAAATGACAAATAATACAGAAAAATAGATGTTTCATGCAAATGTAACTTAGTAGACACACAAAAAATATGAAAATTAATATTAATTATTTCATGATTGATATTTATTGATGATAATTATTTCATGAGGCAGAGACCATTAAAAATGGGTATAGCGGGAGTCTTTAAGTTGATATTTTCAAGACAAACTGTCCCTAAATGCATATGCAGTGCTCAGCATATATGAGTACACCCCCACAAATCTCTCATTTAAATAAATATTTTTTTATAGGAAGCTTACAATAGTTTAGTCAGTACTGAAGCCAAATCTGGAGCTTATCTAACAAAATAACTTACAATAATGGTTCAAAAATTAGTAGCCCAAATTTATATATTAGGGGAAAATATTAAATACAATTTTCAAAAATCAAAATCAAGAGAAACAAAAAATATATAAAATTTAGTTAAAATGCTTTTTTTTTGCAATATTTTGCATGAATTTAAATGTATTATCTTTCCATTTCTAAAGATGTTCTGTGACTAAAATATTATTTTAATAAATATATCTGTTCAGTAAATCTGTCTGTTCAAATGCACCAATAAATATTACCTATATTCACTGAGAAATGGCTAAAAATATTCATTTTCAAAATGGGGTGTACTCATTTATGCTGAGCACTGTACAGTATAAACAATTTTTTTATATTATTTAAAGCATATGTTAAAATATATGTTATTGTTGGCTAAAGTAATAATAGGATTTAAGTAATAAAGAAAAATAAAACGTGTTATTATGGAGACATAAAATGCAATTCTAGAATCACCCAGATATTTAGCCCAAAATGTACTCGGCTATTGAGGTAAAGCTGGTTTTATATTCACACATTTGTTCAGTGACAACTTGTGACATGCTCGCTTTTTTTACCATGGTATTTTGAATTTTCGGTCTGAAATCACATGCAAGTATGACTTCAAAACAACATTAGCACTATTTATTTGACCGTGAACAATGTTGTACTTTGATAGCCATTGGCTACTAATATGATTTCACTATTTAGAATTTGCAAAGAATATTTTTTTCTGAAATTATATTAAGGAGAAAGTGCGAATATAAAAACAACTCTACCTCAGTTAAAATCCAGATTAAATTTTTAAAGCCCTTAAGTCACCCAACTTTACACATCTCAAATGTTGGTTGATGGAATATTGACTAATTACAATCTAACTGTATCTCTTCCCCAGAATTCTGGCTCTACAAGAGAACTTCCTGTTGCAGTTCAAAATGGATGTTAGTACTCATTATATATATTATTTCACTGTTTGTTACGCTCAAAAGTAATAATTTGCTATAAACCAGTGAATGATGCTAAATCTTTATTTTACAGTTCTGTTTAGCATTAACATATTACTGTATGTACTTATGGCCATTACATAAAATGGCTAATAATTGTGTACACTGTAAAAAAATGCTGGGTTCCACACAATTCCTTCATGTTGTCCCAACACAAATCGATTAATTAACTTAATTGTTTTTACAAATTTAAGTGGATTGAACATAAAACAATTAAGTTGTCCCCCCCAAAAAAACTCAAGAATTGTGTTGATTCAGCTCATTTTAAATAAGTAGTTTGAAAAAGCATCAATGATCCTTTGAGTATATTATCCCTTAAAGTGATAGTCCCCCCCGCCCACAAAAAATAATAATTAATTTACTCACCATTTACTCACACTCAAGAGGTTTCAAATCTTTAAAAGTTTAGTTTTTTTGTTGAACAAAATCTTTTAGAAACCAGTAGCCACTTACACCCTTAATAGGAAATAAAATATATCGTAGTCAATGGCTACCGGTTTCCAACATTTAAAACATCTTTGTTTGTGTTAAGCTCAGATAGGTTTGAAACAATTGGAGGTGTGAGTAAATTCTGATAAAATTTTCATTTTTAGGGGGGTAAACTCTTCTTTTAACCCCTATAGTTACAAATTATAACCCAGTACTTTCTTACACTAAGGTGCTTTCACACCTGTAGTACGTTTCCTTTGGTCCAGACCAAGATTAAAAAGTATACATTGTAGCATTTTTTCAGCCATTTTGGTTTAGTTTCACACCAGACCCACTACTCTGAACCAAACCAGCACTGTGTCCAAAATTGTACACTTCCATACTATATAGTACATGTCGCAGGTGAGAGATCACACAGGCTCAGAGAGGGAGTGGAGCAAAGGATAAGTGCGCTGGGATGTGCAGGGCGGTGAATTCAGTGTCCAGGGGTCCGGTGATTGTGCGGTGTGAAGTACTGGTCAGGGTGCCCAGTGGAAGGAGAGAACTCAGCGGGTTTCCGGCTGTCATCTTGCTCACCGTCTCCCACGACGGCGTCTGTTATACTCCCCTTCCAATGAGCAGCAGCTGTCCCTGATCAGCACGTGAGGAGTGGTGATTACAGTGAGGGAGTTGTGTCCATGGAGACGCTGACGCCACACTGGCAGGTCTGCCACATACGTTAAACACAGTATGCGAGCCAAGTAGTACAGTGTGTCCGAATTCATAGAATTTGAAAAACAGTATGCGAGAAGTACCTGGATGTTCTACTACTTCCGGCGAGATTCTGAAGTGCGCATCCGATGGATGTTGTGCTATCCCATGATGCCACGCGAGAGAATTCATGAATGGGAGTGAAGCGACGCAACTGACGCGGGTATGTCAAGTAATAATGACAAATGGTGGATGTAGTACGTCTGAATTCCATTCATACTACTCACATTCATACTATGTAAAATGTACTTTTCTAATGCTAGTGTAGTAAATTCAAATTCAAATCTAGTACATAGTAGGCAATTTCGGATGCAGCAGGTGAAACAAACCAAAAAGCAGTCACATGACAACATCCACATCAGTCATTGGCTAGATGAATTTCCTGAACTGAATTTTGATTGGTCAGAATTAAACTTACGTGTGCAACTCGTGGAAGTAAGCAAAGAGCGGTGGGAAAAGTCAGCAGGCAGGCAGTATGGACTTCCTCACAACTTTGTCTGTGTCCTTGCATAATTGCAGTAAAGTGCCAAAAAACTTTTTTCTCATTCCAGAATGCGCGTCACAGCTGACTACGACAGCTGGTTTAGTTCAAAAAAAGCAAAGTACTTTTTGCATTCGGGTCAATTCGAGGTCAGTTCACATTCTCACCACAAACTAACCACTCCAGGCTTGGTTTTAAAGCGTGCCTAGACCACCTCTTCCAGCAGGTCTCAGTACGCTTGTTTGGTGTGCAAACGAATCACACCGAAAAGGCAAATGAACTCTGGTATGTTCAAACAGAACTTAATGAGGCAGGTGGGAAAGCACCCTAAGAAAACACACTGCAAAATACAGTGACACCTCTTTTTAAAAAAAAAATTATAATTAAGTGACTCTGTTTCCTGCCCTACTCAAGGCCAGCAGTCAAGTGGAAAGAAAGAGAGACTTCGAGAAGATCTTTGCACACTACGATGTTGTAAGAGCTGATTTTAACCTTCATTTCACTGTAAATCACTCTGTGTGGATTAACTCATTAACAGTGTGTCTTGTTTGTTGTTGGCCAAGTTACCAGATGCATTAGTTATTGATCATGATGCTCCGTCCATTAATGTCCGGCTCTCATTCTAGAGTAGGACTGGAGCACTTGAAGGACCAGAGGTGGACGGTTTTGTCAAAGACATGATGGAACTTGTCAGGGTAAGTGGCAATGTACAAAACTCCCTATAGGGTAAAGGCAAAATCAATCACATTATACTGTCATCAACTTTTTAACAACTTCATTCAACCTTATTTTCTGCGACTGTTTTAGGACTTCAGATTCTATTCAGATCCGCCCACTCTTACGTGAAGAAAAAATAAGGTCAATAAGAAAGCCATGCTTTATAAGAAATGATTAATAATAGTGTTATATTGGTTGTTAATTGCTTTCATTTGTTAAATACGTAACTGTATTTAACATCATCATATAGCTTATTCTATGTGTGTAGGCTACTCTTGAATAATATGGCAAATTGCATGATTTTTTGAAGAAGCGTGTGCTATGACTTCAAGTGTTCAGACTTTTTCAATTTCAGATTTATTTTTATTTTCAGTATCAGTTAAAAAAAATGTTTGCTGAATAGTTGCACGTGTGGTGTATATATTGTAATGTTTCTAGACACATTTTAGAGACCATGGAACAAAACCTATAGGGCCCTATCATACACTCGGCGGAATAAGGTGCAAGACACATTTGATGCGATTTGTTGCTATTTTCAGACCAGTGCAACTGTAATTTTCACGTTTTGCGCCGCGTTGTTTAAATAGCAAAAATCTATTTGCACCACTTTGTGGACTCATGGGTGTGCTGGTCTAAAAAGCAGGTGTGTTAAGGTGCATTGTTGGCGCGTTGCTATTTTGAGGATCTGAAATAGACTGCGCCATTGACCGGCTGAAAGCTGCTCTAAAGTCCTGCGCAGAGCGCGTTAGTTATGCGCCTGCGCGGATCCAAATGCTTACACATTGCTTAATACACACAGGATGTATACAGCAATACACAAATATCTTTACAGATGAAAAAATAAAGGATTAAAAAGTAAAAAAAAAATATTTTCTACATAAATATAAAAACCACTACCTCCATGCCTTCTTCATGTCGGGGGGCTTTTTTCAGTTTAATCATGACAATTTGGATTGGTATAATTTTATTATTATTAGCAGTATTATTTATTATATGCATATTTATATTTGCTTTAATTAAAACAAGTTTAGATTTGTCCACATGTCGGGTTTTGGAGACGTCTGCATCACCATATGGGGCATAAGAATAGGACGTGTGTTTGGATATAACTCAGTTTTTTGACACCACTTCGTTATTATTGTTCATTTAATGGTTTGCTGGAAATTAGAACTGAATTTAGAAATAGTTTTGAAACAAATCTTTGCGCTCAACAAACAAAATCAAATATGTAGACTAATGGATGTCTTCAGTGGAGTGCGTACAACACCGTTTCCTTCCTCCACAAAAGTAAAGAAGTAAAGTAAAGAGTAAAAGTAAAGAGAAAGTAAAGAGGCCGAATGGAGGAGGCTCGTTCTTTATCCTCACGCTGCAGATGGTCTGTTTAACTGTTTTCTCGCTAGTGAAGTGTTCAGTTTTTCCACTTACAAAGTCCGCCATGTAAATAGCAAGTGCACCATGGTGCGATGCAACTGACTCTTAAAGGGAATGGGAGATGAGACTCTAATTGGTTTAATGCGCGTTATGCTCAAAACACACCCACAACTCATTAAGAGAATAAGCACCACCCTTTTAGACTGTATTTTTCCGTCCTTAAAATAGCAAAAGTGGATTCGGACAAGCCCTTAATGCTTTTGCGCCATGGCTTTAGACTTTGTGCTTAGATTGTTAAAATAGAGGATAGCTACAAATTCAATATTCATGCGTCTAAGTTTATGTATTCTTACACCACTAGCCTATTTACACCTATATTGTTTCCTTTTTTAGTTGAACTGTAACATTTCTAAACCTTCTTCTTTACAACTGTGGACAAACACGGATTTATTATATACATCTACCATAATATTTATGTACTTTTTCCATACAGTGTAGAGCAAAAAAACAATTTTGGGGAATAGTCAAAAATACATTGTATGAGTCAAAATGATCAATTTTTAAGGAATGTTAATGTTCCATGAAGACTTTTTGTAAATATCCTCCAATAAATATATAAAATCTTAATTTTTGATCATTAATATGCATTGCTAAGAACTTAAAAGGTGCTTTTGCATATTCTCAGATTTCCAAAAACAAATAAAAAAATGACCCTTATCACTGGTTTTTGTTTTAAAGGGATAGTTCACCCCAAAGTGGAAATTACCGCATCATTTATTCTCCCTCATTTCATTTTAAACCTTTGAGTTTCTTTCTTCTGTTGAACACAAAAGAAGATATTTTGAAGAATGCTGAAACTCAAGTCGGATTTCGAACAAGTGAAGTGTGAGTGAATAAAATAATTTTCTTTTTTTGGGTGAACTATCCCTTTAAAACCCAATTCAGCCTATGTCATCAAAGTACGCTAGTAAATATTACACTCTTTGCATTTCTCCCCATTTCTCTATTTATCCCAACACTTTGTTTTGTTCTCAGCCCTCTATCAGTGGAGGGGATCTGGATAAGTTCCGTGAATGTCTGCTGACTCACTGCGACATGAATAAAGACGGGAAGATTCAGAAGTGCGAGCTGGCCCTGTGTTTGGGACTGAAACATAAGCCATAGTCCTCACATATACACACTTTTGTTGTGTGTATGCTCATCTCTCAGTTTGCTAAATATGTTATTGTGAATTTAATTTAAGAATATTTAATGCATTTATCAACTGTCAACTTTTGCAATAATAAAAGTTATGGTTGAAGTCAGAATTATTAGCCCCCCTGTATATTTTTTCCCCAAGTTCTGTTTAACGAAAAGATTTTTTTCCAACACATTTTTTTTCAAACATAATAGTTTTAAGAACTGATTTCTTTTATCTTTGCCGTGATGACAGCACATAATATTGTACTAGATATTTTTCAAGACACTAGTATTCAGCTTAAAGTGACATTTAAAGGCTTAACTAGGTTTTAACAAGTCATTGTATAATGGTGGTTTGTTCTTTAGACAATCGAAAAAAATATATTGCTTAAGTGGGGTAACAATATTGACCTTAAAATGGTTTTCAAAAAATTTAAAAATGCTTTTATTCTAGCCGAAATAAAACAAATAAGACTTTCTCCAGAAGAAAAAATATTATAGGAAATACTGTGAAAAATTCCTTGCTCTTTTATTTGGGAAATATTTGGGAAAAAAAAAAATAATAATAATTCAAAGGAGGGCGAATAATTCTGACTCAAAAATGTGAAGAGTTATAATGGAGTAGTGGTTTCTGGAATAAACGCTACATGTGTGAACTGTAAGCAAAAAAACAGGCTTCTTTTTTTAAATTTATGTGTGAAATGTAAATTTTTTTATTTGTTTTTTGTACACTGTAAAAAAATCTGTGATTTGAAAAAAAAATTTCGGCAGCTGGGGTGCTGGAAAAAGACCGTAAAATAACGCCCGTTAAATAACAGAAATTTACTGTAAAATAACGAATGTTAAATAACAGAAATTTACTGTAAAATAAC